>OX155954.1:14728476-15157115 GCA_944548615.1 Micropterix aruncella | reverse complement strand
TTCACGCTTGACGATTATCGCTGTTTGCCTCGGTTTTGAAATCTATAACAATAAATTTAAATAGGACAAACTATTAATATTAAAAATAAGGTTAAAAACTCAGTTATAAAATTTCAACTTCAAGCCTGTCTAAAAAAAAATCTTTTATTTTCTTTTATTTATTTATTTATTAGTTTCAAATAGTATTCAAGGGCATTACAGATGAATCCAATTCGCCCTTGAATATTAAAGCTAGAGTGTAGTCTAAAAATAAATGACTACATAACAAAATTAATGCTAACATTGAACAAGAAAAAAAAACATAAAAATATAAAACTAAATAAAAGACATATTATGATAAACATGAGATAGCAGGGAGTTGCCTTTTTAGCTGCCAAAGGGATATACAAAAGATATCTATTTCTCTGGGTAAGGAATTAAGAAATATAAATATAGAAATTTATATAAAAAAATCGCAGCCACCGCGGCCGCCGCTGTATACGCTCGTGTCGCGTACATTCGCCATGACTTTTCGTGGCGCACAGATGTATTGCTTGACAAGCATAAATGTAGATGGTCAAGTGTGCTTGACAAACATTTCTAAAATATAAAAAAAAACGTCAAGCATTTTCCAGCACGTAGTTTGCTTTTGGAGAACATCAAGCTTAGTTCTAGACGTTCCTTATCAAGCACGATAAATGCACGTACTTGACAAGCAATTTGGACCGTCTAGGGAGCCCTTAAGAAGTGTTACGTTGACTAGATTATTAGTTAGCTTAAGTACCGGTTTTAAAGGAGGCAAAATAAATTTCGACAATTCAGCCAATATTAGTATTTTGTATTTCATTGAAAATTTTCCCGATATTTATTTGACAGGACAGAAAACAAGGTTAAAGTAATTTTTACTCACGATAATTATAATACATACTAATTTCTTAGTAGGCGGACATTTGACACTCAAAAGTTTTCGTTTCTAATAAAATTTAAACTTCGGGTTTTCACCGGATCTCCGCGTTTTGAGATCCTGGAAATCTAAAAAAGTGCTTTCTGGAAAATGTATCCCTGCATGAGGTTGTGCTCGTGTGTCTGTATGTGTATGAGAATGACATTATGTATGTGTGTCTATAGCCACTGTATCCCAGAAACCACACGACCAATTAGGAGCAAATTACGTATAAAAATAGTTCATCTTAATACCGAGATTTCAAAGGGTCTGTGAGGGACCACCCCTCCTTCAAGGTGTTCGGTGTGAGGTGGTGGTACCAACTTACGAGTTAACTCAGTATTGAAAGGCGGGTTTGAGTAAAGCAGAAGGTATTTATTGAATCGATTGAAAATTTGATATTGCCAGCTATAACGCTTCCCGAATAGGTTATGTTGTCGTGAGTGTATTGATGCGCGACTGCAGCTACGAGGATATATGGATGAGGATTGTATTTGTGCTCCTAGTATCTTGTACTGGGCACGGTTCGAGTCTCTGGGATTGCAGACTGATGCTTCGTGACTGGGAAAGATAAAGAAAGGAAAACAAGGAGCCGGACTCGTTGAGCGACCTCGTGAGAGGGGTACCGAGAATGCCGTCGCAACCTTGGGGGAGGTGATCACTCGAGGAATGATACTTTGGTTGCTTTTTCGCCGGTTTATATAGGCCGGGAAATGATGCAATCCAAAATATTCCGAGTAAAAGTATTGTTTCATCGTGCAGATTCATCGCTGCACGAGTCAAAATAATAGCTGAATTCGTAATGGCCCTTAAGTACGTTACAGCTCATAAGAGACGTCCTCAATGTTGTTTCAAAATGTAAAGAGTTTGATGCTGTATTTGCTTATTAAACATTATATAGTCAATAATAGAATTGCCAATTTTGCGCCAATATCCCTATTTTTTTTTTATTCTAGCTGACCTCATGAATGGGTCACTTCGCATGCACTGAAGCGCCGTATAACTACATATTTGCGCAGTGGCACGCAACGTAATTAATTTCTCTAGTAGCGCTTAAAGCGATTACACGTAATAAGTACTAGAAAGACCTACTTGAAGGTCGCACCCTAACGCTCGACAGGCGATCTCTATAAACGTTTATAATGCAACGTAGAATTAGTATAGTCGGGGAGGTAGTAAACATTTTTAGAACCTTTTTTCCAGGTTGTGAAGGTAGTTGTGAGTTAATGGGCCCTTGCTGAGTTGGCCACGAAGACCCATTCTGTTCAGGGTTGCTCACACTCACGGGTTAACACCCATCCGACGGCCTCCACGCATGGAGTGCGAGCCCGGGTAGGACTCTGGCCTTAGGGCTATTTTCCCCCAGGAATCTACCTTCTGGCGCTCCTGGACGGTCTGCGCACCGTTCGGCGTAAGCCAATCGATTGTGCACTCTGACTAACAGTCGGGGGTCTGGAAGCAGTACTATTTCCTACAGAGCGGGGGTGGTTGCGGACCTTACGGCGACTGCTCTTGAAACGACCATCGGCTACCTGATCCTTGGGAACAGCCGGGCAAAGGATGCTGTGGTCCGCGATAGATTCGGTACACAACGTTTCACCGCTTCTTAAGGGAGAGGACCGCGCAAGCGACCTCGAACTCGTAACCAATCGAGAGACTGGAGTAATCTGGTCGCACTCCTGGCTATCTCGCGGTTAAGGCGTTGGCCTCTTACGGGCATGTGGCAAAGCTTGACAGTGGACTGTTTTGTCCAAGTCTTTTGCGCTCACTCCAGGGAGATAGAACGACTAATCGTTAAAACTTTCTGAGGTGACGGGTTCGCCTATTGTAGTTGACAACTCTAGCTGTGAAGGTAGTTAAATCTGATATATTATTGACGCTAATCAAGAAATTCCGAGTCTAGCAAAGATTATGCGATAAGTGAGTGTGTGGGAGGTGCAATTTAAATGTCGATCTGGCTAGAGTCGAACTAAAGTCGACCTGGCTTAAAAAGCAATCTGGCTTATTTACAGTATGTAGAACGAAGCTAGTCCTGCGGGATTATTTTAATAATTAAATAAAATGAAAAAAATACGATTTATTTTTCGAGTACTTATATAACTTATAGTAAAGATTGAAATTATCACAGATTAATATTGGAAAGAAGTTTGGCTACTTTAATAAATCACAGGATGCGTCTGGGGGGATCTAGAAATTAGACAAAAACAAAAAGTCTTTGCTCCCATTTTCACTCTCTTCAATTTTTTAACGTGACCCTATAATTCAAAGGCAAACATATCTGGCTTATGTTATAGTAAGTAAAGCCTCGTCAGACTCTCCAGAAGTTTCTTGCAGTGCGTGATCTGACATGTATTAAACGAGTCTGGTAAGGCTTTGGAGATCGCACCTCACAATCAGATCTTATCAAGGTATCTTTAAAATATTAAGTATTATTTGATCAATTTTTAGGACTGCAAAAAATGGCTACTATTTTGTTCGGCTATTCAGGAGCCAGATACCTTTGCCAAACCTATACTCAGCCAGATTATATCTTCTAATCAATGTTGCATGCGACTTGACAGTAAAACGATTTTCACGTATTAAAATCGTCGATTGAAGATACTTCCAAAAACCATTTCCAGCTCAACGCCACTACAAAATACATATCCGCTATTGAGAATTAGTCCTTAAATAATCCTATCGACGTTTGGTGACTGGGAAAATCACTGCTGAAAATAATAACTAGCTCCCCGACTATAAACAAATATTATATTTTACATAGTATACTTGGCGTCTGAGAGTGCTTAGCGCCTTCTCCGAGATCTTTTAAAATATACCTAAATGTTACGTCAAGTCATTGTTACCTATGGCCACAACTCTTGAGATTGTTTAGAAAACTCCGGCAATATCATCGATTTTACAAAAGTAAAAACCAAATTTTTCAAAAATTTTAAATTTGCTGTTATTTTTTTTAATTTCCTTATTAAAAATATATAACTAGACAATATGACAGTAACAGTAACACCAAGTCATTATTTACTAAACATTAAATTTACAAAATTAAATACCTAAATTAAATTAACATTATTATCGAGTGTTATTAATGAAATTATCGAGAACATGCCATGAAACAATGGAATAATTGAACTGAATAAGCGACACATTAAACAAATTTACATATATAATAAGGATATGATACCGTTATTACTATATTTTTAAGAGTATTTGTTTACCAATGTGGAGAGGAAAAATGCATGTGGTGCCGATTACAGCTGTGATTATCAAGAAGATTTGGTTTGAAATAAATATAGCAGGTTCAGCATTTTCATTGCAAAATAAAGCTTTAGTACAAATATCCAATATATGGATATATAGATATCCAATATATAAATGCCATTTATTTATTTTAATTATAGTATTTGCAGTGAAGATCCGTAAAAGAGATATTACATTGTGATGTACTGTCTGTGGGAAAACCATGTTGAACAACTGACCTTAACATATTACATACGTCAGGAAACAGCGGGAATGATATTATGAGACAATTACCGAGTCCATGGAAATTATTTCAGTATTTCGTTTCCACATGCTGTTGTGAATGCTGACAAAGTCGAGCAATCTTCGGGATATATCATTTGTAATGCAATTTCTCGTTTTGGGTTTTCTGCGACGGTTTTCGTTTAAATAGATATTAAATTAATTAGCCATAATTATTACGATATAACTCAGAAACGACTCATATTTGAGATCAGTCGATATAGTAATAACTGTTTTACATAAATAAATATTACCATTGGTATATGATTTACAGCGATCGGAATATTGGGCTTAAAATCCCCATTCCCTTTTACCATTTATAAATGAGGAATTTAGAAAATATCGGCAGTTTCTAATATGCAACGAAAAGTAATGTTTTTTTGTATTGGTACGACCAGTTTTATCGGATTGAATGGAAGTTGAACCGCGTTTTAATTATTACACCCAAATCCTTCGTAGTATTTACTTAGAATAGTCCCGTTCAAGCTGTAGGCAATCTACAGCCACTATAAAGCAGTATAGTTTTAAGTATCGTTTTAAGTATCGGCAACTGCCACTAAACTTTACGAGAAAATATTATAAAATGTATAAAATTAATTATTTAACGGGTTTTTACACGACTGCCCAAAAAAGGAGTGCTATGTGTTTAGGATTCATCTATGCAAGTTTTCCGTTTCTATATTCCACCATAACTTTTTGCTAACCCTTGCTAACCGATGTAGAAGTGTGTCATATTGTTAGAATCATCCCGAGTGTAATAGAGTATCCAAACTGTCGAAATGTAAAAAAAAAAATTGTCTAAATGTCCAAGTTTAGTGTCAAATGAAAGCTCTGATTGAGTACATTCCGGAAATACACAACTATCTATATGGATAAACACATAAACCACAAATTATTCTTTAAAAAACGTAATAAAACTAATTATAAATACAATATCTCACTTTCTGTAACTGCAGTCGTAATTGTTAGTATTTTTAGTATATTTACTTGTTTTTTCTTTCGTTTCCATAAATGACGTTAGAAAGGCGTTCCTGGGCGGCCCTGAGTGCCTGTCCGTGCTCACTGTTTCAGGGCGCGCCGTCAGTAGTTGGGCGGGCGGTGCGGCGGCGTTCGAGCGCTTCAGTCGAAACATCGCCGGCGGGTTGGTTCTACACGGGCTTAGCGAAACCACCTCTTGCCAATTTGGCACTGGCTAACACTCAACGTACAAACACAGTTAGGGCGCGTCTACGATTGAAATAGTGCTTTATGAAATTTCAACCGAACAACTCGTTCAAATGGCACGCGTAGTCAAAATAAGAAGACGAGCACTATTTTCTTCATGTAATCAAAACTAGAGTGTGTCAGCAAACACTAACTATAATTTATGTAATAAATATAGCAGTGTATTTCTGAAGTATGATCATTTTTTGAAGCGAATCAGTCAGTGCAGTACGTCAAGACCCTGCAACGAGCAGTAAGCCGATTGCCAGACGCGCATCTGTGTGATGACCTTACGACGGAACAAGGGCTCGTCGCAATATTTGGCACCACAACGTGTCGGCGTGTTCTATAATCGCATTGTCGCTCGTGCATTTCCGTATGACAGTGTTGCATCGCGTGCGGACCAAATTGGAGCAAATTTGCGGCGATGATTGATCCAGCTGCCGTGCTGGAACGGAAAGTGAAGTGCTGAAGTGCGTGCCCGAAGAGTGAATAAGGAAGAGTGCGAGGAGAGCGGCGATGGGAGGCGACACGCTGCTGGCGGTGCTGGTACTAGTAAGGTCTGTCGTCGCCCTCCCATCACCTTCATCGTCTACCACCCCATCGAACCTGCATACTGAAACCGATAGGTACCTTACCTTCTACTTCTAGTAGCCTTCTACTTCCAGTGTTATTTTGCTTATTCCACTTGTTCAGCATGAGATGTATCACCAATAAGTACCTACATTTCAGGAAATGGTTCTTGAGTAAAAAAATATATGAGCAAACTGCATAAATAATGATGATATTTCTAAACACCAGTACAGACCCTCTAAATCTTCATGCATTGTTATTGACATATCTAATTTAATAACATTCAAAAATGCTTCTTTGTAAAAGCAAGAAATATCTGCCATGAAAATCGCGAAAACATCAAGCACATAAAACAAAGTAACATTGTATGCATTCCATAACATACACGGCGTTCTGTCTGAAATGATTCTCCGCCTGACATGGAAAACTATCGATTTCCAAGAAAATCTCACTTTTCTGGCCGTTTTGCCTTTATGAAATCGACGACCATCGCAGATGTTTCACATTAAAAATCATACAAAAACAAATTAACCGCGTGAAGTTCGTAACACCCGACGTTTCAGCTATGTTGCAACCGCCGTTGTCCAATGTAGTCTGTTTACCCTGGACAACAGCGAATATCGGATGTTATATAAAATATATGATGTTATATAAAATATCGGATGTTACAAACTTTACTGGGTAAATTTGTTTGTTTGTTTGTTTGTTTGAAAAGCTTTATTGCACACACATAAGAGTACAATGTGGTGGGCCTATTGCCAAGTGGCAATATCTTACGGCTATACCGCCAGAGTTATTGTGACTAAAGGTTTATGTGGGCAAATTGATTCACAAGTAATAAATGAATAAATATTTTTTACATAATAGTTATCATAGGATAAAATATAAAACAGTGATTTGTAACGTATGCCAACTCGATATTGAAGGGAGGAGTGGAATATAAGGACAAGCAAAGGATACGGGAGGGGGAGGGGGTATTTATGAGTTGAGTAAATGTCTCTTTAACGATTTTTTAAACCCGCTCAGGTTTTCAAGTTGTCTTATCGGTAAAGGCACGGAATTCCAGAGTCGGGCGGCCTGCACTGCGAAAAACCTAGAAATGAAAGTTGATGAAAGTTGTCTTTTCTTATTTATAATTTCAAATCTAATTGATATTATTGTTTAATTTTTTTTAGCTTGCGTCGTTTCAATGCATATAAGTCCTATTACTCAGCTAATACAGTATTAATCTATCATATAAAATAGGTGATAAACCGAGGGATTGAATCGTATTATAATAAGAAATAAATATACAAAAAGTTAACGTGAATGGAGTATAATTGTCATGATCGCTAGTAATGCTGGAAATCTGTGCTGGCCAGATATAGATTTAGGACCTTTTGCATATCTTGTTTATCCATCTGCCATATACAAAACAAAATAATTCATAGTTTTATTTTCGGATGAAAATAAAACTATGAATTATTTCTCATTCATAAAATTTCTAAACCAAAAGAAGTTAGTCAAGGTAAAACAGCTCTGTCTCCTAGGTTAGATTGGTTCCTAATAAAAATTTAGTTTTTTTTTAATTGTAAGAAATCAAAAAAAAATGTTACATTATTCTCTTTGGAGCAAACCTTAATAAAATACAAGTAGGTATATAAAAATAATAAGACAATATAATAAAATATCATAAGTGTATCTTTATGGTGGTTATAATTAAGTTAAATTCTATATCCATAATCTTATACAACTTATAACTCAATGTAAAGTAAATATATATTTTTTTTATCAGACATCAGCAATATTGATGAATACATTTGACACATCATCCACGTTTAGGTATAATTTCGCACATTGACAGCTACTATATGCTACGCCCATATGTGCAAAGACACTAGACTGACAGCGGAGTCTATGATCTAATGTTGTGAAGCAAAATAGATTAAATTGATATAGGCCACGGTCATTTTTGTCCCTGACTATACTAGTTCCATATATACGAGTAATATGAGGCCCCACATGGTAATTCAAGTTCTGTTAAGAGCTCGCAGTTTTGGTGATAGCACCGAGAAACCTGAAGGGCTTGAAAAAGAGTAAGCAGAAATTCCAACAAAAATCAGATAAAATCAACAATACTAAATTTGATACAGGGGCCTCCAAAAGTCAATTTTGTGTCAGCTTCACCGATCTACCAACACGTCTAGCATTTGCGATATGTTAAAACATTCGTTTCGTTTCGTTTCCTTTTAACACTTTATTGTCAAATTTCTCAATGGGCTTATCATCATACGATAATCTCTTACAACCAACCCTACATTGCTTCTCATCTACTTTTATTTTTATATTATTCTGCTGAATGCGTCGTTATCCTGCTTCACCTTATGGTGCTTCCAAGATTAATTGCTTTTCCTCGGTAGCAACGCCCTAAATTAAAAAAAATATTTTTTTTTTAAAAACATTTCTTTGTAATTATTATATTTTTATTGTTTTTATTATCTAGCCCCTATTTTTTGAATTATTATTTGTCGAGTGGGGCTTTTCTAAGGTCTTTATGAGCCTTGTAACACTGCGGCCATTGTTGATCTATTGTGTTCGCCACCTACTATAGTTCTGCGCTAAGCCTCTTGTCATTAAGAACCGCTGCAGGCTTTTGGCGCCAGATTATTTTACCTCCTCAGGTTATAGATAATGACCACCCAAGTGAGTGTATATTTTACGTACCAGCGGGCCACACTCGCACATGAGGTGCTGGGGAGTTTCCTCTGCCCCTTGGCAGAACCTGCACATTTTTGTGTCTCGGAGCTTGAGGTTGAATATGTGTCTGTTCAGGCTACAATGCCCTGTGAGCGCCCTCACCAGTATTCGTAGATTGTTCCTATTTAGCGATAAGGCCTCATGGGCCGTTTTACGGTCGTAAGCCTTAATTAGCGCTTTGGAATGATTCAACCCTGGCGTATTGTTCCAGTGGTTGACGGATTGTTCTAAACATATTTGTTTGAGCATTAGGTTTGCAAGGCCTTTTGGTACGCCACAGAAAGTTTCAGGGCCGTTTAACGTTCCCTTTGCTCTCGTCTTAGCCAGTTCATCGGTTTTTTCATTTCCCTCGATCCCTGCATGGCCGGAAACCCATCTTAGAATTACCCTGTTCTTTTCGCCCAGGGAATTCAGTAGTGATATGCAGTTTTGCACTAGCTTTGAATTAATGGTATTCGAGGGTAGTGCCATAAGAGCTGTCATGCTATCTATCCCCCTAACCGACGAGAATGAATTTGGCGGAGAACTGAAATTTGTCATGCAGGCATCATTTTTTCATGACAAGTTTTGAAAAGGTTGTGGTTGAAATCGAACAACCAGGGGGCGCTCTAGTCATATTACAATGTCGAAGTTTTGGACTTGGAAACATGAAATTTGGTACACAGATTCCTTATTGGGCCGAAATCACATTGTGAAATTGTGTGATGCAATCTACACTAATAATATTGAAATTCCGCAATATTTTTTTTATCAAATATTAACGCCTCGGGCGGCGAGGTACGTTCCTCGCTTAGGGGCCATCAGATGGAACAGTTCCCAACCAGGTTCGTCTGCCGACCGAGAGATCGGTTATCGATTTTTTAATGAAATTAATATTCAGATAAAATCAGTTCTTAGCTCAACAGAAACACCCACTGGACAGGTGGTCGCTAATAAAAACAATACACTAAAATCAGTGACTACCATAATATAAATACACGAATTATAAATATGCTTTTAATCCCCAAGCACCGATTAAAAAGGGGCGTAACTCCTTTAATGGATACAAAAGAAGTCCTTAAATAGCCCCTAATAAAATATTTTGTCAAATGAAAATTTTTATGATGCTGTATACTGGCATTGTACAGATTTTGCTCTTAAGCAAATTTTGTAATAAATATAAAATAAACAAGTTAATACAATAAAATTTCTTTTTTTAATAACTTTTTTCCATAATACTTTGCGCTTCGTTTAAGCACAAATTCTGTCAAGAAGTGTATAATTTCATAATTTATTGTATAAAGTGAGCCTCGCAGCGTATCGATGATTTCCTTTAAAAAAGGGAAATATATTGTTTCTTTTCTTTAGTCTGAAGAACTCTGAAGTTAATGCACTCATTTCTGATACACTTGGAAAGACACAGTAAGGAAAATTAATGAACCGGAAATAAAACACCACTTGGCTTACTTTACTCAAGGAGCCGATTTTTGAGCGGAAAGTTTCTAAAAGTACCAGTTTGTAAGAAGCACAGAACTGGATAATAGACTGAGGTACAAAGGAGCAGTGCAGTTGCTTCGTGATTTTTTAGCAGAGGGAGAGGGGTTAATGCAACAGATGTGCATAACATGTGAAAATTTACTTATTCAATTGTAAATATTCGGCAGTCTCTAGGATCTAACTTTCCCGTTAATTAAGGATTTTTTTGTAATTTAAATTTTGTAAATCTTCGTGTTTTGCTTTTGGCCAAACTCATTGCTCTTTGAAGTAAACTCCTGTAGATAATCAGACGCTGCAAAGCTTTGAAGATCTTTAGACTTATACAATACACGATGCTTTGTGCATGGACCTATAATATTTCCTTTGTTTTTTTTGTCACGACCTTTTAATTTCATTAATAAAATGTTTTTAAGCAAGATTTTGTTATTTTTATAGGAAATCAAAATACTAATCTTTTCTGCATTCGACTTCATATAATTATCGATAATGTCGTGAGATTCTTCTTATCAGACGTTTAAGCTTCGACCGTCTCAGAAGCTTGGAAGTTACTAAATGAACCAAAAAGTTGGAGTGACTAAATTTGGTTTAGGGAAGAATGTTACAATGGTCGAAGATTGCAGTTATAATGGGTCTCATATACTGATGGACCGAACCCGAGGCGGACTGGGTGTAGCTAACGTTTAATGCATAATAGCACTTTAATTCGAAATGAATGCGCGATTTCAAAGTTTGCTTTTATTATTCATCCAAGAAAACAAAACAAAAACTGTTACAAAAGAATTTACAAACTAAAATAAAAAGAATAATAAAACATTTTGTCCTATTCTGTCTCATAAGTGGGGCAGAATAAGGTAACCATAAGTTTAATCAGGTTTCAAAATGTTTATTTTTCGTCTCTTTCAAAATGTAAACTTATTTTGATATAAATGCTGTATTCAATTAATAAACCTTATTCCGGTCAATAAAAAGAATTCGTACAATTTACCTCTATTTTTAGGACAAAATAAGACAATTCGTGAGAATGAATAATATCAACAAGAGGCTCCTAACAACGACCGGCGCATTCGGTAAGCGTTTCTGGCAAATGGCGGACGCGACGGAAGTAAGTCCCACTTCCCATTCTGCTCCATCTTTAAAAGATGGATAAAGAAAGCGCCACAAATTGGTACGCTCCACAAAAAGAAAGCTTTTTGACACGAGTGATGAGATGACGAGGAAAATTAAAAGTAATTACTAAGTGAAAGGAGGGAAGCATGTATACAATCCTCCTAGAAAACAACGTCAACCATTATTTTCCTACTATCGAGGTAGCTCTATGAATATATCCATAACTTTGCGACGCCATGTACGGTCGCAAACAGCAGTGGAGAAAAGTTTTCAAAAGAAAAAGTTGATCAAAAATAGGCTTCCACCCCCATGTAGAAAGGCTCAAGGCTTTGCTCATCCTTGAAAGTGACACTTAAAGACAACATAGTAATTAACATATTAAAAGTACCTTATTTAGTTCAAACTAATTAGTCACATTCCTAAGATGATAAAGAAGGATATGAAATTGCACAGGTGAGTATTACAATATTCAGTAATAATATCTTGATTTAAACTAAGAAATGGAAAAGGGGTTTAAGCAATCCATTCATATTTCATACATGTTAAAAGTCGCCATATAGCTATTTTCTTTAATAACTAGTAAAATATAAATGTATATACTCTTCTATATGAAGGTATTCATTATTTTTTAAAACTCTGTTAACTGCTTCTAGGGAGTTAAGGGGCCCTTGCTGAGTTGGCCACGAAGACCCATTCTGTTCAGGGTTGGTCATACTCACGGGTCAACACCCATCCGGCGGCTTCCACGCATGAAGTGCGAGCCTGGGCAGGACTCTGGCCTTAGCGCTAGTTTCCCCTAGGAATCAACCTTCTGGCGCTCCTGGACGGTCTGCGCACTGTGCGGCGTAAGCCAATCGATTGTGCACTCTGACTAACAGTAGAAGGAGTACTGTTCCTTATAGAGCGGGGGTGGTTGCGAACCTTAGGGGGAGTACTGTTTCTTATAGAGCGGGAGTGGTTGCGGACCTTACGGCGACTGCTCTTGAAACGACCATCGACTACCCGATCCTGGGCGAACAGCCAGCCAAAGGATGCCGTGGTCTGCGATAGATTCGGTATACACAGTTTCACGGCTTCGTAAGGGAGAGGACCGCGCAAGCGACCTCGAACTCGTACCCAATCGAGAGACTGGAGTAATTTGGTCGCAATAGAAAGTAAGGGCGTGAGTGTAAGCCCGCTGGGTAACACTCCAGGCTATTTTGCGGTTAAGGCGTTGGCCTCTTACGGGCATGTGGCAAAGCTTGACGGTGGACTGTTTTGTCCAAGGCTTCTGCGCTCACTCCAGGGAGATAGAACGACTAATCGTTAAAACTTTCTGAGGTGATGGATTCGTCCGTTGTAGTTGACAATTCTAGTTGTTAACTGCTTCTTTTCTAGACAACTTTGTTTGGTGAGGAATATCCTTTTTCTAACCCATTTCTAATCCTATTTCGTTATAAATCCTATAACGAAAACTATGTTTTTTTGTTAAGAAATATGTTTATTTGTCTAAAACGCAGAAACTACTTACAGAAAGTACTGAAACGTGAATCAATTGATTCCTCAATTCCGATAAAAAATCAAAAATAAATGTAGTCACTGCCTCAGTTTCGAAATATTTAAAGTAAAACTTTAGAAATGACACGTTTTCGCCGAACTCACCGGGTTTTCGAGGAATATTACGAAAACTGCATTATACAGCCTTTTTTTATTTAATAGAATCTAAAATATATGGGAATAACCAAGCTATACATAGAAATAAATATTTAATCGGAAACAAGAAATCGGCTCGGCTGTTCTCCAGATATTAGCGAGTAGACAGATAGATTGCATTGTGTAAGAGCCGCACCGATGAACAACTCCGCGAAACAGCCACTGATCCACCAGACAAGGTTAATTAAAGCGTAGCACCCTTGAATCGCTATAAATACTATGATAATTGATGTTGATAGAATGAGATGTCATCGTTGTTCATGAATCTTTTATTTTTTGCCGATGTATATACTTATCTTCAAACTCTAATTTTAAATGTATCGACTAAATGGAATCAAACAGAATTAAACAAGGGCCTAAATACTGTCACGAATGTATAATAGACTTGAAATATGATAATAAATAAGTATTGTTAAATATTTATTTTACCCTTTGTTAAATATATAAAATATCAGCTGTGCCACCATGAGACTTTTCAGGCAAGCAGAGAACTCCCCCCCCCCCACTCTCCACCTCGACAACCCCCCTCCCCCCCAACTCTCTCTTCTCCACCTCGCCAACTCTCCTCCCCCCCCCCCAACCCCCCGCCCCCTTTACCCGACAGTGATTGTGTCAAGTGACTATGATATAAAAGTAGCATATTTTAGTATTTTCTAGTATTTCTGTGGTATTAAAATTGTATTTTTTCAAAAATGTGGTATTTTCTTAAATACGACAGTAGTTTTTAAAAATTCATCGCCTGTAAACGAGATATTCCTAACCAAAATTTCACAACGTAATTTCGGTTTAACCAGGCATATGTATACCGAATTTCAAAACTCTAACTGCAATATTTATAGATTGAAGTATGGCTAGCGCATCCTCTGGTGGACGAATTTCGACTAAAATCTTTTCAACTTTTGACATGACCGAATGTTGCCAGCATGCCAAATTTCAGCTCAATCGGATGAAGCATTTAGGCGCTATCGTGGATGAATTCACATACACACACAAACACACAGACCCACAGATAGACTTCAGTTTGGAAATGGTCCAACTCGTCTCAAGAGGTGTCAAAATGGATACTTCCGTCTTTATTTCGATTTTTTACCGTGTTCACAGTACTTTCCCTAGTGCCGGGAAAGTAATATTATGTTTACTAAGTCTGTTCAGACCGTTTCCTTTGGGTACTTTTTCCATTAGGTAGGCTTTTTCATTTAGCATTCCATGAATACAATTTCACGTGTCTCTATTTTCATGTTTAATAATAATATAATATGTAATAATATAGTCAATTTGAAATATTTTTAATTTCGTGTATTTGAAACCGTTAAAATTATTCATTTTTGTCGGTCTAAATCAAATTTGTCGGGAGCTTCATCATAATAATACTATTTTCCCAATTGAAAATAGACGGCTTCCGATAACGTATTCTTAGCTTAATGACTTAATTCTTAATACTTAATACTTAATTCTTAATACTTAATTCCGGCTTAGTTTAATGGAATGCTAATTGTAGTAGTAAATAAATATGCAATGCTGCTATATATATTAAACATATTGGCCGAGAAAATATATTTCAAGCCACCTTGTTAGCAGCTAACGATAGCACAAATATTTAATCTCCCAATGTGTCTAATAGATACGCTCAAAACAAAAACAGCCCATGTGACCTTTTTGGCGAATATGAGTTATGAATGCAAAGTTGTTCGATTTTAGGTTATCCATCAACCTAATGCATAAAACATACCAACTTCTCAAGTTTCTTTAACAAAATTTTTTTGAAAAGATGTGACTCAGAATGTGCATCATTCAATTACTGGATTCAAATGTTTATAAGAGCTCAACATTTATTTAAAAAACATGATGCTTCCCGGTAAAGATAAAATAATTTACAGGAAACCATTCAGTATTAATGTAAAACAGGAATATCTGTTTGAAGAAAATAAGGAACATACCACGTCTGAAACCTAACGAGCATGAAGGGAATGAAGCTGGAGGAGAGTAATTTAAGTATAAAATAGGCAATAAATGTAGGCAATAAATAATGTCGGCAAACATTATTAAAAAAAAAAGAAAAATATAAGCAATTTGTTTCATTTAACATTCTCAAGACAAAAAAACAGAGCATATTATTTTTTTCAACAAAAACAAGTATATTTCTCATATTACTGAACAAAATCATATGTATAAAAAATGAAATAATTTAAAAATATTTAATTTTTCATGACTATAGTACATTATTTTACATTGAGATGTTTTATTGATTTCCCTAAAGTTTGATCAACGTCTTACATGGTCTGTTTTTGTTTTGAGCGAATCATTATATATGCTTTCCGTTTTCCTTCTGTTGTGTCATTCGGTTTTTAAATATGTGAACCAATCAAACTATACGTAAACGGCAAGACTATGTTTTAATCAAACGATCAATGGACTTTGATTCAAATTTATAAACCAATTTATCATTGAGCAAAAATGTGAAAAAAAAAAAAACCGATTTCGTATATTTCTCTACTGTCATCGTAAAACGCTTACCGCAAAACAAATAATTTTATAATAATATCAATGATCGCTTACTTATTTTCAGAGTGCGATATACAAAACACGCGAAAAAGAAGATGCATATATTAAGAGCTTCGAAAGACAAAGGCTTGCTGAACTTTTGTGTCGAGGTCAATACCAGTGCCATGTCGTGTAACATTGAATAAAAATGCACTACGCGAATAATATCGACTAAATAAGAAATATCTCAACCCGCGGCGAACAAGAAGCAGCAATATAGTCGCCAGGATAACAAACAAAAAAGAACTATTCAAGTGTATTCATTTATGGATGACACACCATTAAATTTGCCTTGAATTGCATAATGATATGCATTACCCGTAGCTATAAATGTTCCGTTGGCAGCCGTCTTGCGCGCGTCCTCTATCTTTACTCAGTACTTCGTTGTTCGAGCACGATTTTTTCACCCCGGCCCTCGGATTTGTATGTTCGTACTAGCCATCAGACTAATGTCGTTTCTCTCGCAGATTAGCTTACACAGAGCTCCTGCTCATAGCAATTTATGCTCATACCCGCAAATGTACAGTTATGTCTTCGGAGTAGTCCGGAGAGCTAATCCTATTATCTATCGCAGGAGGTAGGTCGCAACAACTAAAGATTATTTAGCAGATGGGTATGCTTTCTCTATCGGCCCCAGTCACTTATTTGGAAAAAAAATCACTTATATGTCAAAATTTGAAGTCTTTTTCAAAAATAATTATACAAGTCTTGCACCACCAGTAAAGTGTCTGTGACTTTTCAATTTTCACAAGTTACAATTCTACACAACCTGAAATTTTAAGTCAGCCTCGGTGAACGGTGAATTTTAAAAATGTATTAGTAATAGTGTATTGATGGTCCAAGATTACCATGTGGACTCTTCCTCAAAAGACATCAAACAATTTTATCAGCTTGTCTCCTAAAAGTATCAGTATGAGAGATTTCGGATGACATCGATTAAAATGGAATAACTTTTTCGAGAAATAGTTGAATTCTTAGAATAGAATAGAATAGAATAACTTTATTGTGCTATAAAAGCATTACTTAACTATTATACATATTTTATTACAAAGAGACAATTGATACACAAATGGCGGACTTATCGCTATAGCGATATCTTACAGTCAACCATTATATCTTACTGTCAACAGTTCTTCCAACTATCATTTATCCTACTGTGTAGAGGAACCCAGGGTACGATATAAATCTAATTTATAAAGTTAATTATAAAGACTTATATGACTAAAAAGAATCTTCTTCCCCAGATGTAGTAAAAAAATACTTTTATTTAATAAATGTTTTTTCCAATTATTTTCATGCGTGATTATTTAACGAAAGTAATATCCATAAGTCGAATTGCGGATAAAATTGCAAAAGTCTACGAACGCCGGTGCTCACTGAGACACAGTCTAGATTAAATATAAATTATGAAAATGTAACCTTATATATTATGTAATATTGTATATTTATTATATAAATTATTATGCGTATATCATATCATATTTTTATTCGTATTATTTCATATTTTTTAGCACTGTTTTTATAATTGTATTTATATATATATATATATATATATATATATATATATATATATATATATATATATATATATATATATATATATATATATATATATATATATATATATATATATATATATATATATATATATATATATATATATATATATATATATATATATATATATATATATATATATATATATATATATATATATATATATATATATATATATATATATATATATATATATATATATATATATATTTATATATATGTATATATATATATATATATATATATCTTATATATAAAATTCTCGTGTCACAATGTTCGTTCCCGTACTCCTCCGAAACGGCTTGACCGATTCTTATGAAATTTTGTGAGCATATTGAGTAGGTCTGAGAATCGGCCAACATCTATTTTTCATACCCCTTAGTGATAAGGGTTGTCCACCCTTAACATTTTTCTTTAATTTTTAGTCATTTTTTTATTTTTTTTATTTTTTTATTATGTCGCATTAAAAACTACATACAACCCTAAATTTTTACCCTTTTATCACCAACCCCTATTTTTTAATAGCCATTTTAGAGACAATTTTTTTCGTAAAATTTATTTTTTTACAACTTTTGTCTGAATTTTTTTTTCATAAAACTTATATTTTCATAAATTCTGCTATAATTTCATAAATTCAAACTAATCATTTCAAAACTGCGGCAAAAATCCGGGCCCTAATTATACCTTTAACATTTTTCATCATTAACCCGCTCAGCACGTAACATCCCTTTGGGGACATGTATGGCGGCCGCCTAAAATCCGAAACATCCGCTACTGGATATCGCGCTCGCCGCTGCGAAAAATGCAATTTACGATTTGAAACGTCGTAATTAATCCTTTCTGATGGCGGAACGACATGGCCAAATAATCTTTAATTCGGCGGCCACCGGCGATAAAATCGAACGGCGATTTAAAAAGTTAGCATAGACGTCAAAACGGCAGTGCATCGGCCAGCGCCCGCGGCCGCGTATAGGTCCGCGGAATTTCATTAATTCTATTTATGTGTGTTTTGTACAGTGAGCAATGCCAAGAAAACGCAAAGGGACTGATTTGAGCCGTAATACAAGTAAATCTCGAAGCTTGGGAAATAGAAGATCCGAAAGAACCGAAGAACAAATCCAGCAACAAAATACTGATGCACGTGTCAGAATGGCGCAATTGCGTCAAGAAGAGTCAGAAGATACACGAGCTGAACGCAATGAAGTAATAAGATTAGAACAACGACAATCATGCCGTTTCACAGTCAATAGACGCAGAACAAATGACCAACAACGACAACAGGTACATCGAGCATTTACATCTGATTCATTCCTGCGTCTAGCATTCCAGTATGAGCCCGATATTGAATATTATGCTCATTCAAAAGTGGTAATTGGTGCTATGGACAAGGAATGTCCGCATTGTCATGCTCTGAAATTCAAAAATGAGCCATCTGGGATGTGTTGCGCGTCAGGAAAAGTGCAACTACCTGAAATTGAAACACCACCTGAACCATTGAACGGTTTACTTATCGGCACGGATCCAGATTCTAACGTGTTCCTGAAGTCAATTCGAACATTCAATTCATGCTTTCAAATGACATCGTTCGGAGCAACAGAAATAGTTCGAAATACTAATGCAAATGGTCAACAATACAATTCTACATTCAAAATCAGAGGCCAAGTTTATCATAAAATGGGCTCACTGCTGCCAATGCCAAACGAACCACATAAATTTTTACAAATTTACTTCATGGGCGGCGAGGATTCCGGAAGCGCACTTGCCAATCGCGTGAATGCACGTTGTGATTATAATAACCTTGATTCATTTTATGCCAGACGCATCGTCAGCGAGCTGGATGCTCTATTGAACGAGCACAACGAATTGTTGAAAATATTCAAATCACACATGCACAAATTACAAAGCGATAATCACGCTATCGTCATTAATCCTGATAAAACACCAGCTGGAGAGCATATTCGTAGATTCAATGCACCCGTTGTTGATGATGTTGCTGGAATCATGGTTGGCGATCGTACAGGTGCACGAGAAATTGTGATTCGTAGAAGAAATAATAATCTTCAGTTCATTGCTGATACACATCGTTCATATGACGCTCTCCAATATCCGCTAATATTCTGGAAGGGACAAGACGGATATTGCATAAACATAAAACAACGAGATCCCGTATCAGGTACTTCATTGATTGTGAATTTGATCATTAATCATTTAACAAAACAATTAAATTATTGAACGTAATTAATTTAAATTATTTTTTATGAATATATTATTACAGGAGCTGAAACAAACAAGAACGTTAGCTCAAAGGATTATTATGCGTACCGATTAATGATTAGACGCGGCCTGGACAACGTCATTCTACGATGTCGTGAGCTTTGTCAACAATTCATGGTCGACATGTACGCGAAGATTGAGGGCAAACGACTACGATACTTACGATATAATCAACTAAAGCTGCGTGCGGAAGAGTACATTCATTTGCGAGACGCTATCAACAACAACGCTGACGTCGCCGAAATTGGTAACCATGTCATTTTACCATCATCGTACGTAGGCAGTCCACGTCATATGCAAGAATATATACAGGATGCTCTGACTTTCGTGCGCGAATATGGACGACCATGTTTATTTATCACGTTCACATGTAATCCAAAATGGCCAGAGATTGCATCTTTGCTATTGCCTGGCCAAAATGCAATACATCGCCATGACATTACAGCACGTGTGTTCAGACAAAAGTTGAAGTCTTTAATAACTTTCATTACTAAATTACATGTATTCGGTCCCACACGTTGCTGGCTGTATTCGGTTGAGTGGCAAAAGCGAGGATTACCTCATGCACACATTTTGGTTTGGTTAATCGACAAAATCCGTCCTGAAGAAATCGATAGTATCATTTCTGCGGAAATTCCAGATCCGTCCACTGACCAACTGCTGTTTGATATTGTTACAACAAACATGATCCATGGTCCATGTGGTACTCTTAATTGTTCATCGCCTTGCATGGCAGATGGAAAATGTACTAAAAATTTCCCTAAAAATTTTACTAATGATACGGTCACAAATGTCGACGGATACCCAATATATCGTCGAAGAAATCCCGATAATGGCGGACAATCATTTATTAAAAATATCAGCAACACAGACATTGATATTGACAATCGTTGGGTGGTGCCATATTCGCCTCTGCTGAGCAAGACATACAATGCTCATATTAATGTTGAGTTCTGCAGTTCTGTGAAGAGCATCAAATACATTTGCAAGTATGTCCATAAAGGCAGTGATATGGCTGTGTTTAGAGTGGAAAATACTAATGTGAATGCTCCTCCAGTGAATAAAAACGATGAAATAACGCTCTACCAAATTGGTCGGTACATCAGCTCCAATGAAGCTGCTTGGCGTATTTTTGGTTTTTCAATTCATGAACGGGATCCAGCAGTTGTTCAGTTAGCCGTCCATCTTGAAAACGGTCAGCGTATATTTTTCACGAACGAGACAGCGATTGATCGTGCAATAAATCCACCTAAAACTACACTCACTGAATTTTTTGAATTGTGTAATCGTGCGGATGATTTTGGTGCCTTTGCACGAACATTACTCTATTCACAAGTACCACGCTATTTCACATGGACTCAAACAAAAACATGGATGCCCCGCAAGCAAGGCTCACCAGTTGCTGCATGTCTCAATTTATTTAAATCAAACGCCTTGGGGCGATTATTTACAGTCAATCCAAGACACACTGAGTGCTTTTATCTTCGACTGTTGTTGGTTAATGTTACTGGCCCATTATCATTTCAAGATATACGTAAAGTGAATGGGCAACACTATCCAACGTATAAAGATGCATGCCTTGCACTCGGCTTACTGGAAGACGACAACCAGTGGGAATGTATGCTTGCTGAAGCTGCATTGAACTGTACAGCAATACAAATTCGTCTACTATTCGCTATAGTGTTGACTACATGTTTCCCAGCCCGAGCACAGATATTGTGGGATAATCACAAAGATTCAATGACTGATGATATATTGCATCAACATCGTACACGGTGCCACGATCTAACCATAACATTCAGCGACGCAATGTACAATGAAGCATTAATTGCTATTGAGGATCTTTGCATTGTCATTGCCAACTTACCACTCAGTCATTTCGGTATGAATTCGCCAAATCGAACTGCATCTGATTTAATGAATACTGAAATGAATCGTGAACTGCAGTACAGCACTGTAGAAATGGCAGCGATTGTTGCCCGCAATGTCCCACTAATGAATGAGGAACAAAGAACCATTTATGGTCGCATTATGCTCGCAGTTTCAGCTGGACAAGGTGGGTTCTTCTTTTTGGATGCACCGGGTGGAACTGGCAAAACATTCGTTATTTCGCTAATTCTTGCTGAAATACGATCAAATAATGGCATCGCATTGGCCGTTGCATCATCGGGCATTGCAGCAACTTTATTGGATGGAGGCAGAACAGCTCATTCAGCTGCCACTAAATATTCAGAATAACCCTGATGCAGTATGCAACATTAAGAAACAATCGTCAATGGCCACCGTGCTGAAACAGTGTAAAATTATCATCTGGGATGAATGTACTATGGCACACAAACATTCGCTTGAGGCGTTGAACAGGACATTGAAAGATATTAAAAACAACGACAAACTATTTGGCGGAACTCTGTTGGTCCTTTCAGGTGATTTCAGGCAAACACTTCCAGTCATTCCACGTTCAACATATGCTGATGAGATCAACGCTTGCTTAAAATCATCCCCATTGTGGCGTAATGTTGAAAAAGTACAGCTGAAAGTAAATATGCGCGTTCAAATGCTTCAAGATCCATCCGCTGAAACATTTTCAAAACAACTCTTAGATATCGGTGATGGAAAAGTTGCTATAGATGAAACTGGATACGTAAAATTACCGACCGATTTCTGCACAATCGCTGATTCGCAAGATACTCTCATTGAACAAATATTTCCCGATGTACACACACAGTACATAAATCATGAGTGGCTTGCAGAAAGAGCAATTTTAGCGGCAAAAAATGTAGACGTTGACAATTTAAATCTGAAGATACAAATGTTGTTGCCAGGGAACTTGGTATCATATAAATCTATTGATACAGTTTGCGACGACAGCGAAGCAGTAAATTTTCCCACAGAGTTTTTGAACTCACTGGATTTGCCAGGCATGCCACCGCATAATTTACAATTAAAGGTTGGATCTGCGATTATCTTGCTTCGTAATTTGAACCCGCCCCGGCTGTGCAACGGTACGCGATTAGTCATTCAAAAATTAATGAAAAACGTGATCGAAGCCAGCATTTTAAATGGCAAGTTCCGAGGTGAAAATATATTAATACCACGGATTCCTATTATACCTACAGATGTGCCAATTCAATTCAAACGTATTCAGTTTCCGATTAGATTGGCATTTGCAATGACAATCAACAAATCTCAAGGTCAAACGATGTCTATTTGTGGCTTAGATTTGAGAACACCATGTTTTTCACACGGACAATTATACGTGGCCTGCTCTCGAGTGGGTAAACCATCCAGTTTGTTTGTGTTAGCTAAAGATGGACTAACAAAAAATATTGTTCACGCTATAGCATTAAGAGATTGATATTGTTTGTTAGTGTTACTGTCATAATTGATTAATTAATGATATATAATTTTAAGGAATAAATTATAATAACTTTAAAATAATGTTTGCCTTTTGTTATTTTTATATTCCCTCATCGTTCACAGTGCTCCATGCCCATTTCACGCATATACCACATTCTTACACACTTACAATAAGTAAGCTATTTTTTGTCTACACTAGAAATTACTTAAAAAATATTTATATGGCAAAACAACGTTTGCCGGGTCAGCTAGTATATATATATATATATATATATATATATATATATATATATATATATATATATATATATATATATATATATATATATATATATATATATATATATATATATACATATATATATATATATATATATATATATATATATAGAAATTATGTTTATCACTAAATAAATGAAATGATAAAATAATGAAAGGGCACTTATCTGGTCTGTGGTGACCAGGAGTGACTCCACGCCTTTTTCGTTTTCTCTTCTCTCAGTATTTGCGGTTTCCTACTGTGGTATTCGAACCTTTCTACTTTATCCTACAGCGGCGACACAACAATGCGAAAGACGAGAATGAATGCTGGAAAATAATAGGCGATTAGTGTTTCTTAAATATTAATGATTTTTATAAAATGTATATCAATATTTCGGCTCAGCCGTCGTCAAGATATATCTTGACGACGGCTGAGCCGAAATATTGATATACATTTTATAAAAATCATTAATATTTAAGAAACACTAATCGCCTATTATTTTCCAGCATTCATTCTCGTCTTTCGCATTGTTGTGTCGCCGCTGTAGGATAAAGTAGAAAGGTTCGAATACCACAGTAGGAAACCGCAAATACTGAGAGAAGAGAAAACGAAAAAGGCGTGGAGTCACTCCTGGTCACCACAGACCAGATAAGTGCCCTTTCATTATTTTATCATTTCATTTATTTAGTGATAAACATAATTTCAATTTGAAAAAATAATAATTTACACATTTACAATTATATATATATATATATATATATATATATATATATATATATATATATATATATATATATATATATATATATATATATATATATATATATATATATATATATATATATATATATATATATATATATATATATATATATATATATATATATATATATATATATATATATATATATATATATATATATATATATATATATATATCTATTTATTTATTTTTAGGACTTGGTTCTATTGCCAATTGTATTATTTTTATCAGTCAATTTATATTCTTTTACAATATAATATAAAAATAATGATTTGAAAGCGATGTCAGTTTCATTTTTGTAACAATCAAAGTGAGAAAAGTAGATTTTTGATAATATTGAAAATCATGTAAATATGAAATCAAATTATATCTATTGCTAGTTATAATATTTAGCTCAGCTGAGGTGGTGTGGGCATGTAGTGGGCATGAAAGTCGACCGCCTCCCAAAAGCCGTGTTTTATGCCTAACTCTTACAAGGCGCACGCAAAGTCGGCGGACAGCACCTACGCTATAAAGATGTCTTAAAAAGACACCTAACCGCCAGTGGTATACCACCTGAGAGCTGGGAGAGTGCTGCTCACAAACGCAGCGAGTGGTGCTCCACGGTGACCACCAAAGTTGAAGAGTTTGAGGAAGCCCGGCTTGAAAACATCAACTTGAATCGCCAACAGCGCAAAACTCGTCCGAAGCCCACTTACACATACACTTACAACAACTGCGGTGAACTCGAGTCACAACACGAGTCACTTCCGCGCGCATCTTCGAAGAAGTCCTGTCAACCAAGAGGTCGCCGTCGTCGGATCACGATGAGGAGGACATCATCATCATAATATTTAGTATGATAGATGATTTACTAAAAATGATTTCATCTCCTAATATAGTAAATAGGTTTTCGCATTTTCCTAGATTTGAAATAAGAATGACTTAAACTCGTCTTGATTTCTAAACGAGGTTAGCGAGATTTCAAAACGAGGAAACCCTTCATTTATCTATTTCGAGCGCCCACGATCTTCAATGTGTTAGAAAAGAATGACATTAAATTATTTGGCTGATTAATTAGCAATTAGGAAAGAATACTAATGAATTTTAGATAAATATAGTCGTTGTGATACTTCAGCCGCATTTGATACAATTTTTTATATTTACAACTCGTCTAACGTAAAGTCATTACACGCAATGGTATATTAGTAACACCGATGCACTGGAACCCAAAGCATTTTAATGTGGAAACGTTAGTATTAATGATGCCACTGCAGGCGGTTTTCATCAGTAGTCCAGAAAACATTGTTCTATCGTACGAGCTTATTATAAGTCGAAATGAAATGGATAGTCCAGGTGGTAGATACTTACATAACGGTCGGTAATTAACACTCATTTAATCGATAAGAACAAGGCTACATTCTGAGCAATACAACTGGCGTTTCAGCAGTCATACCGCTCCGCTCATACCGGATATTGGCGTTTTAACTGTCATACCGCTCCAGACATGCAGTGTGTATTCCACTCTCAAAAACGAAACTCGGCAACGACTTTTAACATGTTTGCAATGGTATCGAACCAGTATGCTTCATACATTATCAAGCGTGTCGTAGCTTCTTTATGAAACTGTGTCCTTTTTTGGTCATTATTGCAGTTATGGAGATCGTGGTTCTAAGGAGTTCTTACATATTTTTCTCCCAATGTAAACTGTAAAGCCATTCTGGCTTCATGATTTATAATAATCTAACATTTATGATAAATTATAAAGATTTAAAAAATAAAAGATTTAGGGGGGGGGGGAATTATAATGAAGTGTCAACTTTGTAAAAACTTCAAATCTAACTTCTACACTGCTGGTGGCTGTAATAATACACATACGCAATCGAAGGCTAGCGCAGTCGTTAGACATTATAAATATAATAAAATCGGACATTACCGCTGGAAGTTTAAAGCACCTGATATTTTGACAACCGCTGTTGGTCAGGCTAGAAAACGGGTAGACTCTCTGCCTTCGGCAACGGCGGTTGTAAAATTGCCGAATCGTCAGGTGCTTTAAAATTCACGCGTTAAAATCCGGTTCTGTTTTATTTATAATAATGTACACTCTGTGTATTATACAACTTTTGAGATTATTTTACTGCGAAAGTGAAATAAAATGTAAATTAGGAAATAAAGGGACAAAATCACGTTCATGTATTTATTCACAATCAATAAATCCATTAATATTAAAATAAAATATGAAACACCAAAATTTTCACCTGCTGCGTTTTTAACCCCCCCCCCCCCTCTCCCCTCCCTCGTTCTAATCATAAGAACTCAGATGCTCCTCCTTTATATCTGTCCCCAACAAGATTCCTGAATCCGCCATTGGTTTTGGCATCAGTTAAAAAAGACTACCAGTTTTATTATACACAAGCATTTTTTCCTGATGAACATTCTGACTTTATGGTTATTTCATGAAATTAAATAATTTTATGTAACTTCAATAATATGCTTTAAAATATATCTCGTGTTTCATTTAAAGAAAATTAATAAATGAAATAAAAAATGGAGCATTTTTATCTTTGGAAACCTTCTCTATACCGACTGAAGAGTAGCATGAGGCATCCGGACAATAGCCTGAAAACAGAACAAAAAACACAATATTCGCTGCGGCTCTAGCAATGATGTGACCGCGCCCGTAACCAAGCGATGTGAAAGCTATCTATTTATATGGGGACTGCGACGGTGGCCACGCGAATAGGTGGGTACGTAACGTGCCTAAAGCAAACAGTCGTCTGCTTCAGGGTCGATATTATTAAGTTTATGATATCAATATAAAATATCGCTTAGCTACTATGACTTAAAAACAGTGACTAATTAGATACACACACTGAGAAAAATATAACAATGTAATATTCGGGAAATACGCACGTTTCAACAAGGATTACGTATATAATAGGGACTGTGGTCCATACGTATGAATTCGCATGACACGTAACGGTGTTGGCATGATGGTAGTTACCGTGTCGTAACGTTATAACATAATGTTATTTGCATAGCGACCTTGGGATCTCGCTTCTAACATGACAGCTTATGAAATATAAGTACGGTTAGAGTCGGACACATATATCATGTTGAAATTATAGTATACCGTGAGTAATATGTTGATAGATATAATCGAAAAATGGTAGATATAAAACAAAATTCCATGTAATTCAAAAACTTACGGTTAAAATATCGATATTCTGTATATAACCATAACAACAAAATGGTAATGTAAGAAGCAATCCAATATTTTTCTCAATGCACTAACGATACATTACTAAAATAAAGGGCTGAATGAAAAATGCATAGGTGACATGTTAAGAAGGCGCGTCTATATCTTGACTTAATTAGTCACTTAGGAGTTAACATAGCGTATCTCATAAAATTCGTTTTTCTGATTTTTACGTCATTTGAGGTGAGGTGCACCGACCGAGCTAATGAAAACGCAGTATTTCTCACCAATGAGAGCAGTTTATTAGCATTTTAGTAACACTGCGTAAATCATAATCTCACTTCCATCGGGTCAACTAAGCGTATGTCAGTCGGCTTCCATACCAAGATCTCACCTATTTCCAGGAGTTTTTACCGGGCTGCCCAACAAAAATATAGTGTAATTTGTTCAGGGTTTATCTATGTACGTGTTCCGTTTCTTTATTCCACCATAACTTCTAAACGCTTAACCCGATTTAGAAGTGTGTGATGTTGTTAGAATGATTGTCATCCTGAGTATCATAGGTTACATCAACTGTCCAAATATCAAGCAATTAGTTGTCTAAATGTACAAATGTCAATAAATTAACATAAGTATATCATGTTTAGTGTCAAATGAAAGGTCTGATTGAGCACATTCCGGAAATGTACATATATCGACATAGATAAATACATAAACGACAAATGTTTCATAAAATCCGTAATAAAACAAATATATAAATATATTAGTTCACTTTCTGTAACGACTCAACTGTATTAGCTGTACTTTGACAAATGTAAGGAAAACTCGAAGGTATCCTCCTAGTTAATGGATATTTGATAAAGTAATTTTGCGAGAAACTATGAGCTTATTTCAGTCAAAGAAGAAAAATGCGATACATGTGCTTCTTATAAAACTGGAAATCTAATAGGGACTACTTGGAATGAACAAAATGAAGAAAAGAAGCAGACTCGATTAGAAAAAGACGTAAAGACGTTTCTGGCTAAAGAAGGCAAAATTCACGACTTCACTCAAGATGTTCAAGCGGTAAAATTAGGTCCATTCCTGCAAGCAATCGCTTTATAATTTACAACTATAGGATATAGGAGATGCCTACTGTTACTGGTTTGAGGAATCTCATTGTGGATTGCCTCTGTATTTATTAATTGTTTAACCACAGCGCGTGCAGCGTTGCAAAACGAAGTAGAACCAGTGGTAATTTGTTTTGACGGATGTCGCTGACAGAAGAGAAATGACGTCCTAAGTAACGTTTTCTTGTGGATGGCCATGGAAAATGTCGTAAAAATTACACAAAAACTCCTGGTGATGGTTCACACACGAATGGCAGTGGACTCGATACATAGCGCTATAAAATCGAAAATGAAGAATTTAAAAAATCACTTACGCAACCCTTTATACGCAAATCCAAAAAAGCCAGATCAAGTCCTCCGTACAAAGTCTGCTACCACTCTTTTGGGATTATTCCAGGAACGATACTTGGACCTATGACTATTCGCCCAGGACGTGTAGCAATTGATTTAACTGACAATAACTTAGAGTATTGCAGTACTATCCCAGCGGGATTATAAAGTACAAGCTTAAGTTCAATGACAAATATAATTATCTACGTGGAAGAGTGGAAACTAAGGCTTATGGTGATGTACTGAAACTGAAATTATATGAAAGCCGACTAAAAATAAACCAAATGAAGCATCTTCCAGAACTGAAAGTTTACATATCTCAGGATTGTCACCCATATTTGATTCACTGTCACATTAAAGTTATTGCACGTATATTCCAAGATTATTATTGTTATTTGATTAACTTTTTACTTTCATTTGATATCTTTGTACATAAATAAATCTTATAGAACTAATGTTCTTGTATTTGTAAAACATTACGTAACTCAAAAAAATATTGAATTGAAATATGTAACATAACTCACTAAAACTAGATAAATATTACTTTTATTTCATTTGAAAATAATTAAAATGATGTTCTAACTTAAATTAAATATATCTGCATTAAAAATATCAATCTTTTTTACAAATAACTTGCCTAAATCAGTATATATATATATTATACATAATATATGTACTAATAAAAGAAATTCAACAATTTTATCCTTTCAAAACGTAATCTAAAAAATGTCTGCAACTAGTGAGATAGTTTGATCCCCAGCCAATTCAACAAACTGAATTCTACAAACAATTCTACAAACTGGACAATATCTCTCCCAAAGCTATATTTTCTGACATGCAATTAGACGTTTTTACACGGTCAAAGTGGCATTTCTATACGGTGTCTTGATGGGGCAACCTCTCGATCTTCGCTCGCATTTCAATAGACTAGTTAGTCTATTTGCAGCTTGTTTAAATGCATCGATAACACTCTTTGAGACTGGTGACCGTACTCATAATAGCATGGACTAAATACCAGTTAATAAATATAGATAGGACCACTTTCATGCATGACGTTCGACACCAAACCAAAATAAAAAACATGTCCGTTGTTTTTTAGACGCAGACACGTCTGCCACGTGCCAATTAGCCCAGCAATGAAATACGCATCTTAGGACTGCGAAACAAATCAGCCGCATCAATTCAGTCATTTCCTTGGCATACCCTGCTCCCGGGCAAGCGCCCGTGCGCGCTACACACAGCTAATGACGTAAATGATAATAATAACATGTAATCTACTGCCACAAATTTGAGCCTAATACAGCGGAGATAAAGCGCTCTAAAAATTAATGTCATTCAATTTATTTATTTATCAAAAAATATTTTACATGGGATAGTTTATATTATTAAATCTACTTAACTAGACAGATGCCCGCACTAAGGTAGACAAATGTTGATGTCTTTTAGTAGGAGCATTGATTTTATAGTGTAATTACACTATAAAATCAATGATAGGAGTATGATAGAGCAGACTTGCGTGAACGTTATGGTTCTCGAGTAGGTAATTAATTAGCTCCACTAATAAGTAATACTAATATGATTAAACATAGATACATATGAAAGATATTACGATATTATTAATAGTCCTATATTATAACGAGTAGCTTAAAAAATGAGGAAATCGATATTATTGGAATATAAAAAAAACACGACTAGAAATTAAATAAATACCATAATAATCCCACATAATCAAAAGTGTAGAGATAAACCCAATAAATATTTTAAAAATTAAGAAACAAAATAAAATAAAATGCAAATGAATATGAAAAGGTCAAATCGATGCGCAAACATTTTGAAATAATAAATCATAATAAAAAATAATGTATACCTAATAATATGGCGCAAAAATTCGTGTTGTTCACGAAATTACTCTTGTCGTTCATTAATTTTAAATAATTAATTATTAAATATAATACCATATGTTTACACATTAATAATAATGACATATTTTTAACGAATATAACTGAAAATTTTCTTAGTTACCTGTCGGTGAAATCTAATCTTTGCTTGTAAGTTCCGTTTATTCTCCATTTCTAAAGATACGTACTCTTTTAGAATCCATAATTTTATTGTAAAGTAATGGGTCCAAATATATGAAATGCCTCTTGGCGAATTTGGTCCTTATTCTCGGGGAACTTGTATTTAACACTGGTGACGGCCCTTATGATAATATTTAACTCTTTCTTGCTGATTGTAGTGAAGTATCATCATTTTGACATTTGTTTGTCTGAACATGGAACATGTCATGAACATCAGGAACATGGAATTCCTGAAATAATTGATTGGAGGGGTATCTCAGACAGTAAGGCACCTCCCTAACCAATTACTCCATATAACAAGTTACATACTAGGCGAATGTGCATTTATTAAGTATTGCGAAAGTGCATTTCTGAAATGCGGTCTAATATTTTTTTTCAAAAATCCGTTTTCAACTTTTGGCATATTCGACATATACGACATGTCGACATATTTGTTGAGGACCTCGCCCAACATATCAGTCAACAAAAGAAGTAGATTTTCTAGAATCCAAAACCGCAAATACGCTCAATATTACACGCGTCAACTAGCATTGAATTCTATATAAATTTGGCAATTTATGCACACACAGCCGATGACTAATATCAATTCTTCTGATCGATTCAATTAACACACTTATTCTCCCCACGCCGAAGGCATTCAACTTCAACAAGACGACTTTAACTACGGAGAAAACCCACCGATGAGAACCACCCTTCACTCACGAGCAATTGGAGTCTAGTGTCGGGTGGCCCCCTCACATATTCGACAATACGCCTCTTCTTCAGTGGCGAAGAAAAATATATTCTTAGTTTAGGTACCTACTCGAACCAAGAAAGGATTTATAGTAGTTAGTAAATACGTTTTTTTTTGTTTTTTAATGTGTTATCGTTATTTTTTTCATCTTAAAGGTTATAACGTATGTCCATCTAATTATTTTTATTTTACTTCTTAGTTGATTGATTTTCTAATTTTGCTCACATTATGTTGATAAATGATTCCTATATTTTTAGGTTTGTTTTGCATTATTTATTTAATATTAACTATTTAAATCTTGTTTCTGAGACTATATTATATTAAATTTTTATTTGGTGATATTTGGTTTCCTTATTTTTATTTTTATTTTAGCAGTTAAGTATATTGGACCGATTTTATGTAAAAGGCCTATAAGGCAAATTACGCAGAATATCATATATTTATAAAGCCCTGTTTTAAGCACCACCAAAACTACCTGAAAAAAATCCGCTTCCTGCTTTAAAATTATACTGACCACTTCGGATTTTTTAAGTTTATATATCCTAAGATACAAATATTTACAAGATTTCGATATCTAAGTTAGCTAATAAGTAAATATCTTACCTGTTATCATCAATAGGGAATATTCTTAGCGTTCTCGGCCACTGGCGATTGCTTCCAGGTGCAGAACGAGTTAAAAATAATCGAAATGGCCGATTCTAGATGAACCGACTCACAAAAGAACCGTTCGCGACTCCGGAATGACCGAACCACGTGGAGGGGCGAGCGATGGTTCATTCCGGAAGCACCCGGGTTCTGAAAGTGGAATGACGCGTCGGTGCGGTAGGGTGGTAGAGCCAAAAGAAAGAAGTTAGGTCACCTGAATTGAATGACTAGTCGGTTCGGTGGAGTGGGGGAGCCAAAGGGGTAGCTGGCTCCTCGGGAATGATATAGTAGTCGGTGCCATACTTAACGGGGCTCAAAATCGTAGTAGAATCCGCTATTCAGGAGATGCTCTTTGCTACTGGAATGGGGTCCGGAATGGGCTCCAATAGAAGCCGGTATGACCCATTGCTAATATCAACCACACAATATTTTTTTGTAATATACCATGAGGTCAATAGCAGCTGCTATTACTAGTAAGTCTTTAGTGAATTGTATATTATCTGGATATTTTTCTAAATAAATGCAACCTTTTATATGTTACTATAAACATATCATTATTTTATCTAAGACAATAGAAGATCTAAGAGGATTTCATTATGTAATGTTTAAATATTAAATCTATCTCTACTTATAAATCTATATATATAAATCATAACAGTTTAAGGATACAATTATTTAGAATTTATTCAGAATTAAGGACAATTTATCAACCACTATTTAACCCTAGTTAGCCATTCGACTTTAAATATATTTTTTTTAATATGTATTTATCAAAATTTTATTATAATTTATTTAAAATTATTATATTTATTGGAAATGTAGGATATAAATTAAATGTTTTTGTTACAAAAATGAATATATTTTTATTTTTTATGTACTAAATCACGAATCGCATGTGACATATGTTTTTCTGAGATCAATAAGGCACCTATACTTACAATGACTAAAAGAACGACTGTTTAGAAAGTTAGTTTTTTTCTTTGGTATTGAATATATAATCGAATTACAAAACATACAAACGAATATTAATTGTCGAATTACCTATATTTTTTGGCTCAGTACAGGAGCAACTAACCATTCGTCAAACTGACCAGTATGCAGTAGGTATCTCAAACACAATACTACTTACCGGCTAACTACGACCACCACGCGACGCAGTCTAGCTGTCCCTAAGTTGGTGTGAAACCGCAAGGTAAAACAATTAAAAAGGGAGTTGGAGATATTTATTAAATGCTCGTCGTTTTGACGCACGTAAGCTTTCTAGGGTTAAAAGGAATTCTATACAATGGCCTAGCTTTCCCACACTATTTATAATGGGCAGTTGTTTCATGTGTTTGGAAAAGTATTTTGTTTTTATCACTGAATAGAATATGAATCAAATTTTAGCTAAAATAATGTCTCGTATTCATATCAAGAACCATTTCCTGGGGCTAATGCACTAAGCGTAACGCCCTGTAATGTACCTATGTCATGTACGTACACTCAGCGTACAGTATACTCGTACTTCGTATAATCTATATAACAGCATGCCGAATTTTATTCAGTCGTTGAATTTGGGCACAATTGCCATGATAAATGACGAGGCTACTGTCTCGTTCAACCGCAACACGCACATGTGGAAGAAAATTATGTGAAGAATCCACTTGAATTGAAAACACGAAAAAAGTTTTTCTCGAGGATGTTTGTGGTTAACTTCAATAGGTACGGTTAGGTTACGAAATGTAGGCTTTGAAAGGACTTGAGAAAAAATAAATACTGGTCTGCGCCGAAATCGTGTGATATTTACCACAACGTATATATATAAAGTCGAGCAATATTCGTAACAGTAATGGTAAATAAATTTCACCTTACTGTTCGAAATTTGGGAGCTAATAAACCCAGTGCAGTTGGGCCAGTTCCTCTGGGAATTGTCCTTCGGACGCTCCTGAACGGTTTGCACACCGTGCGACATCAGCCAATCGACTGTGCATCCCGACTGCTAACCGGGGCGTCTGAAAACGGCTTTGTTTCCAATAGAGCGGGGGTGGTTGTTACGGCAAATGCTCTTGAAACGAAAAATCGTCTATTCGATACCGGGTGAACAGCCGGGCAAAGGATGCCGTGTTACGCGATAGATTCGGTAGACACAGAATAACCGCTACGTAAGAGAGAGGACCGCGCAAGCGACCTCGTGACTGTAACCAGTCGGGAGGCCGGAGGAATCTGTCCACAACTGGTAGCGAGGGTGATTGGTCTGCCCGCAGAGTTAACTACCCGGTGCCGGGCGATAAGGGTTGGTTTCTAGCGGGCTAGTTGGCGGAGATTGATAGTGGATTGTCACTGTGTAAGTCTTCTACACTCCCACGGCTGAAAAAACGATCATAAATCATTATACCAGCCTGGGGTAATAGGTTCGCCAGTTGTAGTCGACACCGCCCAACTATTCGAAATTGTAACTGTTTACAATTTCATAAATATCTAAAATGTACTCTCGTTGGAGCTGCTTATTTTTAACGTTAGATATGGCGGTAAGCTCAGTGCTGACGTCAGAAGTCAAGACCTCAAAAACATCAGCGATAAGCACAATTACGGAAGTAAATACTTTAGCGTAATTATTTTCGACTTATAGTAATGCAATGCTTATAATATGCCCTTCGTGCACCAAATTGAACGTTGTGCACGCTAATTCCAGAAAGTTTTGAGTCACCCGATCCCGATTAACCGCACGCCCGCAAAATTGCAATTTAAAAGGCACATTTAAATGCGACTAATGAGAATTAGGAAAATGTTATGCTTACATTTTGTTTTCCAGTCTGTCATTGTGTGGCACTGGATACCCAATGGACCACCAAGGATTTGAGCTGACTAGTGACTACAACAAAAATATTCCACCAGGTAATAGACATTTATTAATTGCAACTAGTTAATAAACCGGTTGTGTTACCCCAAGATTTTCCCGACAGGTAGCCGGGAAAGGACTGATTTCATCTGAATAAAAATTCATTAAAAAAACGATGAGCTCCCTCTTGGTTGGCGAACGAACCCGGTTGGGTTCCGTTCCATATGTTGGCCCTTAGCCGTGAAACGAAGCGCGCTGCCCGAAGCGTTATTATTTGATTAAAATGTCTAGCCAAAATTTAATATTTTTACTTTACTTGTATATGAGGTTATCCAACTAAACTTTCACAATGTGATTTCGTCCCAACAAGGCATCTGTGTACCAAATTTCAAGTTTCTAAGTCCAATATTTCATGGTGCGCCTCCTGTGGATCGATTTCTATCATAACCTTTTGAACTCTTTCCATGACCAAATGATACCTGCATGCCAAATTTCAGGTCAATCAGATTGAGCGGTTGGGCGCTATCGTGGAGGAATACACATAGATAAACACGCAGGATACTTTCCCCCACAATACTTTCCCTTCTCGTCGCTTGGTGGGCCGGGAAAGTAATTAATAACTTGCTCGATAAATTTTGTTTCGCCCATCACACTTCCATCCAATTACGATAGTGGTATTTAATTTAGGCCAGTTTTTTCACTGGCACTGATTTCTTGATAACAATTTTGAAATAGAGTTGATACGAGCAACTAAAAATACGTTTAATGAAAATTTGCTTCTTTGATTAATTGCAAAAATCGTCAGACTTTATTACCTAATAGTTGTTAATAATAATTTGCTTTTTCTGATTAAAATGTCGATATTCCGGTTTTCAAACGTCATCACATAAAATATAATAATATATATTTCTTTTGCCACCTTAACTGCTTTTGCAATAAAGAATCTCACGAGTTTTTAGTAGCGAAGCAATGAAAATATACAAATATAAAACTCCAACATAGCCTATTGTAGTAAATCTATATTGGAAATAATCGTTTTTATAGCTGTGTCCAAAATAAGATTTATTTGCTTTTCAGACATATTCATTATTGCTTTTTGCACATTTTAAATTTATTGTCAATACTAATCGCATTTAAAATAAGGCTTACCATTGATATAATCATAATCAAATGCAATAGTCGAAAAAATATATTTTAAAATATAAAATATTTTAAACTAAAAGCTGATTTGCCTGGCTATTCCACTTTCATTTGCACTTTCTTTCCGGGTAAGTCGTTTTTGTTGTGCCAAATGGAGCCGCTCTCCCCATCGATAATTGCCTGAACTATGCACTTTCCAACTGATTCAGCACTAAAAAATGTAATAAAATTTGTTAACCTAAATAATCCAGATAATAATAATAAAAAATATTAATATAAGTCTTACTTTTGCATTTGGATGGATTCGCCTATTTTCGCTTCTGCAGCTTTCAAAAAATCAAATTCCAATAAGTATAAGTCATCTGAAGCTGGGCACATTTCCGTTCTAGTGGCAGATGGGCACATACCGATCACTTTGACTCCTGTTTGTTCAACAAACAAATCGGACTGAAAAAATACCGTTTATAATATTTAAAATATTTCACATTAGAAAAAACATTTTGCATTTCCGACCCTCTATTAAGCAGTTAAAGATAATCAAGAGATCCCGGGTCATCATCGAATAAAGTGCGCAAAAGGATAGTCCGGGTTCTCTTGGAGGGACTATATTCGGCGGCGGATAATTGAGGCAGGCGACATCGGCGGCTGCAGTTACCAAGGCTGTCGAGCTACGGCAGGGTTCCGTTTAGCGGAGGCGCAGATAGGGCGAGAAGACTCGAGGGCGGGCGCTGCAGGCAGTCGACGGGCGGCGATCCACATCTACCCTTCCCAGGGTCCAGAGCGACGGGTACCTCCCTGATTCCCGGCGGATGAGTATCTTCCGGAGCGGGAGCCGTACTGCGATCGCCGAAGAAGAGCAGCGGACGAGGAGAAAGCCGAGGAGACCTCGCAGACCCGGCGGAGAGATTGGCGGCGCTTACGCGGACGTTCCCCGATCCCCACATCGTCCTCCCGGGGTCGTCTACGTTTTTATAATTACCTTCGTTGTAGTAACGCCTATTTAATTCATATACAAGATTTAGTCTCTGAAATTTCTAAAGGAGCCGCCCGAGAGTACGAGCTCTTGCTTTGCTAGTTATAATCCGGACATTTTCAATACTTATTACTTTCGTTGTTTATTCTATGATGTTCTTACTCCATTGACATTTTCTTTATTTCATTTGTATTTTAATGTGATAATTTCAGATTTTTAATTATTCGGTCGTTCTATGATTCATACATGCGTCGCACTAGATAGGAAAAGCACGATAATCGGAAATACGATTATCGCGTGCGATTGTTTGAGGAAATAAATCCTATTTTAGAAAGCGGTTGTCTTTTTATATACCCAAATTACCAAAAAAGTACTAAACAAATCAAATTTAAAGACAAAATAACGTTACATTGGCGAGTGCATTTTTATGTTGCATTTTCGTATTTAATATTAAGCAACTCCATATAGATTTCTGATTACCGGAGATATCCGCTAATCAGAAATATCGCAATTATTGTAGATATTAATTGTAGATATCCGCTTTCGCAATATGAACGGTTTTCATTAATTTTGTTTACATTAAAAAAAACATTTTTCAAATATGACACTTATTAGCAAACATTAACGAAACTTACTCCAAAACACTGCGTCAAACCAACTATGGCCATTTTAGTGGCGGTATAAATTGGGGCGATAGGGTATGGGTGAAATGCAAGCTCTGACGATAAATTAACAATAGTTCCACCTTTTCTATTTTTATCTTTTCTCATTGCATCGATACCGGCCAGCGTTACAATTATCGTCCCGTTCTGAAAAATATAAAATTTTAAAAGCCAATTAGGTTTTGTATTTAAATTACAAGTTTCACACTTCTTACCACATTAACTTCGACTTCCTGTCTCCATTTCGAATCACGGGCAATGCCAGCTGAATTGACAACTATGTCGATATTGCCGTACTTTTTCAAGGTTTCTTGAAATGCATTTCTGACCTGATCCTCCGAAGAAACGTCGGCTTTCAGGTAGATGTGAGAAGCATCTCGATATTTATCCCCCAGACTTGAGGGATCGAAATCTTTGATATCGATTAAAGCAATTTTCTGAAATTCGACAAAGTTTAAATATTAATTAATAATAATTATAATAAACTCTATATTTGCACTAAAAAAATAAATGCAAAAAGGCGATTTTATTGCCACATAACAATATCTTGTAACTAACTTAATCTCAGTACAGATGTATTATACATGGGCGGGTTGTTTAAATAAATATTATTAAACAAGTAAGTTTGTTTGTATAAAATACAAACTACTAAATTTAAAACTAAGAATACTTAAGGAGAGGAAATTAAGTAAGGAAGGAGAGAGTTAAGGAAGAACTGGTTACTTTTTACACGACTGCCCAACAAAACAGGAGTGTAATATATTCGGGGTTCATCTATGTATGTTTTCGGTTTCTTTATTCCACCATCATCAGCCGGTAGACGACCACTGTTGGACACAGGCCAACAGTGAACATAGGCTTCCATAGAATGCCATGACGAGCGGTCTTGAGCCGCCTCCATTCACCTATTTCCTGCGACCTTGGCTATGTCATCGGACGATCTTGTAGGGGGCCGTCCCACACCGCGTCTGCCGGTTCGTGGACGCCGTTCGAGAGCCTTTTTTTCCCCAGCGGTTGTCGATTCTGCGAGCTATATGGCCTGGTCATTGCCATTTCAAGTTGGTACTTATACTTACGAGCTATATCAGTGACCTTGGTTATTCTGAATATCACCCAGTGAAACTCCAAGCATCGCTCTCTCCATTGCTCGTTGCGCAACTTTGAGCTTGTGTATGAGGCCAATAGTTACCGACTACGTCTCAGTGTCATATGTCATCACCGGCAACACGCACTGATTATATACATTTGTCTTGAGGCTCTGCGGTATTCGTGACGAGAAGATATGGTGTAGTTTCCTGAACAAGTTGGATTCGTCCGCAGACCTCCTTGTCGAAGTTGAGTCTGGCTAGTTGGATCGTCTGACCCGAATAAACATACTTGTAGACAGCTTCAATAGTACCGGTTCCCAACATGTACCGGCATGGGTGCGACATGGGCATTCGACATGATTTTTGTCTTACCCATGTTCACTTTTAGACCCACCTGTTGGGAGACGGTATTGAGGTCTCTGAGCATTGTGCCAAGGTTCACCACCATAACTTCTAAACACTTCAACCGATTCAGAAATGTGCATTATTGTTAGAATGGTTCTGTCATCCCGAGTGTTATGGTAAACATTAACTGTCCAAATATCAAGTAAGTAGTTGTTTATATGTTCAAATGTGTAAATATCCAATGAAAGGTCTGATTGACTACGCTTCGGAAATATACACGTATCTATATGGATAAATACATAAACTGCAAATATGTCATAAAAATCCGTAATAAAAATAATTATAAATACACTAGTTCACTTCCTGTTAAGGCACTCGTGTTTTTTATTCTTTTTAATATATTTGCTTGTTAATAAGTAGTACTTTTTGAGGCGAGTCTTGAATGATTCTAATGAATGCGAGTTTCGTATTTCATAAATTAGTAGTAACCTAAAACGTACAAGTACTTTTCAAAATAAAGCCTAGGGTCCGTATGTATCCTTGACGTGTCAGACAGACATATTCAGACATATTCAGACATTTACAGGAATATTCAGACAGACATTTCAGACAGACATACGTGTCAGACAGACATACACATTCTTGGGTAAATGCAATATACTGTTTCTCGGTGTATCTTTGCTACTGATAATTATGTGTGTCTTATTGATACACATGAATATTAATACACAAAGAAGTCGTCGATTTCTTTGATCAACTAATATTTAAATTCAACGTACATATATAGTTAAACAAGCAGTAGTTACCTTCACGCCTTCTGACAAGAAAGCCTTTGCAGTTGCCAGACCTATACCTGAAGCTGCCCCAGTTATTAAAGCGATTTTATTTGCGAGAGCCATTTTATGTAATATACTTTAGTATCACAATCTATACACTGGACAGCCGAATTAAGACTAATCTCATTTCATTTGTCTCATGTCATTTAAATTATGTCGCTCGATTTAGTGGATTGGATAGGTTAGCAACTATGAGGAAAAATCCCAAAGGTTACTGGTTTACTTCAAACAACAGGTTTTTGTAGTAAATAAATAAGGACATAAATATTCCTCATTGACTATTCATTAATCGTGTAATTATGCAACGCGTTTGCGATGATAAGGTATTATTAGGTATCTACTGATCAACTTGTAACAATGTTTCGGTACCGGCTATCTTGATTTGAATAATTACAACAAACGCACAATATTACAGTGTTCTAGGTATCGCATGATGCAAACATCCTTTTAGAGTTTGCGGATTTATCGTTTTACTCCAATAATCTAAACCGTCTCAAAGCAGAAACGCCAACAGATGGCGTTAATATTTGATTAAAATGTACGGCGGAATTTAAAAAATATTAGTGTAGCTTAATATATAAACTCAATCAATCAATCTCGACTTGGTTTCGGCCCAACAAGGCACCACCAAATTTCAAGTCTCTATGTCCAATAGTTCAAGATTTAAATATGAGTAGTGAGTCCCCCCCCCCCCCCGTCCCCCCACTGTGAACCGTTTCAACCGCAATTCGGTCGATTCACATTTTAGAATTATTTATAAGTATATAGCTATTGCATTTATTTATGTAACTCACTAGAATAGCTATAAACTTGTTTGTAGCCTGATTTATATTTTTATTTGAGTGCACCGCCGACCATTGCTGATCCTGTATGGATTTAATTAACAATGGGCACTCGATGTATAGTTAAATCTGATAAACTTGTCTACACTTCGTAATAACTTGAAATGTACCAACTTTAATATTTTCATAGGAAATCTTCTGGCAAGGCTTTTTTAAAACATTGTTTATTTTAAAAAAACGCGTTTTGACAACCATGTTTTCCTCTTAAGTTTTTATATTTTATTTTCAAAAAATGTCCTTGGATTAACTATTGTAGAGCATCACTTTTAATCTAGACACACATTTCTACTTATTTTATAGGGTTGGCAACTACCTCTCTCAAACAGTGAAAACTGACATTTTACAATCAAGTTCACGCTACTACCGCGTGCATTTAAATAATAATAAAAATATGAATATTGTAGCAAATTTTATCAACTTTTCGTACTAAGATGCCGAATTCCAATGTTTTGTTTTTTATTTTTCTAATAAAAATAAATAAAATCTGAAGTCATCACCATTTTGTAATTAGCATTTTTCTTGGAATCTATAGGGGTAAACAACTTGAAACTATATTGGTAATACATACCAAGTAAAAGTATAAAATGTGGCGATGCTATATTTTTATTTTTTATAATTTTTCTCTTATAATCTTCCAAAAAAACAAAAAATATATATTATAAGACAAGCGCGATTTCAGTAGTCAAGCAGGGCAAACGAAAATAGGCCTTCTGTCTATAGAGCACCGCTACACTTTCGCGTAGCAAGTTCATTGCGCGTTTGGTCGCACGCCAGCGCGGTCGTGTCTTAGGCCTCGCGTCGCTTTTAAACACGCTTTTATTATGTCGACCTGTATGTAACTATGTAATGGAATCTACGGTAACTAATTTAACCTTTTTCCAAGGATCGTAGCGTTATGAAAATTGGCAGCTGTATGTAGTTCTGATGACAATACAATTATATGGTACTGTCGAACTGATCTGATGATGGAGTCGGAAGATATGAACTGGAACTTCATGATGGAACATCGTATCATAGCTGTGTTTGAACTTGTTAGAAAAGTCTTGGAATGAACTTTGACCACGATTAAGTTAAAGGTCTGATGATGAAGCCGGAAGATAGGCATTGGCATTCCATGATAGAATATCGTATCATAGCCGTGTGTATGTGAATATCGTATCATAGCCCAAAAGCGTGTTTTTAGTGTTTTTTTTAACTATTAATTATTTTATTTTTACTTAAACATACGGGATAGGTACGTTTTGTCGTTTTTCTGGCTATTTCTTTGTATATTATTCGTATGATATAAAAGATTAACAAATGAAAGCTTTATCACATGAAATATTAGGTTTTCATCTAATTATTGTTATAAAATACATAGCTGAAAGATTTGTAATTTTACATTTTATATTGATTATGGGATGTCTTGCTTTGACGCTTCCGCATTATCCTCTTCTCAAAACCACATAAAATAAAACACCACAATAACACCGCATTAAATATATCCTTCCCTTAGCTTCACATTAAAAATAACATACAAAACTTAAGTAGTATTATAAATCGTATTCTCATTAATAAAAATTATATGGCTTCGCATGTTTAACAGAATTCGACAGTGAGGCGCACTTTTTGTCCTGGTAAATCATTTCTTGTATACCAAATGGATCAACTCTCTCCATCAACGATCGCCTCCAAAATGCATTTCCCTACTGAATTCGCTCTGAAAACAGCCAAAACATTAATTATTATTTTTTGTACCTAAAATAAAAGTTAAAAACCTACTTCTGCATTTGAATAGTTAAACGCAATTCCTCAATTGCATGTTTTAGGAAATCTTTATCCAAGCATATATCATCAGACGGAGGGCACATGCCTGTCATTGTGCCAGATGGACAAATACTAATCACCTTAACTCCGGTTTGTTGAAGAAATAAATCTGACTGAAAAAAAAATACATATAAAAAAATATGTCAATATAAACATTATATATGGAAGCGGGAAAAGAAATAAGTAAATGTATACTAATATTATAAAGAGGTAATGTTTATAAGTTTGTAAGTTTGTATGTAGGAGGTAATCTCCAAAACTTCTTCTCCGATTTTAAAAATTCTTTCATTAATGGAAAGCTAAATTATCGTGTAGTGCTATAGGTTATATATTATTGTTATAAATATTAGTTTTCAGTACGAAATCACGTTATTTGTAAAGAGTCGGAGATAATGTGCTGGTGATGTGATTTATCGGTGTGCGCTGACGAAACGGTTTGGTATATTTGAAAACTATGTAAAATTAAAACGTCGGCCTCAAAGAGATCTATAAAAAAGTCCGCGACAGCATATATCCAACTTTTATATTTAGGCTACAATAACTGCTTTTATGACTAAAAAAATAACAAAAAAAGTAGTTAAAGTCTGTTGCAGACATTAGCAGTAAAATATGAATCCATATCAAAATAAATTAATCCATCATTACGGGTGTTAAATGGAGATAAAGTTAGCCATGTACTGTAACTTTTTAGGTGGAATAGTTTTAGAGAAGTTAGACATATGCTGTCGCTGATTTTTTTGTAGGCATTATCAAGCTCTACAACTTTTCTCTAGAACTCAATCATATATCTCTCATCGCTAAGGCAGCGTTCGTAAGAAACGTTTTCATTCGACGGTTTTTTCTCCGACTTACTTTGCAAATCCGACTACCACGAAAAAGTCTTTCTATTTTGTTGATTAATATATAGCTTATGGCACTCACAAATAACGTAGGTTTATATTGGTAAAGGAATTTTAAAAATCGGTTCAGTAGATCCAGAGATTACTTCTTACAACCTCACAAACTCACAAACTTTACCTCTTTATTGCGACACGGTCGCGGTTCCATACCTATGTCGTATTATCTCTTTAAGTATTTATGCAGTAAAAGAGAAAAGTCTTTTGTTTTAAACACTTGAGACGATAAATTTACTTATTTTGATAAGAATTCATAATTGTTTATAATATGACCAATAAACATGACCTAACGATTTAAATTTTTTTTTAATATAAAATACTACTTTTTGTGACATAAATATAAAATTTAGACATATACTGTCGCTGACTTTTTTGTATGCATTATCAAGCTCTAGAACTTAATCATATATCTCTCATCCTTAAGGCAGCGTTAGTTAGAAACGTTTTCGTTCGACCGTTTTTCCTCCGACTTACTTTGCAATTCCGACTACCACGAAAAAGTCTTTTTATTTTTCGGATTAATATATAGCCTATGACACTCACAAATAATGTGGCTGTCTATTGGTAAAAGAATTTTCAAAATCGGTTCAGTAGATCCAGAGATTACTTCCTACAACCTCACAAACTTTACCCCTTTATAATATTTATAGCCTATGACACTCACAAATGACGTGGCTTTCTATTGGTAAAAGAATTTTCAAGATCGGTTCAGTAGATCCAGAGATTACTTACTACAACGTCACAAACTTTACCTCTTTATAATATTAGTATAGATAGACGACACGGTCGCGGTTCCATTCCTATGTCGTATTATCTCTTTAACCATTCATACAGTAAAAGGGAAAAGTCTTTTGTTTTAAACACTCGAGACGATAAATTTACTTATTTTGATAATAATTCATAATTGTTGATAATATGACTAATAAACATGACCTAACGATTTAAATTATTTTTTTTATTTGAGAAACTACTTTTTGTGACTTAAATATAAAAGTTAGACATATGCTGTCGCTGGCTTTTTTGTAGGCATTATCAAGCTCTACAACTTTTATTTAGAACTTAATCATATATCTCTCATCGTTAAGGCAGCGTTAGTTAGAAACGTTTTCGTTCGACCGTTTTTCCGACTTACTTTGGAAATCCGACTACCACGAAAAAATCTTTCAATTTTTCGGATTATTATATAGCCTATGACACTCACAAATAACGTGGATATCTATTGGTAAAAGAATTTTCAAAATCGGTTCAGTAGATCCTGAGATTACTTACTACGACGTCACAAACTTTACCTCTTTATAATATTAGTATAGATAATCATTTTATTAACTCATTTGAAACCCGGTAATATAGCCAAGTGGCATGAAAATACATACATACATACATATGCAGTAAAAATAAAACCCTGCTTTTGGCAGTCAGGAAATAAATCATAGCACTCAGTACTAACCGAACCACACTCATAATTTCATCACAAGTAAAAATGCGAAGTGGGAATGGGTCAGCTAGTTTGTAATAACTACAAACACAGGTAAAACTTTCTTGCAGTTTCCGACGCTCCATTGCGACTGACATACTGCAGCGGCGCAGTTATTGAAAAGACGTCCCCGCATCCGCCGCGCATTGTTGTGGTGCAAAAACCAAGGGTTGTCCTTACACAATTCTGGCCTCTTCAAGCGAATATCTTCACGCAAATGACGCATAACACTTAAATAATATTCCTTGTTGGAATTTAGAAAGAATGATGCTGTGCTCGTTAACAGAAAGCCTAATAACTGCCTCAATTTTTAATCAAAGCAATAAAGCTTGGTATGTTAATTTTGACGATAGAAAAACACTCAGAGCTTCATTCTTTTTTGATAAGTATTGATGAGACCTCAGAAAAATATCCGAAATGGGCGGACACGCGAAAAAGTAGGCGGGGTCAATTTTGTAGGGTTTGACCAATAAAAATCCAGCGTTGACGAAGCGTCAAGCGCAGATCCCACGTCCGGTCGTGCCGGGCACCAGGCGCATACTAAGCGTTCTATAGCAGCGCTAGCACAGAATAACTATCTTTACGCAGTGGTGGTACAAAGGTGTTAATGGCAAAGCATATTAAGCGTAACTCTCAGAGCGCTCTCACGTTTTAATTATTTGTAATTAATTTAGGGCCTAAATAAAAAATGTGGCTAAGTGCTGCCCTAGAGAATTAACCAGTCAATATAATGAAATTATAATAAAACACACTACCCGCTTACATTGTAGGAGTAATCGCGCCTGAAAGTTTTCGAAGTCAATTTAAAGCCTTAATGTCCAAGGCAATGAGAAACTTTTATGAGTCCACATTTTAAATTGGTTCATTTTCGAAGGATTCACTTAGAAATTTTTTTTAATTAATGCTTGTATTTTTCAAAAAACTAATAAATCGAAAATTCTTCAGATATGGTCGTTCCCAGGTATCATGTCGCCTTAAGGCGCTATGGTGTATACAATAGTTTCTATAGGATAATTGTAGCAGCATATGACAAAATTGTAAAATATTATTAATTTTTGATAGGGTTTTTTGAAAAATCTTATCATAGAATTCGTCTATAGGAGATGCTTGGCTCTAGCAAAGGAACTCTTGGATTGAATTGGGAAATGCTTATGTTTAAACGAGATGTATGTATGGATGCGCACAGCTTTCGGCTGTGCTATGTAGGTTTAATAGGAGTCCCTTTGACAGCTGTACTCGATCACCCTTCACCCATCCATCTCAAAAACCAGCTTATCCTTTTGCAAAATAGAATATCTCCAATCGAGCAAAATTAAAGCGAAAAACAATAAATATTTCACATTGATTAAATCGGTGAAAGCCGTCTTAAATATAAGATGACAGTTCAAAATATTTTAAAATTTTGAATGTATCCAACATTTAAAAAAGTTAATATAAAGATGCTGCGTTCGTTATCAGGCAGCCATTCAAACAAAATAAAAAGCTTCATGTGCACATTTCTATGATAGAAAACACCCAATTCTTCATTCTTCATTTAATTACCATTGATACAATTTTGTATTTACTTTAATACTACTATTTAAATAAACTTACACCAAAACATTGCGATAATCCGAGCACGCCCATTTTAGTGGCTGTATAAATTGGAATGGCCGGGTAGTTAAAAAGTGCAGCATCCGAAGAAATATTCACGATGGTTCCACCTTTTCCATTTTTATCTATTTCCATTGTATCCAAGCCCACCATCGTCACAATTATAGTCCCGTTCTAAAAAAATAAGCAACAAGTGTATAAAAAATGTATTTAAGGATAAGGATCGTAGCGATTAAAGTATTTTTTATATGAGGGTTTGCATTAAATGCTACTTTTTTAGACGAGACCATATTTTTATTCATAATGAACAATCATTTTTATAGAAACATACTTTCTTTTCAAATAAACAACATCAATTAGTAATAAAAATTATTATATTTCTACACCTTTTGCTATATTTTTACTTTTCCCTATGACTATTAAAACAATTGGTATTGTAAATTATAAGAAAAAATACAGAAATGGATATTACTTTTTTTTGTTTCCTTACAGTTTTTAAGAAATGTGTAATCAATTATAAGGAAAAAGGTAGTACGTATATTGTCCTTTTACTTTCTCGGCCTAGCAGGGAAAGATTGTGAACGCGCTAAGATTTTTTTCGTGATGAAGACGGAAATATCCATTTTGATCCCCCTTGAGACATTTAAGACCATTTCCAGATTGATATTTGTCTGTGTGTTTGTGTGGGTTTCTGTGTGTCTGATTGAGCCGAAATTTGGTATGCATGTATCATTTGTTCATAGCAAGACTCGAAAGGATTGTGTTTAAAATCGGTCCACCAGGCGCCGAACTAGTCATATATCATCCTCGAAATATTGGACATAGAGACTTGAAATTTGGTACACAGATGCCTTGTACACAAATTCCAAAATCACATTGAGAAATTTTGCTTGGAATATCTCATTTACAAGCTAAACTAATTCCGCAATATATTTTAATCTGATATTAACGCTCAGACGCCCGAGTCTAGCCGAGAAAGAAACCGCGCTGCCTGAGGCGTCGCAACGGGACCTAGCCAGGTTTAATCGCCGGCCGAGGGAGGGCGCTCATTGATTTTAATTATAAAATTATAATCAAATGAAATTAGTCCTTAGCTACTTGTCGGAAAAGTCTTGGGTTGACCCAACCGATTTCTCTTTCTTATGATTATTTTTTTTTAAAATCAGAGTATACTATATGTAAGAAAAAAGAAAACACCTCACAGAAGCAGGTAATCAGGTCAGTTTTCATTTATGAAATGGAGACTTATCATTCCGAAACCGGTAAACGTGATCCCTGAAAATAGGATAAGTTTTGTCAATCTGTTTCATTGTTCGCGCAAAAAAAAAGAATAATTATTAAAATAATGTTTCTAGTCAATGATACTACGATTTTTACAATAATTTTCTATAATCAAAATAGTTATAACCAAAACTAATGTTAGGTACTATTTTTATTTTTCTATTAGAAAATATTTCATGAAAATCGTGTGAAAATAAACGGTAACTTACTTAACTGAATTTTTAAATGTTTTCAATATGAATTGCTTTAAAAGTCATATATAAAAATAAAAATATAGCAAAAAACGTGGAAATATTAAAAATCTTTAATAATAATTGATTTTATTGATTAAAAAAAGGATGTTACTATAAAAAATGGTTGTTCTCATGATCAAAAATATAGTTTCGCCAGTAACCTTTAATTTGAATCCTCATTTGCCTACAATTCGGAATTTTAAAATAAGGCCAATTTGCTTATGAAGGCTATGATATTTTGCATTGCAAAAATGTTTTATAATCTCACCAAATTCACTTCGACTTCTTGCCTCCATTTCGAGTCAAGAGCTATACCAGCTGCGTTAATGACTATGTCAATAGTACCAAACTTTTGTAAAGTTTCCTGAAATGCATTTCGAATCTGCTCTTCTGAAGTGACATCAGATTGCATGTAGATAATGGAAGCATCTGGGTATTTTACTCTAAGATCCAACGGGTCTAAGAACTCTTGAATATCAATTAAGGCAATTTTCTGAAAAAAAAAGTTTTTTAAAAAAGAATTGCAGAAAATTCGTTGCAGTAACCATTTATTTAATTAGAGTTTATTAATTTATTCAATTTTTTTTTGCTTATTCATTAGCCCGCCTGCCGAGATAGGGTGCTCATAGATTTTATTTATTGAATTATTATTCAGCTGAAATCATTCCTTGCATACTTGCCAGGAAAGTCTCTGGGGTGATAATTGCGATTTTCTCATGGAGAAGGTTTTTATGCTATCCGCTTTGTTGTAACTCGCCACTAGATGGCGCTGTAGTACATTAACTTTTATACCGTACAAAGATGGCCATGAATATTGGTATACAAAGGTATTTGAGCAGGATAATATTTTCGCGCTATTCAATTTCTTGTAACTCGCCACTAGACGGCGCTGCAGCAAATCAACTTCGATACCGTTCAACCGATCGAAATGAAAATGCGTATAGGGGAAGGCGAGGTAAGGTGGCCACCTTAAGGAAAAAGTACGATCACATACTAGATCTATGGAGTTATTGCGATCATTTCTTTCCATTTGATTGACGAATATATTCTATTTTGCATATTAGAAAACATTATATCACTTATTACTAACAAAAGCTCAGAATACGATAAAACGTGGGACAGGGGAAACTGACCACTTTACCTCGTCGATGTAGGTAAAGTGGCATAGGTACCCTTTTTTTTAGTTAGGTAAAGCGACCCATAGCCATTGAACGATGAAATGAAATACAGACATTTTCCATCTCAATTGAAATTTAATTAACAAAGAATATGACTTTTGTTCACTAGTTTTATTTACTTATTGTGTCAGTTTAAACCAAAAGTTGATCAGAGTTAATTAGGCACAAAATTCACACATGAACTCATCATCGTCGTCATCACATCATGAACAGGCTTCGTGTGCCCAACGATTGCAAATTTTGCATTTTTTCCAGCCGTCATTTGTTCGTGAAGCCGACCAAAGCTCCATACAGTAAAAGCAGACAGCATCAGCGTCATCTCTATCTCCTCTTTTGTCCATATTTTTAGTCTTCGCCGGCTTCGCTAATATTTTTCCCTTTTTCTTTGAGTTTTCTTTGAGGCCAATCAGTTTTGGAAGTCTTTTTTGGGCACTTTTCTCTTCCTGCTTACGCTTTTCTTCGAGTAATTCCTGTTTGTAAGGACTGCTGGTGGTCAAAATGACAGTTTTACCCTTCTTCCTGATCAATTTTCTTACCTTAGGTGGTGCTTTCGGTATGGGAAATAGATCTCCCGGTGACCATTCTACGAAAGAAGACGTGCTGGGCTGTAAGTCTATGTTTTGTAGGATATTTGTGGCTGGTTCAGGGCTCATGTTTCGTGGAGTGGTCGTACCTGGCTCGAGGTATATGTTAATTGAGGTATTTGTATCTGGTTCATCGTCAGCGTTTTTTGGGTTTAATGTTAGTAGATCTGCGCCTGGAACAGTAAGTTCAGCAGCAGCGTTTTCAGGATCTTGAGAAATTTCCGTAACTTTAGAATGGGGAGGAGGTTCCATTTCTGTTGTCTGAGATGGCATGAAGTCGCTTTCTTTAAAAATGTTGCGGTCCAGTGGCTCAATACCGCACTTCTTGAATCCGTTTATGCCGATGGTTTGTTGAGCTGCCTCAGGATATACTTCACCTAGAAGTTTTGACAGTTGGAAAGTCATGATGGCTCTTCCTGGGTGGTTTCGCAGATATTTTTCTATGGCACGAATGTAATATTTATTGAATGGTCCCATGAAGGCAACATCCAGGGGCTGTAATCTGTGAATACAATGTGGAGGAAAAACTATTACGGTCGTGTAATTATCTCTCGCCATTTCAATGAAATCAATATTTTTTGTGTGAGTATTGTGACCATCTAAAAGTAGCAAAACAGGGTCATCTGCAGATGGTTTAGCAAATTTTAAGAAATGCTTAAACCATTCAGTAAAAAATTCTAGTTGCATCCATCCAGACGAATGGCAGCAAATGCAGTTCCGGGTGGTGCGCCATCCATTAATTCCGCCTTCATCCTTTTGCGAGGGAAAATGACGAAAGGCGGAATGAAGTTTCCACCTGCTCCCATGCACATAACTACAGTGCTCAGTACTCCACGTTCGGCTGAGGTAATTGCGCCCACCTGCTTTTTCCCTTTCAAAGCGAGTATCTTGGTGGACTTGCTCTGTACCGTAGTGCAACCAGTTTCGTCTACGTTATAAATACGATGTGCTGTATAACTGATTTTAGTTCTAGCCTCCTCTAAAAGATCCATAAAAGCCATAACGTTAATTTTATTGAAGCCTTGGGCTCGAGCAAGTGAGGTAGCTTCAGGGCTTCTTAGTGTTATTTCAGGGTGTCTCTTTCTAAACCCTTGTGCCCAGATCTTACCGGCCATTTCTTTATTTTCTTTAAAGTTGTGATTCAGTTTATTTTTCACTGCTAACTGATAAGCCAAGCGCCTTACGTCGTCAAGCGTCAAACCATAGAAGCACCGTTCCATGTCAAGAATATGTGCCAACAGTTCAGTTTCTTGCTCGGCAGAAAATACAGGCCGACGAGACCCCAGGCCCTTCGTATATCCAGTGGCTATTTTGTTTGCACCTTTCACTCGGCGCTTCAGAGTAGATCGCGGGACTTGGAACTGTTTGCTAGCTTTGAGGAATCCCATTTCCCCTCTTTTCAGGGCCTCGATAGCCTCTCGCATTGCATTTGCATCCCATGATTGTTGAGTTGTTTTGCGCGTGTATTTATTCGGCATTGAAAGACTGCAACAAAAAACAAACAAATATTTAATAAATACAATATAAATAATAGACTGGAAGGTAAAGTGACCCACCAGGCCGTTTTACCTACCTAAAAAGTGGGCCGCTTTACCTAAATCGACATGATCAAGAAATGATTCGATAATCATAACCTAACTTAATGACAACCTTCCCTGTTACTGCTTAGACAACACTTTGATAACCAATTTAATAACTGCATCTGATCAAAAAACATTATCACACGGCACTCAGACATTATAAAGGAAATTTTAAACGGCCTACCTTAGATCGGCACTACCACAAAACACAATTTTCGGAATAAAATGGCAGAGGCTTGCTGTAACGTGATGACAGCCGGCGGAGCACTATTACGTCGCATTTCACATAAGTTTGGGTACAAACGACTAGATGGCGTTGCTTGTTACGAGCGCTATGACCTGGTGGCCATCTTACCTTGCCGGGTCACCTTACCTCGCCCTCCCCTATATAGGTATTCGAGCATGAATATAACATGGGCAACGGCAAGTAATACCACTAGTAGGTATATTACAAAAATATTATTCTATAAATATCATGACAAATTACTTCGTTAAATAAAGTGCGAGATAAAATATCGAAAAGGCTATAATCTCCTTTAACCGCCCTACCCTTGGGTTTTTATTCAAAAAGTAGGTAAATCCATGTTTTTTTCATTACATTTCTCAGTAAAAATGCTTGTTTAAAATATACCAGACAAAATATATCGCGGTTTATATAAGCGGTTTTTTTTATATTGATTTTATATAAATTTGTATAGTTTTTTAAAAAAAATAAATTCAATCAACCCCTATACAAACGGAAATATCACGTACTTTTGTATAGGTAGGGTAGTTAAAAAAACTTTACCTTTAAGCCTTCATCCATAAGTACTTTTGCTGTAGCTAATCCTATACCAGATGCAGCCCCCGTTATCAAAGCAACTTTATTTTCGAATGCCATTTAACTTTTTCCTTTTAATGCTATTGCTACCCTACTGAATTTATTTGCGGTCTATTACGGACGGATATTGCGAATGCTTGAATAAAATGGAAACTGCAAAAAGAAACAGGTTAATAACGAGTTAACAAATTTCCTGCCATAAAAAGGTTCATTCAAAATAACTTTAATATTAAATTAAGAAGGAAATTAATTATCACTAATTATAAAATATTCCGTCGCAGATAAAAAGCATAATCTTTTTTCGCTAGGTAATTAATTTTCTTGATGCTTTTGGAGTTTTCTTCTATTAAAAAAGTAGGAAAAACATCTTTGGGTTTTTCATTCTTAATAAAAAATACTTGTTTACCATTACTTGTTTGTTATAAATATACTATAAAACTTTTTTACACAATAAACCCATTTATGACCCTTTTTGTATTTAGAATCATATAAACAATTTGACGTATCACGTACGCTCTGAGGATTTCGGTTTTTTTTTGTACTTGAACGTAGGGGATACGGCTTGTTGCATTGCAATAATATAGTGGATGTATCACGTACGTCCGTATAAGCAGGGGTTAAAGCCTCCTCTGTAAGAATTTGATGGATACTAAAATCAAACGTTAACAAAAAGCTTTACTGTCAGTAAGGCAGTAAATGTTAGTACGTAATGTCAGTAAAGTTCGAAAATTGAAAAATGCAATAATACTTAACAGGAAACCATAACTTTGAGGCCATTTGCTAGCTTTCGAGCCAACCCATACTGACTATACATTTGTCCAATGATGAAATGAGACAAATAGCAACGAGTCAGTTGTCCATGGCAGTCGGGTGCAATCGCACATGAGATAAAATATCCCAAGATGGTTCCGCCAATACCACGATAGGTGAAAAATATTATATAGGTGATATAATATTTGCACTTAGTTTTTAATAATACTTTGATTACATAAGTAGCTTATTGAAATTTATCAATTTATTGTTTTTCTTTTCTCTTTTGACAATCTTATTTTGAAACTGTGCTGATTGTTGATTATTGTTTCAATTATTATAGTAATATTGTTTCAATTATTACCTTGATTTTATGATTCTGTTTGTTCAATTGATTACGACCTTAATGTGTAATCACTTTGACTATTTTTATTTGCTTTATATTATTGGTTATTGTTTTTCGATAATATTAGTTATTTGACTATTTTTAAGTTGATTGTCAACCTGTTTTTATTTAATTTCTTCATTTTGATTATTGGATTATTTCGTCACCTAGGTAGGATTATTTCGTCGTTAATACTAGGTAATTTAAAATTCAGAAGATTCGAGTTTTTCAACATATCTAGTTATTGCTGGCAGATATGTGGGTAAAACACAGATACCTATATGCTGTCACTGAGTATTGGGAGTATAGCGTTAGATGGCAGTTCTGTACTCGTAGTTTAGGTAAAATGTAGTATCTACTACTAATATAAAGTCTCTTAAGTTAACTAGTAATAGAGGTGTGGATTTATTAGTGATGTTCATATTTTTAAGATAGTTTTTTAATAGCTATCTATTTTTATTTATGGTCTCGAAGGGGGAGTAAACGGGTGACAAGGTGTACTCTTACATGAGACAAGATAGCTGTCCTAAGCCTACCACAGCCTGTCGGATACCACCGCTCACCACAGCACACAGAATTGTAATTATACTCGTAGTATTAGGATGAGTCTGACTTGGGTTGGTTATTTCTATGGCAACTTCGTTTGTATTTCATTAATATTCATTAAGTATCTGCTAATGTAGAGGCAACAAAAATGATATTAAAAGGAATAAAAAACACGACTGCCGTTACAAAATGACTAATAGATTTATTCACCCTAGCAATCGCACTGGCGTTAATGTATACGCGATGTATCTATGGCGAAATCAATTTATTTTTACTTTATTCGAAACAAAAATATATTTAAAATAGATACAATCTTTTTGACTGAGCTGAGCCAAATTTTTGCGTATCACCTCGCTATCTATCTGGAAAAAAACTTTAAATATATCTCAATATTTATTTATTCTCTATTTAATTTTACATAGGTAGTGTCAATAAATACATTTTCGATTAGATAAATTCCAAATATAGAGCGATTACCATTAAATGATTCGATTTATTGTTTTGTTGTATTTTCGTATTCAGCTTTTAGTAATACTCGTTGTCCTGGCAAATCGTTTTTACTCAACCAAATAGTTCCGTTAATAGGGCGTAGAACTGCGTCTATAATGCATTTGCCTACTGATTCAGGTCTGTGGAGTTATACAGTTTCGATTATTATTAGCACTTACTACAAAACGTATACGAGTAAGATAAGTATTAATGTGTAGCTGAAAGCAGAATTTACCTTTGGAAATATTCTCCCGTAGAAAAATCTTTGGCCACGTCAAGTACAATGTCACGGTCCATAAATCGATCGGTATTACGAGGCGTTAAAGCTGTGGAGGTTGCAGAAGGGCACATAGTAATGACGGCAACTCCGGTATTTTTGTAGAATAAATCGGTCTGTAAAAAAAAATAATATGCTAGTATTATCGATTATTTGCTCGCAAAACGTAGTATTGCTCAAGCAGTACTACGTTTTGGCAGCTGGGATTTTACTGCGAAACGCAACGTGTAGTTGGCACTCATAGTTCCAACACATCGATTAATATTTTCTTATGTTTAATATGGCGGCGGTCGTGGTATCGCAGCTCTAAACACGCTCTAAACACGCTTACTCAGTATTCTATCTCGAAATAAAATAATAATAGAATAACCAACGGATTTTTAAATCATAGCTCTTGTTATTTTAATATTATTTACATATACATAATAATTTTGCATACATATTTCAATACGTAATGATTAATCAAGTCTAATGTTCATATAGACTAATAAATGTTCATATAGACTAATAAATGGCATTCTATCTCTCCATATTATTCCTGTGATGTAATTAACCTACAAAATAATGCGATAGATAGCACTATCAATTTAATGGCGTTCTTATCATTGGGTAAATTATCAGGTTTTTATAAGCAATGAGTCATTTATAAAAAAATAGTCAACATCATTATTACAGATGGGTAAATAAATTGCTATTTGTTTCGCCGGACAATGCTATCAGCACCATATGCATGTCGCCGGCGCAGAAAGGTTGCCAAATGTACTATATAATTATTGCTAGTAGTAAGATGAAACGTACGCGTACTTATCAAAACTCTTGCGCTTGGCTCGGATCGGTTTGTATATGGCAGCTTTAATCAGCTCACAAATAAGGTTTCTCGGCCGCCGGATTTTAGGTTGATTAGTAATTGGCAAAAGAAATTTTCAAGTCGGATATAAGTTTAAAAGTGAAGGCCCTTAAAATTTTATAACTCAAGAGCGAGCGATCCAATTTCAACATGCTTTCCGATAATGACTTTTTTGTATTTATTTGGATGGCTAATATAAGTTGGCAACCGTGCGAATGAAAGTTTGATTTCTCAGTCGTCCATTTGTATGGCAACTCGCTGGTACATTCGGTAATGGAACCCTAAAGTATATCGGCTCTTTCCATCGATGAATAAAACAGATTAGCGAAAGAATTTTTAAAATCGGATAAGGCGTTTTTGAGCTATGGCGTCTTAGGCCTATCATTTTAACTCAAAAACGCTTGCTAACAGAGTCCGATTGCTAACATTTCTTCGTTTTTCAGGGTACTTTTCAATTCGAAGAAATAATTTTAGTTTAAAAAAAAACACTAAAAACACGCTTTTATAAATGCACCTAAAAACCACATCATCAGACCTTGAAACCTAATCGTGGTCAAAGTTCATTCCAAGACTTTTCTAACAAGTCCAAACACAGCTATGATACGATGTTCCATCATGAAGTTCCAGTTCATATCTTCCGACTCTATCATCAGATCAGTTTGACAGTACCATATTATTGTATTGTCATCAGAACTACATACAGCTGGCAATTTTCATGACGCTACGATCCTTGGAAGATGGTTAAATTAGTTACCTTAGATTCCATTACATAGTTACATACAGGTCGACCTAATAAAAGCGTGACAAATTGTGACCGTATGGCTAAAAATTTCATTTTTCAGCCATCCGTTTGTATGGCAGCTCCCGGACTTTGTTGTTTATCGACGGCCCCAAAAATCTAATCAGCTCTTTCCAATGATTAACCCTCCAACCGCGGGCGACGCGCAAGGCACGCTGTTATAGCGTGTTCAGCTCCTTTCGTGCGAAATCGCAAGGCACCCTGTTAAAGCGTTCCATATGTATTCTGGATAATGTCTGCGTCAGGGGACGCTTGTTTCCCGTCAACAAACGGTATTTTCACGTTCACAAGTTACACTTGCGAATCGGACCGACTGGTTTTTACCAGCTTATCCTCTGTAAATAGACAAAAATTGAATCAGTCGTGTCGCTTCGCATAATTTACATTCAGTTGTGTGCAGTGCAGTCTATCCGTTCAGTTGTTGCGACCATACATCCATTCACTGCCAATATGCCGAAACGCGTAATATCTTCTGATGAGTGGGACATCGATGAATCCAAAAAATTGGGAAGCGCTTTTAGTTCTGTAGAGACTTCCAGTGATAGGACGACGTGGATCTAGCAAGTCGTCGTGTGTGGAATGAAGTTGATATGAATAATATGACGACTGCTCCTCCAGTATTTACTTTCACTCCAACTCCGAAAGTAAAGGCAACAAACCCTGTTCAATGATATACAAACGCAAATATTTAAAATAGCTACTGAAATCTCCACGCGAATTTGAACGAAATAATGAGAAAATCGCCTGCTGCTGGAGGGTTAAGTAAACAGATTGGCGAAGGAATTTTCGAAATCTGACAACGCTTTCTCAAGATAACGATCAGTCAGACAGACAGACAGACGGACTTATATTATAGTTACATTAGTTTAAATAGTAGTCTTACTGCAAAGCTTCGAGCTAGGGCCAAACCAGCTGCCTTAGTTGCTGAATACATAGGCATAACTCCGAAAGGCACAAACGCCGCTTCTGAAGAAACATTTATCAGAACTCCTCCTTTTCCTCCCTTGTCCTTGCCCATCGTTTCGAGGCTCATCAAGTTGACTATTATCGTACCGTTCTAAAATATAAATAGATTAATTTACTTTTTTTTATTATAAATTCATTGATTTGCAAACAAGTAGACACGCCGGATATATCGTATAAGTATAAATTGTATTATGCTCCTACCACATTGATTTCCACTTGGCGTCTCCAATCCCTATCATCGAATACGCCAGCAGAATGGACAACGATGTCCAGACCGTGCAACTTCTTTAAAGTAAGTTGAAATGCTTCACGTACTTGATGTTCTGACGACACATCTGTTTTAGCGTAGAGAATCGTAGCATGTGAATTCTTCTCTCGCAGACTTCGAATATCGAGCGATTCCTGTATATCAGCTACGGTAATTCCCTAGAATTTAAAATAAATTATAAAAAATCACAGGGTTTAAATCAGCTGATTTCACCCAGTGGTTAGCGAACTACCAGGGGTCCGCGAGAACTAAATCTAGTTTCACGGTCGAGGGAAAAATCGTCAGATAACGAAGCGCGCAAGCTCGACCACTCGAGCGCGTGCGATGGCGCTCGTTTACAAAGTAAAAAAATCGATTACGGCACCTCGAGACTTACTTGGCAAGCAGCCAAGGACTGATTTCATCTGAATATTAATTTCATCAACCGCCGCCTGGGTCACCCTGTGCGGTTCGTTTCTCGACTAAGCGCCAACCAAAATTTCACAAATCTCAAATTTCTAATCTCTAAGTACAATATTTCGAGATTGATATATGACTAGTGTTAAATGGGCCAACCCGTGGTTAAAATGGGTCAACCCATTTTAACCACAATCTTTTTAGCTGATACCAAATACCAAATTTGCATACCAAATTTCACCTCAATCGGATTAAGCGTTTGGGCGCTTTCGTGGAGGAATACACACAGACATACACACACACTGGAAATGGTCTTAATCGTCTCGGGCGGGCTTAAAATAGATATTTCCTGATTAATAACGAATTTTGCGGGTTCACAATACTTTGCCTCTTGGTCGGTTAGTTGGCCGGGAAAGTAAAAATAAATGCAGACATAGAGTATTTTACTCCCGGAATATAAACAGAAAAATCGAATGCTGCCAATCTGGTTCTCAATCCTTTTGGCATCGCCGTTGAAGTGGATGCATAAGAAATCCAAGAAGATCTGACAGAGCTCCAAAATGGTACGCTCTGTAAGGATGCGTTTGAATCAGTTTCTCTTTGAGAGTTCTGGTGTAAAAAAAACAATTTTATATTCAAGAGTCGTCATTCGCCTTGCACTTATACCTACTCTTCTCCATAACTCATCAATGCGTACTTATCAATGGTTGTCCGCTTTGCCTTAGACTAATTTAAGGAAAAAATCAGAAATCGATTACGATTGGATTAGTCGGGGAGCGAGCGGCAAAAAAGTGCAAGAGTTTTGGAAAAGCTGATACTTTCATAACATACAGTATTTTGGCCATAGAATTCCAAGGCACAGTCAGCAGGCCAGATACCGGGACACCTGGATACGACAACGCCAGGTGTCGGGCTAAATCGATAATATTCATGTAGCGCTGAGCGACAGTGGGCTCGATTGCGTTTCTTCGTGAACTAAAATCGGAAATTATTTCGTGTGCACAGACAGGGCATTACGCTAGAGCGGAATGTGAAATGAACGGTTGTCACTTGTTCGCATTAAAACTACCCACCAAAGATAAAGCATCTGAATCTAAGAACACACAAAATGTGTTCAAATTTATTCGGACGAGTTCGACAGGTAGTTTTGAAGCGGTAAAATCGACGGTCGTTCGTTTCATATTCCGCTCTAACGTATTGCTCTATCTCGTTCGCTTGAACTAATTTCAGTTTTAGTTCATAAATAAACGCAATCGGGCCCAATATCAGCCCCAGAATTTCCCAGTGTGTAAAAAGATGCAAGCTCAAAAATCACATTGATTTATAATTCAATGTTCTACATAGAATATTTTTACCTACACTCACACATATTATTAATTTTTCTAGAGCGGGTTGTTTACAAGCAGCTTAATAATTTCTTAGATAACAAATTATTAGATCTCCTTCAGTCTGGTTTACCACCACTGTACTAGTCAAAGTTACCGACACTATTAGACGCGCTATGAATGATCGAAAACTAACTATTCTCACGCTGCTTGATTTCAGTAACGCATTGAATTCTGTCGACTTTGAACTTCACCTTGAGCGACTCTGATCGCTCAATATCTCTAGAGGAGTGGTGAGATGGTTTGACTCCTACTTGCGCGGACGCTACCAGTGTGTTAAATCGTCTGTGTGCTAATCAGACTTGCTTGACCTTTCGGCTGGTGTCCCATAAGGGTGTGTCCTATCCCCACTGCTCTTCTATATCTTCATTGACCCGTTTGCCAAGGCTTAACTACATCTTATCATTTATATGCTGATGACCTCCAAATTTATCTCCATGCCATACCTGATGGCATGTCTTATGCCGTGTCGACTATGAAATCAAATTTAGAACACATATCATGTTGGGCCCAAAAACAGTGCATAATCATAAATCAGGCCAAATCACAAGAGATTATGATTGGTGGCTAGAAACTCACGTCTACTACTAACAAAACGTTAATATCACCCCTTTAAATAAACGGTAATATTATTGAGTATTCCAAAACTGTGAATAATCTTGGAATAGTTATAGACGAATTGCTTTCGTGGCAGGCACACGCCAACGAAATTAGTCGTATTTTCAATGGCTTTCATACCCTTCGAAGATTACAGGGATTCTTTCCAACAACAACTAAACATACTATAGTAAGGACACTGCTACTTCCAATTTTGGACTATGCTGATGTCGGTATTATAGATTTTAAAGAGAAGATTCTTGATAAGTTCGAACGGCTACAAAATACCTGCATACGATATATATTCGACTTGCGTAAATTTGATCACGTAAGCGACTATCGCGATGGACTTCACTGGCTTCGAATTCGTGAGCGCAGAAATCTGCATGCCCTCTCACTCCCTTACAAAAGGCCTAAATAATCCCATAGCACCTCATTACCTTAAAGACCTCTTTCAACCGTTAGGAAGTCATGCCCCCCCCCCTTCCTACCCCTTCCCTTTTTGTTGTTGATTGGATAGTCCAATAAGAACTTTGTAATATTTATCATTTTATATAAGTAGGTATTTTTATTTATCTGTAGTTCCTGTGTATCTTTTATTATATATATAAATTATATTTTATACGCATGTATGGATATGTATGTATGCATGGATGTACGTACCTATATGTATGTATGTGTATACGTTTATGTATGTGAGCTGTTTTATTGTTTCTTTTATTTAATATTACAACAATTGGCTGTAAGAAATCGCAAAACGATAAGCCCGCCGTTTGTACTAAGTTAAAATAGAATTTAAATTATCTTTACCAATGTAATTATTTTTGGTACAATAAGGGTTCTTTTTCTTTTCTTTCTTTCTTTCATTATTCACAATATTTTCAAATATTATTGTAAGTTTAATATTTAACTAAAAGTAAAAAATAAAGTTGATTTTTAAATTCTCACTTTTTATTTTAAACATTGGGGTCTCTGTCCCGAACAAGAGAGCGGTCCCTGGTTTAAAAATGATTGGAAACCACTGGTCTAATTTAATACTTATAATACCTACCTTTATCCCACTATTGAGAAGTTCATTGACAGTAGCCAAGCCAATACCAGATGAGCCTCCAGTCACTAAAGCAATTTTATTTTGTAACGCCATCGATTAATACTGTATTTTTTAACTTGTTGCTGGTGTAAAGGTTATTAAACAGTTTAGTTGTATCGATTTAAACCAAGAAACCACAACAGAGTTCAGTCGTTTGTTAGAATGCGCGAATGAACAACGCCTCTTATATTATTATCGTTGAACAACACGTCTCCTTTCCATCCCATTCAGTTTATTGGAGCAAGGACGTCAATACTCCTAAGATAATGCTAATTTACAATCGTGTTGCCATTAATATCTAATATTAGTGTTAATATGACGTATTCTATTAATTAAATGACCAAAAAATATATGACTACTAAATCAAATTAAACCAATATGAATTATTTTATTTCCTCTAGCGCCATCTGCTAGACGTTTTGACAACCGCTACGAATCAGCTATCATTCACGCCACGCCTGGTCATTAATTTATTTTATTCATACCACATTATAAAAATACAAATATAATACATGAAAGTTTTTTTTTGTAGTTTCAAAGAAAATATCAAATATCAAATTTAAACTTTCAAAAACTTACAAATTAAAAAATAAATAAAAGTAAATTTCAAATCTGGGATTATTGCTTCAAAAAGCAATCTAATCAGTTCAAAGAAGTCTCTGAATTGCGAAGTTGGTTGTACCCAACCCAACCAGAAATTTCATTTTCTAACAAATAAGAACTATACTCCAGTCTGCGTTCAGAGAACTGAACGATAAACCCTGCTTCAGTCTGTGGTTTCAAGATCTTTCTATTCCCAACTTTCTCCCAGTGTCCTTGTGGGCTTGGTATATCTTTTTTTTATTCATTACGATTCGTCCATATATTAATATTTACACCGCGCTTTTTTAAAGACTGCCAAAAATATGGGAAATGATTGCTGTGGTGAAATTAAGAAGAAATTATGGAATAAGATTTATTCATTTTTTCCATTTTTTCTGGAAACATAGATTTTTAAAACAGTTAATTATTCTACATAAAAAACTGAGTTGAAAATAATCTACAACTTTTTTTTTGAAAATCATTGTTTATGTTTAACTTTCGGATATGCAGTAGTTTTTCTCGGTAGCTAAGGCCTAAACCAAAAGCAGTTGTGGAAGACTTGCCATTGTTTATTTTTTTGCAAAATAATCTCTTGTAAAAGAAAATCACATAAATCTAAAAAATATTTTTAGATGTAAATTCCAAAATAATATTATCCGAATTTTCTTTGACATCATGAATAATTTCCTAAATTTAAGGCTGTTTTTAGAGAATATACCTAAGGCTGTCTTGTTTATTTTTGTATTCCGCGTTTTTTTTACATTTTCGTAGTAGGTATACTAAACTATGCAGTCTAGCTGTATCAATTCGTTTTGTAATTAACCCTTCAGGTCTCGGCCCCTCAGCCGATTGACAAGTTGATGTCCCAAAAATTTTTTTTATAAATTAGTAAAAAAAATGAATTATGACACTGTCTCACTAAAACATTAATTACTGCCAAACCACTGCACCCATAATTAAGATAAAACACATTAACATAATAAAACATAATAAAATAAAACAAATTAAATTAAAATTAAATTAAAACGGGGCCGTCACGCTGAATCGTGTTGTGGCCGATATCGGCCAATTGGGGCTCCAGGGTTTAACCAGAATAGCGTAAGCAGTAAAAAAATATTTACTTTAACCAATTCGAAATAAATGCTATAAAAAGAAATATGTATTTGCCTAAGGAAATTAAAAGACAAATTTTCATTAGAAAAAACTTTTTACTAAACCACAAAACAGGACAAAGAATATTTTTCCTCATTAAAAGTATATTTTACCATATATAATGATAATAAACGTTATAACCTAAGCCTTATTTTCTTTTCCAGGAAAAAACAACAATGTGTCCATATCGCTGTTCATCAATCGCGTATCAGCGGTGGATGAAAACAAAGAAGAAATTTCTCTAGACGTCTTCCTACAGGTGTATTGGGAAGATTCCAGAATCAAAGCTCTGGAGGGTCTCCAATTTGTGGAGCTACCCTGGGATCACAGACACAACCTCTGGATACCAGACCTGTACATCCGACAACTTCGAGAAATGAGAGTACTGTCCTTATTTCAAGAGATGACTTCGGTTCGCCTCTTCATGAATGGCACTATCCGCGTCAGTATAGGGTAAGCATTTTTGCCGGTAGATTCTACGGTAACCGAAATTCGAAAATACATGTTTGTCTTATTTTCAGTGCAACCATAATAGTCAAATGCGACATGGACTTCGTTCTTTACCCTTTGGATATACAAATATGCGCCGTGGATTTTAGTAGCTGTAAGTTATTTATCTTCAATGCATTAATCGGAAGTACGATCTGTAGAAAAATGTAAAAACACTTTCTCTCCCGGCGTATCTAGTTTACTCGTCCATACTGATCCATTCTCCCCGTCCAGGATGGCTTCCACTATGCATTTACCGACAGATTCCGCTCTGCAAAATATTAAAAAAAACGGTTGTGTTACACGAAAAATTTCCCGGCAAGCTGATCATCCCCCCCCCCCCCACGCGCGCTAAACGCCTAACCCCAACCACTCTTCAATTCCCCCCTTATCCCCTCCCCCTATCCAAACCCTCCCTGAACTCCCCATTCACCCAACACCGCCCACCAAACCCACCCCCACTCCCACCTCTACCCCAACCCAATCTTAAAACCCCCCTAAGGCTACCGCCCCTCCCTCCCTAAATTCAACCCTTCCCCCACCACCAAACACGTCCCCCTTCCCCCAAACCCCCCATTTCCCTCCCCCAAACCTCCCCCCCCCCAAACACAACCCCTCCAAAACCCCTTTTCCATCCTAAGCACTTGGGTATCTAATAAAGCACTCTGGATAAGGCACGATAGGAACCCAAGGAAGAGCATCGATAGAAGAAGAATATTTTCGACCCCCTTCCACCCCTCTCCCCCCTCCCAACCACTACCCTCCGATACTGATTTATTATGACAGCAAATCTAGTATATTTATAGTAATTTTGTAGTATTTCCGTGGTATGAAAACGGCTGTTTTCCATTATGGTTTGTTTATCGGCTAGCCTTGGGCGGCCCGACATCATTATTTGATTAAAATGTATGTCAGATATTATTTTGTGTCGTTTATATAGGAGATATTGCAACCAAAATTTAACAATGTGGCTTCGACCCTACGACTCATCTGTGTACCCAATTTTACGTGTTAACAGTCTCTAAGTCCACTATTTCGACATTGGAGTATGACTAGACCGCCCCCCGGTGGACCGATTTCAACCACAATATTTTCAACACTTGCCATGACCACATTTCAGCGCAATCGGATGAAGTGTTTGGGGCTATCGTGGAGTAATAAACGCAGACACAAAGAAGTGCGTTCACAATACTTTTCTTTGCCAGGAAAGTAAAATCATAATAAAACAAATCATAAAATTCGACAGTTAAAAAAATATACCTCTGACAGACTATGGTTTTAAGTCGTTCCTCAGCTGGACCTGGCAAAAAGTCATAATTGAGTAGTTTTTCTAATTTTGGAGGCGCCATAGCAGTCGATGTGTGCCATGGGCATACGGCGATTACAGTTACACCTGTATTTTCCTTGTATATATCCGACTGTAAAATAATGTATATTTGCATGTCAAATTAAATTTTGTAATTTAATATAACTAGCGGAATTACACAGTCTTGTTCATGTGGAATTTAGTAAGTAAGCAGGACTTTACGCGATGATATACTAAAATTACTGATCTTTCTAACCCTCTTTATTTCATTTACAACAAACAAAACGTACCCCTTTACTGGAGAGGATTATTGCAAACCCCTCAAACAGGAACTTCTCTACGTTTTATTACGTTAGGGGTAGTTTTTCTCAAAACCTTCAAACACGTATCCCTTAATTTCCTCAGGAGAATTTTTCAACCAAATTTTTAATTGATCAGATTTATTTAATGTAAATACCATCTTGGAGTTTGATATTCGCATAACCTTCGACAACGAGTTTCAACAAGAGAGATGATAATTATGATGACTCCTTAATAATCTTAAGGGATTAAGATAAAGAGTGCTAGAATTTCGAAGTCGTATCCCGCCTAAAACTTAAACCCCCCGTTTCAACCTGTTAAGAGGGCCCTTTCCGCTCGACTCTCTATACAAACGCCCGTAATCGATTGCGACGTTAATACGAATTTTAATATTGAGATTTGAGTTCATTTGAGATCACTAAAGTTAAAACTAAGATTATGTAGTGCCAAAACGTCGAAATTTCTATCAACATCCTAGTTATTAGCCCGTAAAAAGCGTAAATTTTGCCTCAATTTCACCTTAGTTTAGCGAGCCGTAATCTACTTTACAAATAATGAAAAATATTTCGAGGCAATCCTCGTACATGTAAAGAAGATTAAAAATAATTTTACCTGAAGGTTCTAATGATAACGGTTTGGTCAAAAACATTTATTTCCTGATAACAAGAATTTACAAGAGCATTCGGTTTGTTTCCGTTTGAATACCTTGCTATCTCTTTCGTCGTTCTACAGTCCCTCTCTTTTCAACAATGGGTGAGATGAAACAGCAAGCATGAAACCACGCGCGGGTCGCAGTTGCCGCGTCCGTACAGGGCCACCTTAAGGGTCCACTTACGAATAATTCTTTCTTAGCCCACCCTTATCAATCCAGAGGAAACTTCCTGCATAGTTTCAAGTCTCTGACGTTGAAGAATGATGAGTCAGTCAAATAGATTTGTCAACTACAACGGACGAACCCGTCACCTAAGGAAATTTTTAACGATTGTTCGTTAAACGATTGTTCGCTCCCGTGAAGTGAGCGCAGAAGACTTGGACAAAACAGTCCACCGTCAAGCTCCGCCACATGCCCGTAAGAGGCCAACGCCTTATCCGCGAGATAACCAGGTATGTTACCCAGCGGGCTTACACTCACGCCCTTACTTACAATTGCGACCAGATTACTCCGGTCTTTCGATTGGTTACGAGTGCGCGGACGAGGACGCTTGCGCGGTCCTCTCCCTTACGAAGCGGTGAAACGGTGTAAACTGAATCTATCGCTGACCACGGCATCCTTTGCCCGGCTGTTCACCCAGGATCAGGTAGCCGATGGTCATTTCAAGAGCAGTCGCCGTAAGGTCCACAACCACCCCCGCTCTATAGGAAACAGTACTGCTTCCAGACTCTCCCGACTGTTAGTTAGAGTTGGGGGCTAACGGGCCCATGATGAGTTGGCCACGATGACCCATGTGTACAGGGTCGGTCACACTCACGGGTCAACACCCATCCGACGGCCTCCTCGCATGGGGTGCGAGGCCTGGGTAGGACACTGGGTCAACCAGTCTCCCCTGGGAATCAAACCTCTGGCGCCCCTGGACGGTCTGCGCACCGTGCGGGGTTTGCTCCAATCGGTTGTGCTCTCCGACTAACAGTCGGGGGAGTCTGGGAACTGTATTGTTTCCTATAGAGCGGGGGTGGTTGCGTACCTTATGGCGACTGCTCTGGAATTGACCATTGGCCATCCGATCCCGGGTAAGAGGCGGGCAAAGGACGCCTTGGTCCGCGAAGATTCGGTGCACTCCGTTTCACCGCTTCATAAGGGAGAGGTCCGCGCAAGCGACCTCGAACTCGGAACCAATCGAGAGACCGGAGAAATCTGGTCACAATTGGAAGTGAGGGCGCGAGTGTCTCGAGCCCGCCGGGTTTACTCCTGGCTTACTCGCGGTAAGGCGTTGGACTCTCACGGGTTGTGACGTAGCTGGACGTAGAATGTACTGTCCAAAGTCTCTACGTTCACTGCAGGGCGATAGAACGACTAATCGTTAAAACGTCCTGTGGTGACGGGCTCGCCCGTTGTAGTTGACACCGCAAGATGTTAGTTAGAGTTGGTACCGCCGGGGCGAGCCGGTAGGCCTATCGATCGACCCGGTGGCGCACCGAGCTGGGTAGTTTGCCCGCCTGATTCGGGTGGAGTCCTTGCGTGTCTGGCAGGCTAGATGGGACGCCGGGGGTACGGGCCGCCTCACCCATTGCTTTTTCCCGTCCGTCGCAGTGCAAATTCGTTTCTGCGGTTCGACCACCATACCACGCAGCTGGTTGGGGGCCACGGAGAGTTCAGAGCCAAACTATTTGACTTTGGACTTGCCGATGACCCCCGGTGCGCCTGTGGGTATGGTCGCCAAACTGCGGAACACGTAATTTGGTCTTGCCCAATTCTAGCGGCTGCACGGGAGAAATTGATGGATGCAGTGGGCGCGTGCGTTGGGCGTTCTCCGATTTGGTACCCGGATTTGGTCAGTTGTAGGAGCTGCTTCCAGACGTTTGGCGAGTTTGTGGAGCACTGGGTGGCTTCTTGGGAAAGCATGAGGCTTCGGGATACCCCCCAGGGGGTACCCTCTTCCTTGGTGGCGTGATTCGGCGGCTACTTCCAGCCCGAAGTGCCCGTCTTTGTGTCCGTCTCTTTACCGCCCCGAGGGGCGTTTCGTTCTTTGCATGATCCAGGGATTCCTCCCCCCCCGTGGCTGCTCTGAGACCTGCCCACGGACAGTGCGCCTTCACCTTCATTGTTCTAGAGCGTCCTCTACCCCGCTTACCGGCTCCTAAATTTATGCTATTGTTGTTTTTCTTTTTTTTCTTCGGTAAATTTTGTAATATTTTGTAAATTTTTATTTTGTTTTGTAAATACCTTTTATTTTTCGAATAAATGGGTTCTCGGGGCGGTACGGGGGGGTGGTTTACCCTATTTCACCCCCTGCGCGTTTTACCCTTCTGGTACGCGCAGGGTTGTCGTAGCACGACATCCCGGGCAGACAAGACGACCCTCGTCGTTATAACTGCCCGGGCGGTGGGCGGGGTTTGCTGCCCTCACCTATCGCCTTGAAACTCTTAACCTGTTAGTTAGAGTGGAGGAGTTTAGGGAGCTAACGGGCCCATGATGAGTTGGCCATGATGACCCATGTGTTCAGGGTCGGTCACACTCACGGGTCAACACCCATCCGATGGCCTCCACGTACGGGGTTCGAACCTGGGTAGGACACTGGGTCAATCAGTCTCCCCTGGGAATCAAACCTCTGGCGCTCCTGGACGGTCTGCGCACCGAGCGGCGCAAGCCAATCGATTGTGCTCTCCGACTAACAGTCGGGGGAGTCTGGGAACTGTATTGTTTCCTATAGAGCGGGGATGGTTGTGTACCTTATGGCGACTGCTCTTGAATTGACCATTGGCCATCCGATCCTGGGTGAAAAGCCGGGCAAAGGACGCCTTGGTCCGCGATAGATTCGGTTTACTCCGTTTCATCGCTTCATAAGGGAGAGGACCGCGCAAGCGACCTCGAACTCGGAACCAATTGAGAGACCGGAGAAATCTGGTCACAATTGGAAGTAAGGGCGCGAGTGTCTCGAGCCGCTGGGAAGTAATTCCTGGCTATCTCGCGGTAAGGAGTTGGTCACTTACGGGTTGTGGCGTAGCTAGACGTCGGATTTGTAATGTCCAAAGTCTTCTGCGCTCACTGCACGGTCGATAGAATGATGAATCGTTAAAACGTCCTGCGGTGACGGGTTCGCCCGTTGTGGTTGACATCTCAATATGTTAGTTAGAGTGCACAATCGATTGGCTTACGTGCGCAGACCGTCCACGGAGCGCCAGAAGGTTGACTCCTAGGGGAAACTAGCCCTAAGACCAGAGTCCTGCCCAGGCTCGCACTTCATGCGTGGAGGCCGCCGGATAGGTGTTGACCCGTGAGTGTGACCAACCCTGAACAGAATGGGTCTTCGTGGCCAACTCAGCAAGGGCCCATTAGCTCCCAAAGTCAGCCAGTCAGCGAGGACACTATTCTATTAATATACTTTAAATTTGTATTTAAACTACTTACTCCTAGGTTCTTAGAAAGCCCTAAAACCGCCGATTTAGTTGTGGCATACATGGAGTAGACAGGAGAGTATATTAAAGAAGCAGCCGATGCTACATTAATTATGGTTCCGCCTAATCCGCCTTTGTGCTTTCCCATGGCATCTATACTCGCCAAATTTATATTTATACAGCCAAACTAAAACAAACAAAAATATTAACACTCTTCACTCTATTTAAAAATACATGTATTTTCCCTAATTAATTACCACGTTTATTTCGAACATTCGTCTCCAATTCCTATCGTCCAATATGCCAGCAGCACTGACCACAATATCAAGAACGTTGACTTTTTCTAGTGCTGTTTGGAATGCTTTACGAACTTGATCTTCATCGGACACGTTCACTGTCATGTAATGAATCAGACGATCTGGATACTCAGATCTCAAAATGTTGATTCCCGATGATTCATTTAAATCCAATAGAATAATTTCCTGTAGTGATTACAATAATGAATAGCTGTATATATGACCTACAAAATAATAATAACTTCCTGTAGGTAAATACCTTTATTCCTTCCTCGAGAAAAACCTTAGCTGTAGCAAGTCCAATTCCTGAGGCTCCTCCAGTAATTAATGCCACTTTATTCTTTAAAGCCATATTATTACACCCTCCTCTTTGTAGTCTACGCCCAGTGAGTATCTGTGTGTCCTAACTATAAACAAAGCTTTATTTTTATACGTTTACTATTTATCTAAATAAATACGGCAGGCAACAAACTTACAGGTTTTATCTGTTTACATATAGAAACAATATTTACATGGTTAATGTCACCTAACGATTTTATACAATTTTTCCAGCGCCTCCGAAATTGTTTTTAATTCTCCAGTTTTATTTGTTTTCATTTACGATTATGTTATAAATTTCAGATAAATACACAGCGCAAGAATTAAGCTTTCGCTGGAAAGACGATTCCCCGGTCAGTTTTCCAAGCGATTTTGGTGATGGATTTCGCCTTCCGAAATACGTGGTTTCATTTGCTACCGACGAAGAAGAGCGAATTATTTTCTATGGAGAAGGTCAGTTATCCCTTAAAACGTGGAAAAATCTAGTAGGTGATTGGGTCTTCATCTATTTCTTTCTAAATTCCAGGTAATCACTCAACGGCCAGGTTACTCATTAAAATGTCTAGAGAAATTCGCAGTTACCTTCTAGAGAGCTACCTGCCTTCTTCGCTTTTCGTAATTATATCATGGGGAAGTTTTTGTGTCATACCTGAGATCGTACCAGGAAGAATGGTTCTTTTAGTAACAACTCTTCTATCTTTAGTGACCATGTTTGATACTGTCAGGTAATTTTCATTCTTTACTAAAAGCATATAAATAAGAATCCCGAATTTAACGTAATTTTATTTCCAGAAACAACTCACCAGACGCGCTCGAATTGAAGTCTATAGAGGTGTGGTTAATATCATGTACATTATTCGTCTTTCTGGCGCTGATGGAATATTTTGTGGTGTTGTTCGGTATTCGCTACGATAAAGCCTGGAAACGAAGACCTAGGAAACCAACTCTGCCGGCGCCCGTTGCTCTACCAGCTACATTACTAGCTAACCACTCTCAGGTAAGCGGATATTTTGTAATAATGATTCCATTGAGGAATTAGAAAGAAGCTCTTGACAGTCTAACGAGACACCCAGCCATCGCTCTCTGGTGGTTAAACCAAAAAAATATTTGTTTATAGACACTGGTGGCATCAATCGCCTTTAACTTCAAAACTTTGTATATTGTGATTTTTTACAATATTGTTAACAAAGTCCGAGCATTTTAACTGAGCTATACCTGTACCGAGATAAACTGACTTATATTTCGGTACCAGTGAATTTACATAAGACTATTTGCACGCATCAATGATAACAATAAAATAATAGAAGAAGAATAAAAACATTTTTTTTAAAATAATTGAGTAAATACCTAATAAAACTGAAATAGTCAATGAATTGAGGTTGAATGAGTCATTGATGGGAAAAAATACTATAACTGTTGAATAGTAATAATGTAAAGGCAAGGCAACAAAAGGCATGAATTAATCAAATAAAATACTAAAAACTAATCGTATCACCAACATAGATATACAAACTGATAATAAATTATAATAAAAACAAACTGAATGCCAAATTTTAATTTTTTTATTTAAACAAGTATTTGCCTTGATGTCTGTGTCCTTTTTATCTAGTTGAATAAATAACATTGTCATTGGTTTTTAAATGCGTTTTTCCTTTTTTTAATAATCAGATTTTTTGTAAGATTGTTATAGAGCTGAGTCGGTAGGAAGTTGAATAACCTTTGCGGAAAACTATGCATGTCTTCGGTACTAAAGGTTTCTTTAAACTTACACCCATTGTGATTTCTAATATTGTCATTTATTTGACGTATATCTAGTACTCTAAACTCAGAGAACTACTGTCGTGTTATGGCAAAACACTGCAAATCGAAAAAGACCGTTTCGAGTAAACGGTCTACTGGACAAATTATTCACCTGGGCACCATTCCATAAACCGGCTTTTCCTATTGATATACAAGATAGCCGGTAATATTTCTGTCTCATATTTTTCAGAAACATGAAAAAGACATCGTAGATTCATTTCCAGGTTGATTGTCAGGATGTCTTGTTTATTAAAATAGGATTGCATTTACTATTATCAGATGTTTGTTGTTCACTAGGAAGCAGAGCTCTGTGCAAGTTTTATAATGTATCAGCTGAGCCAGTCCTCTTTATATTAGCGAGTTCATTTCAGGTCACGACAGAATTACAGGTGAAGCTTCCTTTATAGTCCGTTTTGTAGTGACGAGTAACAAAAGCCAAATTGCCGGCGGCACTCGTACTATACGAGCGGGTGTTTCGTGACCATATCAGCTTTAAGTATAAATATCCACGCTTATTTGTTTTCACTATAAGGAAGAATGTCGCAAAGTGGTTCTCACGTCTTCGTCTCAAGTTCAGCATGGAGGCGATGAACTGAATAAGTTAATACATTTTTAAAAACAAGCTTCTAACATAATGCTTTGTCCCGAGCCAACCCTGGATGCAGCAGCCAGCAGCCATGTCATAGAGGAACTTAGACCGTGCCATCATAATTGAATGCTATACAGAATTTCGTGTTTGTGCTGTCGAACGTTAAAGAGTCCTCTTGTTGTAAGCCAACCCTGGGTGCAGCAGCCCTATTGCGGTAAAACTTATAACGGGCTACCATAATTGTATGCATATACAAAATTTCGATTTCGTGCAGTCGACCGATGAGGAGTAACCTCGTTGGAAGCCAACCTTGGTGTAGTAGCCCTGTCGTAGTGAAACTTGAAGTTGGCTATCATAATTGTGTATACAACATTTCGTTTCCGTGCTGTTGAGCGTTGAGGAGTCCCCTCGTCGGGAGCCAACCCTGGGTGCAGCAGCCATGTCATAGGGAAATTTAGAACGGGCTATCATAATTGAATGCGTATACAAAATTGTTTGTCTTTTCCGTTGGCCGTGGAAGAGTAGCCTCGTCGGGAGCCGATCCTGGGTGTAGAATCAAGTCGGGAGTTAATGGGCCCTTGCTGAGTTGGCCACGAAGACCCAATCTGTTCAGGGTTGGTCACACTCACGGGTCAACACCCATCCGACGGCCTCCACGCATGAAGTGCGAGCCTGGGTAGGACTCTGGCCTCGATCAGTTTCCCCTGGGAATCAAACTTCTGGCGCTCCTGGACGGTCTGCGCACCGTGCGGCGTAAACAAATCGACTGTGCACTCTGACTAACAACTTGCGGTGTCAACTACAACGGGCGAGCCCGTCACCACAGGACGTTTTAACGATTTTCTCGTTCTGTCGCCCTGCAGTGAACGTAGAACACTTTGGACAGAAACAAATCTAACGTCCAGCTACGTCACAACCCGCAAGAAGCCAACGCCTTACCGCGAGATAGCCAGTGTTACCTGGCGGGCCGACCCTCGCGCCCTTGCTTCCAATTGTGACCAGATTTCTCCGGTCTCTCGATTGGTTCCGAGTTCGAGGTCGCTTGCGCGGTCCTCTCCCTTACGAAGCGGTGAAACGGTGTGCACCGAATCTATCGCGGACCAAGGCGTCCTTTGCCCGACTCTGAACCGGGATCGGATGGCCAATGGTCATTTCAAGAGCAGTTGCCGTAAGGTAGACAACCACCCCCGCTCTATAGGAAACAATACAGTTCCCAGACTCCCCCGACTGTTAGTCGGAGAGCACAGTCGATTGGCTTGCGCCGCTCGGTGCGCAGACCGTCCAGGAGCGCCAGAGGTTTGATTCCCAGGGGAGACTGGTTGAACCAGTGTCCTACCCAGGTTCGCACCCCATGCGTGGAGGCCATCGGATGGGTGTTGACCCGTGAGTGTGACCGACCCGAACACATGGGTAATCGTGGCCACCTCATCATGGGCCCATTAACTCTGACTAACAGTCGGGGGAGTCTGGAAGCAGTACTGTTCAGCGGAGGTGGTTGCGGACCTTACGGCGACTGCTCTTGAAACGACCATCGGCCATCCGATCCTGGGTGAACAGCCGGGCAAAGGACGCTGTGGTCCGCGATAGATTCGGTATACACCGTTTCACCGCTTCGTAAGGGAGAGGACCGCGCAAGCGACCTCGAACTCGGAACCAATCGAGAGACCGGAGTAATCTGGTCACAATTGGAAGTAAGGGCGCGAGTGTCGGCCCGCCAGGTAACATTCCTGGCTATCTCGCGGTTAAGGCGTTGGCCTCTTACGGGGTTGTGACGTAGCTAGATGGAGGACTGTTTTTGTCCCAAGTCTTCTACGTTCACTCCAGGGAGATAGAACAACTAATCGTTAAAACTTCCTGATGTGACGGGCTCGCCCGTTGTAGTCGACAACCCAAGTTGTAGAATCAAGTCATGCTCACCATAAAAATGCATTGTCATCAGAGTTGAACCCACAAGTAAAATTTCAACTTCATAGGATAAGAGGAAGGGGTTCTATTTCAGCTTACAATATTTGACCTAAACTAACCAACATGTACATGCTAGCATATGTGAGGGACCACCCCTCACTGGACTCCAATTTCCTCGTAGCGAGGAGGTGGTATCATCAGGGGGTTTTCTCCTTAGTGAAAGGCGTTCTTAATGATGCTGAAGTTGTTTATTGAAGAACTTGGTTAATGATTGCCAGATGTAACGCTTCCGAATATTAATTCGCGGCGCGGTTAGATAGTGAGTGCTCGAAGATGATTCTCGCTGATAGGATGGCTGATGACCACTCGAAGATTGATATCGCGTATGTGTGCTCGAGGTATGTGGCGCGGCGATTGAGGTCCCGAGGATGATGAGTAACGTCTAATCGAGGATGATGCGTGGCGGAAGACTGCCAGAGGATGATGATGCGAGGTATAAGCACGGTGGACGGCTACTCGAGGATGATGATTAATTGGTCAAATGTATGGGTTTATATACTGTTATGCGTGATGCAATGCTGAGAGCGTGGGGGAAATAAGTGTGTCGATTGAATCGATCAGAAGAAATTAACATGAGTCACCGGCTTGCGACTGCATTAATTACCGAAATTAGATGGAATTTAATGGCAGTTACACGTGTAGAATTGATTGTGTTTGTGATTATGGATTTCTTTAGAATCTATGCTTTTGTTGACTTGATATGTAGGACGAAGTTCCTACACATACATACTAAAAAACATTGCAAGGTGAATAAAAGCTTGTCAACAGACTTGTGAAGCAATATCTTGCGTAGGCATTCTACACTCTCTGCATTCTTCTCTCAGTATTCTTAAAAGGAATAGTCTTCACACAATAAACAGTCACTATAGTCTGGTATAGAAAGATCGAGATCCTCACTTAGTAGAATGCGAACATCTGCGCAGTCACTGAGTCACGGCAGTCACGGAATTTGTATAGGGACTTTATTCGGGAGAAACACCATCCAGACTAACATGACATGTTTCATGTTAACATGAAATCCTATATATTATGTAAACCTCGGATTTCCATTTATGCAAACAGCATTTATATTTCCTTGAGAATACCTGTACAATAATAAACGACCGTCTGGAAGATAACTACGTGCAATCGTACGTCTTCCAATGCCAATGTGCCATATCAATCATTAAAGTGTGTCATTGCCGCAGGGCATAAAAGTTTTAAAATATCAATGTATCAAATATCAATAGACGAGTTATGTAAATACGAGTCAACTGAATACAACACATTAAAATATATATATATATATATATATATATATATATATATATATATATATATATATATATATATATATATATATATATATATATATATATATATATATATATATATATATATATATATATATATATATATATATATATATATATATATATATATATATATATATATATATATATATATATATATATATATATATTGGAGTATTATCACAGTTTGATAATTTATACAGTTGTTCGGCTCCTTTGTCCACACTGCCACCGTTGGCCACTGTCTCGTCGCAATCTCTATTCGTCTGTGTTAGGGTTGTCACTATTAGAAATATAAGTGGGTATCTAGGTAATTAACGTAACGCGGAGCCACAGTACCTATATGGCGAACGTCCGCGCTAGGTGACGTAGCGACTTAATTTTGCAATCCTGGGTGTGTTTACGTGCTAATTGCGCAAACCATATACTATATCAAAATATTGTAACAATTGATACATACTGTATTGTTTAACATGCCAAAAGGTCGACTGTTATTAAAATCATGATTCAAATAACTACTTACAAAGTATTCGTTATCGTAGGCTGCACGATTATCTACCCTGTCGCAGGTGTACTGTATCCTTGTAATACTGTGGTGTTATTAAATATGATTCGGTCTTCTTATCTTTACTAGGTACGAGTGGAACCTACTAGTAGCACAGTATCTCCTTTGCCTGGTGCTGCCAATCCAACACCAGTTCCATCTCCTCATGGGGGCGCTAGAGTGGTGCCCACAGAAGATGATAGTTATAAGCAGCAGCTGGCAGCTCAATCTGGAGGAACACTTCAAACAAGGGTAAGAATAAAAAAGATGTGTGTTGCGCTTAGGACTGGGCAATAAGGGTTCCCCACCCAATTTATCTCAAATATCTTGCAGTCGAGTTTAAAGTACTTCTTAAATCTATATTTATTAACTTCGTCGAGCTTGAATTGCATCATGCTATGCAGAACAATCGCAAGAGAACAAATCGAATAGTAAGGTTTATTCACAATTGAAGTGCTTTCTGTGAATATTGGCCAATCCTAACACAGCTCTTCTCAAGAACAATAATAAATACTAATTCGTTTAACAACCTTTATCTACCTTCGGTGTTTTAAACAGTTATTTCTCATATCTAATTTGTAGGTCCATACAGTAATTTTATAACTGTAATCAATAATATGTTGTATTGCCTAAGTTAGATTGCTTTATTAATTTGTAACTTCATCAATGCATAATCTCTGATATGGCTTTGAAGAACAGCGTTGAAATGTTGGATTTTTGGAAAACTTAGGTTTTTGGAGAAATCTCAATAATTACAACTAAAAACCACCCAGAAATATCTTATCTTCATCGGGGTGGGTAAAACCAAATCCAACCTCACGGATTCTTATATCATCCTGATTGAAGTCTACCCTTGAGCAGTTAGGTACTCCACTATGTCCTAAATTCAAGGGGTAATTTCAATGTTGTCGATTTTCTACAAAACAATTAGGCTGTTAATGCTAGACTTAAATCGTATTTTTATTCCAGTTTCATTTTGTGCAGATCAATTGTCAGCACTTCCCTTTATAGTCAATTAGAATATAAGCCCTTTCATAACTGCCAGTTTGCTGTGCATGAGATCCGGGTTTTAACTACTACCGGTTCATTGACCGATCCCAAAAAGAACCCTTTTCGAAACGTGAAATCAAGCAATGGACAGTCAGCATGTAAAAAATATGTACGGCCCTAATGGCAGCTCATTCCAATCCACCTCCGTCCAAGAAGCGAGTGAAACTATGAACTGACTAAACCACTTACCGAAACGCCTGGTTGTAAGCCCCGCCCATGGGACCGCACAATTTTTCCAATCCCTTTGGTTGAATTTATGCTGTAAAAACCTTCATATATTTAAATAGTTTAGTGTATACATTGGCAACACTAACGAATCCATCAGCAGATGAGGGATCCATGATATCGGGTTGTCTCTTTCATGTACCTAAATTATAATAATGCTAGAAAGGGAACACAATCGTAGAGTCTACGAACGTTGCTAGCTGTAAAATATTGGTCTGCGCAGAGAACGATTTTAAACGCTGAAAATTGTACCTGGCAAAGTTAATAATCCGGTTGCAGCTTATAAAACAGAACATATGTATCCCTTTCAAGCATCCAGCCGCGATATTATGTTAGAAAATGACGGACACGAAATTAGTTTTATAATAAATGGGTATTTATAAATGAACACTAATGAATTATATATGAGAAACTTTGTTGTGAAAATTCATATCTCCTGGTATAACTTTTGTCTCGATCCATGTATCTAAAAACCGAGTTTTATGTGCCGAAAGAAAACACTCACTCTGTTTACTATATAGCATGTTGCCGATTAAGTACAATTAAAATTGATATAAAGCTAGCCCCTCAGCGTCTACATTGGTCATCGTCTTCTTTATTTTGATGCAGGATTCCCCCACGCTGGAGGCGTCGCAGTCGACAATGTCCGAATCGGACAGCGGAAGTTTAGCGAGGTTCAGGACGGCGGTGGAGCGAGTCGTTCTGTTCTGCGGCGCGCAGCGCGGGACCCTGGACCGCTTCTCCCTCTGCGTCTTCCCCGTGAGCTTCGTGCTCTTCGCCACCGTCTACTGGATCATCTACCTGAACGAGGCACGCAAGCAGATGTCAAAATGACCCGACGCAGGCGTTACCACTGTGCGCATCTAGTGCAATGAACATTGTGATAATAACCAGTCACACTTGTGTCTATTGTGAAGCAACTCTAGGGTCATCCATAAACCATGCAACGGGATATATAATACACATAAAGGGGTGAATGACAAACTTTACTAAAAAACTGATAGGATGGATGGCCTCACTGATTTTCAATCCAACTGTGATCTTGGTTGACTCTAGAATTCAATGTAGTTTTTAAACAACATTATCCTAATTTAGCTTTTTATCTCTATGTCCTCCTGAATAGGCACAACTGCAGACACATGGTAAAAAAATAAAACACCTCTCGATTTCTCACATTTTATTTAAAAGTAATTCTCCATGTATATAATCAACTAAATTTAATTATGTAACTGAAGACTGATTATTATATATTAGCCCAATATATTATTTTATTTTATAAAATAAACTCAATAACGATATGTCTACTTAATCGATTAAATCGATAACAAATCTAATTAATTATTATATAAGAGTAGTGCTTCCACGGACAGGCCTTTCTTCAGTAGTTTTCTTTATAAAACAATTGTATTTTGTCTGACTCCTCACCCTTTTCATAAAATTGCATTCTAGCTTGCTCCCAATACATAAAAGAATAGCTTAAGTTCCATTTCAATACTCAAATGCCTTTTATTATTATTATAATACATGATAAATTGTTAATTAAATATTTATTTTATTATTCCGCTGTGGTGTTCTTTTTATTCTTGGCAAATCATCTTTGCTTATCCAAACCGATCCATTCTCACCGGTCAAAATCGATTCCACTGTGCATTTTCAAACCGACTCTGGACTGAAATTAAATAAATATTTTTTAATAACCATTTTTCACATAATCATATAAATTACTAACCTTCGTCTTATTGCCGTTGCTATTTGAACTTTAGCGCTTTCTTCTATGAAGTCGTAATCAAGACTTCTATGAAGTCGTAATCAAGACTTCTATGAAGTCGTAATCAAGACTTCTATGAAGTCGTAATCAAGACTTCTATGAAGTCGTAATCAAGACTTCTATGAAGTCGTAATCAAGACTTCTATGAAGTCGTAATCAAGTCGTGGACAGTAAAAAAAAGCAACGATACCTCTCTGCAGTAAACCTAGCGTTGAGTACACATGCCAATGAAGACGGCGATTTTCAAGCCAACTGGAACCTTCTCTCTTCTCATGTGCTAGAAACAGGTAGTCAGATCCTGGGCCTTAAAACTCGGAGGAATGAGGACTGCTCCGACGAAAATGAAGAGATGCTATCGGAGGCAATTAAAAACACCGAGCACTATTACGTCGGCAACATTAAGGACGTCAGCACCACAACATCACAAACAAGCTGACAAGAAGTGGAACTGAGCTACGTAGACTGACTAAGCAAACCAAGGACACTTGGTGGCAAGAAAAGAGCCAACACATGCAGTGGCTAGCCAATACTATCAAACTCGGTGTCTTCTACGCAGCACTGGGGAAGCTGATGGGTAGTACCCAGCGATGTAGCGTTCCCCTTAAATCCTCTGATAGTACACAGCTGCTGAAAATCAGGAAAGATGTGCTGAAGAGATGGGCCGAGCACTTAAACACCTTGCTCAACGTGGATCGATCCGTGGACATGCAGCACATCAGCTTGATCCCTGCGCTGCCTACTGCTGTCGAGCTAGACGACCCACTCTCTTTGAAAGAGGTAGTTACAGCTCTAAAAGAACAGAAGAACAAGAAGGCGAATGGCATTGACAACTTACCAGGAGAGCTACTCAAATATGGAGGCGATGAGCTGCACACGAAGCTATGGGCATTATTCGGACGAATGTGGGTTGAAAAACGTGTACCAGCAGACTTTAGAGTTTAGAGTCTCTCGCATCTGCTCACTGTACAAGAACAAAGGCGACCGTTCTGACTGCAATTCGTACCGCGGCATATCACTCCTCTCTGCTCCTGGTAAACTGTTCGCCCGAACACTTTTAATCAACTAATGTGGTTGAAATCAGTCCACCAGGGGGCGCGCTAGTCATACTTCAATCTTGAAATATTGGACTTAAGAGACTTGAAATTCGGTACACAGATGCGTCGTATGGGACTCAAGCTATGTCTTTCACAATAGCTCAACTTCCATTGTACTCGAATGCTTTCTAATATTATTATTATTATGAAATGATAAATCGTTAATTAAATATTTATTTTATTATTCCGCTGAGATTTGTACTTTTATTCCTGGCAAATCATCTTTGCTGATCCAAACCGACCCATTTTCTCCAGACAAAATCGCTTCCACTACGCATTTTCCAACCGACTCTGGGCTGAAATGAAATAAATATAATTAAAATAACTATTTTTAAACTTTTTACAGTGGAACTGCCGCCCAGAGACGACTGGCTAAAAAGCCAACTGCACTGGGAGGCCGGTAGCGTTAAATGGTATACTGATGGATCCAAATCGGGACTTGACGTAGGCTGCGGTATATATGGAGAGCGACCAAACTTCGAAAGAAGTGTAAACTTGGGGAAATACGCCTCCATATTCCAAGCGGAGGTATACGCCATTATTGAATGTGCGGATATCAACCTCCAAAGGAACTACGCCAACCACCGTATCTATATCCACTCGTATAGCAAGGCAGCTCTTATGGCACTAGCCTCGAATACCTACTACTAATTCAAAGCTAGTGCAAAACTGCATATCACTACTGAATTCCCTGGGCGAAAAGAACAGGGTAATTCTAAGATGGGTTCCCGGGCATGCAGGAATCGAGGGAAATGAAAAAGCAGATGAACTTGCTAAGACGGGAGCAAAGGGAACGTTATACGGCCCTGAACCTTGCTGTGGCGTACCAAAAAGCCTTGCAAACCTAATGCTTAAACAAATATGTTTAGAACAATCCGTCAACCACTGGAACAACACGCCAGGGTTGAATCATTCCAAAGCGCTAATTAAGGCTTACGACCGTAAAACGGCCCATGAGGCCTTATCGCTAAATAGGAACAATCTACGAATACTGGTGAGGGCGCTCACAGGGCATTGTAGCCTGAACAGACACATATTCAACCTCAAGCTCCGAGACACAAAAATGTGCAGGTTCTGCCAAGGGGCAGAGGAAACTCCCTAGCATCTCATGTGTGAGTGTGGCCCGCTAATGCGTAAAAGATACACCCACTTGGGTGGTCATTACCTCCAACCTGAGGAGGTAAAACAATCTGGCGCCGAAAGCCTGTTGCGGTTCTTAAATGACACGAGGCTTAGAGCAGAACTATAATAGGTGGCGAACACAATAGATCAGAAATGGTCACAGTGTTACAAGGCTCATAAAGACCTTAGAAAAGCCCCACTCGACAAATAAAAAAAACCTTTTTCACATAATCGTATAAAATACTAACCTTTGTCTAATTGCCGTTGCAATTTGAACTTTAGCGCTCTCTTGTATAAAATCATAATCAAGAAACCTTTCTGGTGTAGCTGGAACCATTGCAGAATAAGTTCCAGCGGGGCACACTGCCATTACAGACACTCCAGTGTTTTTAAAATATATATCACTCTGGAATATACTTTTTATTAGCATTTTTTAAAATAATAAATATTTTATTATAGCTTACGCCGAAAGACCGAGAAACAGCCAAAACCGCCGATTTTGTCGCTGAATAAAATGGGAGCAATGGATTTGGCTTTACTGCGTTAATAGATGCAATATGGACGATGCTTCCTCCTTTTCCGGACTTGTGTTTACCCATTGAGGTGATACTCGCAAGTGTCACTATTACAGTTCCTTTCTAAAAAAACAAGTTCCGTGTTTATTTGGCAGAAGCAGACATATCACTTTTAAAGATTTTCTGGGTATCCATTTTAAATCTACGACAGTATGAAAGTAAAGATTTTTAACAGTAATACACAGTTAACACACATTATAACAGTAACACTAATAGTACCGTAACAGTAACACACATATAACAAACACTTAACAGAAATACACATTATAAATAAAATGTCTGAGAACACGGTCATAAATATACACAATATAAATAAAATGTCTGAGAACACGGTATATAATTTATTTGAAACATATATCCAGTAATTCGGCCGAAAAAAATACAAATGATGTCATTTTGCCAGCAAATATTTTTTACTACGGAAGACTTATTATGATTAATGAGAAATATTATGGGACATTTTTTTGGCGAAAAAGTTTAATTTACTTATTCTTATTCTTAACGAAGATGATTGGGATTATTCCTGTAGGTAAAAGTGATTAAAGCACGCGTTTTGGAATATTTTCAATTATTGATTACGCGTAAAGGAGTTAGCAAGACAAACACAGATACGATGAATGAAAATTTTATGAACGAAAGTGGGCACGATTGCGTTTCTTTGTGAACTAAAACTTAAAATAGTTCAAGCGAACGAGATAGAGCAATAAGTTAGTTTTTATCGACGATCATTCGTTTCATATTCCGCTCTAACGTATTGCTCTATCTCGTTCGCTTGAACTAATTTCAGTTTTAGTTCACAAAGATACGCAATCGGGCCCAGTATCTATATAAACTTTCATATGTCGTATAAGTGAAATGGGTTACACATAATCAAGAATTGAAAATTACACAAAATAGCAAGCAAAAGACAACAGGAATACGGCCACACATCGACTGTCATTATAACTCCACAAATTGGAGATTATTCTGAATCCTCAATCGAAAACCCGCAAATTACACCTTCTTTAAATTATTATAAAAATAATAGCACATAGGGTGAAATAGTTATTAAATTAATATGAAGTCCTTTTTTTATTGGGGTTGATTGTAGATGGATTGTTCGGCATGTGAGGTATGTACCCACATGTATATTTGCGCATGGATGTCTTTTATTTTTGCGCCAATCGATCTGTTGGAACGGTTCGTTTTCATTTAGAGAGTACTTAAATTTTACAACACCAAGAGTGTTTCGTATCTCTAAATCTAGCATTGTCACCATCAAAAGAAAGAAGCGAAAAGCAAACTTGGAGAAAAGCACTCGACTTTACATGAACATAACACAAAAAATTTAAAAAAACATTGTAATTCTCAAATGTTTATTGTATCGTATTCTCATTGTATTCTGTGCTATGTTTACACCAAAAATATTTTTTTATATTTGGGCTATAAATTCAAGCTGTTGCCATCACAAATTAAAAAACCCCAAAAGGTGCATTTAAGAAATGCATAAAAAGAAATCTCTCGATAATTTAGATGAATTTGACAACGCTGTCTTAATTTTTTTTTTTATAATTATCGTATCTATCAAATCTATTCGTTTATTCTTCAATAAACATTATTTAAATACTTATGTGTGATATGGATAGGTATGTGATATGGATATGATATGTGATTTATGATATTGATTATTTCTATATCCTTTCGTTTTTTTTTTGTAAATTAATTTTGTTTTGTATTTTGTTATCTTAGTCTTACTTCTGGCGTTGATGATTATTGAAGAACTTATCGTTTATTTTTATATTTTATTGGTTATTATTGATATGCTTGTACTTTGCTTTTGATTATTTTTTATAATTGAACGAAGTTCTATATAAAAAACCTTTCCTTTATATAAAAAAAAGTATATGCAATGAAGTTATGAATAATTCTCACCAACGTAACATGGCGTATTCCACAGTCTATAACTTTTCGAAATTATTAAACTATGACTATGACTGACCTGGGGATGATTCTCGAAAAATTTAGCATGCTAAATTTGTCTATGGTCCATTTGATTTACATGGGCCATATACAAATTTACCATGCTATTTTTTTTTTCAATAATAGGCTCTCGGATTTGACATAGACATGTATGGTTTTACCAGAAGAAGCATTCAATAATGACTGACATGTCTTCATTTAAATTACAAAATCGTTACAAAGTCTTTAACTCTCAAAATTGGGCATATCTGCTTCTGCCACTAACCACAGAGTTTATTTATATAGAAGTACTTGTTGATGACAATAATAACACTAACCAAATTCACATCAATCTCTCGACTCCAGTTCTGATCATCAAGTATCCCGGCACTGTGCACAACAATATCGAGAAGCCCAAACTTATCCAAAATTTTATGAAATGCATCTCGAACCTGCTCCTCTGATGTCACATCTACTTTCACATAAAACAAATCAACATCAATATATTGATCCCTTAATTCATTGATAGCAGAGGATTCTTGTAGATCTAACAGTGCTAGTTTGTCAATACCCTCACGGAGAAAAACCAAAGCTGTAGCAAGGCCTATTCCTGAAGCACCTCCAGTAATCAAAGCTACTTTATTTTTCAAAGACATGCTTAGAAGCAAACTAACATTTACAGTCAGAAAATCAGAAACATTTACAGTCAACCTAACCTTGCGACTGATTTGCGTTCCTACCGTGTCTTTTATCTATCATCTCATATTTACCTAATTTTATCTTATGTTATATCAGTGATCTAATTTGATCAGTAAACGTTTTAGAAGATATCTACAACAGGTGTGTAATCAAAATCGTAGACGCAGTCGAATTAAAACATGTACTTATCTATAAAGCAAATTTTATTCAATTGTATAATGCACCTAATTCATTTTTTTTAATTTTATATCCCGTCAAAGTCGTATCCGTAGTAGTGGGCTTCCTGATACGCCTTCTCCATGTCGTCCGAGTTGCGACGTATTCGCCTTCCGATCGGCTCCAAGTCGTTATAACACATGGGAAACACTTTTTCTACCACAGCTATGGCCGCCGCTTTATCGATTTGCCTAACGGCCAGCACAGAATACAAGGCTTTAGTTTTCACGCAGTCCTGATGGGATTTTGCCACCTTCGTAAACCCAGCGTCACCCTGCGACCAGGCACTCATGAATGAGCAGTGCGTGAGGTTAGCGGCTCGTATTTCAGTGCACGCCAGATGTTCCATATTTTTAAAATTTAAATCTTTCCGGCAGTAATCGAACATGTGGATCATTTCGTGGGTTAGAACGCTGGCGACCAAGCCGGTTGATTTCGAACGGTTTTGACATACGACAATCTGAAACCAATAATCTATTTTATTAAATTGAAAAGGAGAGCTCATTTACAGATAACTTTTTTAATAATCCAAGGAAAGTCTGCTATATTAGTGGATAGATATCGTGGACTGCATTAGTCTTTATACACCAAAATCTACAATTGTTTTACTGCAAATTGGGTAACAAACGAATGAAGATGCTGACCATCACAAAGGAATAAAACAACTTTTTGTATTTTTATAACATGGTAAGTTCATGTTAGGCAATCATCATAATCATCATTTATATTTACAATGAAATAAATCATTTCACGTAACTCAGCAACGCTAAAAATAGGTTGTATCACCCCAAGACTTTCCCGGCAAGTAGTCAAGGACTGATTTCATCTGAATATTAGTTTAATAAATAAAATCGATAAGCGGGGCTCATCATCGGCCGAGAGAATCAATGAGCGGCCTCTCTCGGCCGGCGGACAAACCAAGTTGGGTTCCGTTGCAACCACCTCGGGCGGCGCGGTTCGTTCTCGCCTAAGGGCGAGGTCGGGCCAGGCGCCAACAGATGGCGTTAATATTTGATTAAAATGTATGGTGGAATTTAAATATTATTAGCGTAGCTTGTATATAAGATAGCTTGTATATACAGTGTGATTTCGACCCGACAAAGCATCTATGTACCAAATTTCACGTCTTTCTAGTCTCTAAGTTCAATATATCGAGATTGAAAGCTGACTAGGGCGCCCCGCCCCTGGTGGACCGATTTCAAGCATAACTTTTCAACTTTTTGCCATGACCAAATGATGCTTGCATGCCAAATTTCAGCGCAATCCAATTAAGCGTTTCGGCGCTATCGTGGAGGAATACACACACACAGAAGTGCGTTTACAAACTTTCCCTTTTCTTCAGTTGGTGGGCCGGGAAAGTAATATTAAGATATGTGGACACAGTTCGTATTATTTAATCAAGTGACAGAGAAAAATTATTTAAAAAAAAATACAATTATCCAGAAATTTTCAAATATTTAGCTATAATAAACTTATCTCAACAATACACCATGAATCCAAAGAATTTTTCGCACTATCTACTTATATGGCAAAGTATATTGTATATACTTTACTATATAACTATTCTTATGAATAGAGAATTTGGTTTAGTTTCACTTACTTGGTTATATTGTGGATCGTAGCCACCGGTGACTGTATCATCGCATACCTCACAAGAAATATGGCGTCTAATATCAATTGGACTAAAAAAGAGAAAGACGATTAATAAAGGAACACACCGTGATTTCAACAAATTTATGTTTAAAAAACTTACCAGCCAGAACTTTTTAATGCGCCCATCATTAGTTTCACCATTGAATCTAGAAATAAAATCCATATTGAAAACTGAATGTAACGGTAAGAATTCAAGTTCTTTAAACCTAGAAAGATCTAGAATGATAGCACCATTGTGTCAAACATAGGTTAGAGAATGGATCATGGCTATGATATGGACATTGATTATATAGCATAATAGATTGATGAACGTCTTTTTACAATTTGACAACCAGAATTTACTACGAAACGCAATTTGTAGATGGGAGTCATAGTTAAAAAATTGATTATCTACTATTATTATGTTCAACGTGGTGACTTTCTTGGTATAACAGTACTGTGGCGCACTGTAGATGGCGCCCTAAACACGACTATACGGTATAAAATAATAATACAATAACAAAGATATTTTTAAATCATAGCTATTATTAGTTGAATATGACTTACGTCAGTTTTAGACGTAAATTTTTAATTTGGTATACAGGTTTGAAAATGTAATAATTACGCACCTTAAATTTTATCTAGACTAATAGATGGCATTTTATCTTTGTATTATCATTGATTTTAATTTCATTGATCTATTATCATTGATTTCGAAATTTGAAACCGTCTTGTCAAGTTTATTTTATCAAAGATTTGTTATCTGGAATAATTATTATATTAATATAGAAGACCTCAACGGCTGCAAAGGCGAAAATGGAGTCCATTGGAACGGCGGAGGAGGCGGAAGGGGCACCCATCCCCTCTCCCCAACAGGGAGCTAACCCTAACGACACCCCAACATATTGGGGTGTCTAGGTCATGTTGAAGCTGTACTGTCAGGCACGGCGGTGCAATAGAGTCGGTGGCGGAAAAGACCCTAGGGGTTCAACGGCAGCTCTCATAGTCCTAAGATTGTATGTGTCTTGGTGTCAGGTGGCAACCGGCTGTAAAACAACATAGCCACTTTTTATTCCTTGTCCATGAATTTACACAAACTGAGAGAAGCTCAATTCGACAACGACACAGCACAAGATCGTGCTCAGTGGAGAAGAAGGACAAGAAAGGCCGACCTGAAGTAAATGGGACAGGGTCTAGGAAGAAGAAGATTATCATTGATTTTAATGCTATTATTTCTATACAGCCTATATAAAAAAGTGACAGATGGCACTAATAATTGAATGTTATTATTGTTATTGTTGGTTAAATTACTGGGTTTTTATAATCAATCTGTGCTTAATAAAAACCATTCATTATCAAAGTTATAATAGATGGCCAAATAAATTGCTATAAGTTTGGTCGTCAATGCTATCAGTACGGGCTGCATTTCGCCGTCTCGGAAGGGTTGCCAAATCGTTATATTAAGTTGCGCAATCTAATACCATATATAATCAACCATAGGGAAAAGCTTATTCACTAAGCAGACAATGGGCCCTAGTGTGTTTCTTTGTGAAATAAAACTGAAATTAGTTCAAGCGAACGAGATAGAGCAATACGTTAGAACGGAATATGAAACGAACGATCATCGATAAAAATTACCTATCGAACTTATACTCGTCCAAATAAATATGAACACATTTCGTGCTGTGTTAGTTCCAGATGCTTTACTTTGATGGGTAGACTTAATGCGAAAAAGTGACAATCGTTCATTTCCCATTCCGCTCTAGCGTCTCGTTTACACAAACTGATTTCCGATTTTAGTTCACGAAGAAAGGCAATCGAGCCCAATATAGTTCTTATTTTGATGACTATCATGGACCATCTCCAGACAGACTGATAACTATCGCAAAACTAAACAATTTACTGAAAAAAAAACTCAATAAAAATAAAAACCAAAAAGTCAGTATAGTAGGCGAAAGAAAGGCTTAGGGAGATAAAAGGGGTACAATTTAATTTTAGTAAAAAAGCAAATATTTCTCTAAAGATATTTCCCTAAAGTCATGGTAAGTATATAATTTCCCCATTTTAATTATGAAGACTTTTTTGGTGGCTTATTATACTTTAACAACTTTAGAAAATGTTAAAAATAGAATTAACATGAGAAAATTGCATTTCATATTTTTTTTAATAATTAAAATTGCACAAAAGGACGATATACCTATAGGCGATTTTTAAAATGGCAGCGATTGCGAGAGGAAAATTATTTTATTAAAAAGTGTGGAAAATCAATATTTTCCGTTAGTTTTTACTATTGCCGACCATTATTTTTGGTTAAAAAGCATTTTTTGTAATTGTCGTGACTCTTTGGTCATGAAAATGGGATCTTTTTTCGGCTTTAATTTTTCCAGCCATTTGTTTCTCATGTGGATAGACATTTTTGATCTTTTGTTTGTTTTTACTTTGTTTTATTTTTAAAGGCCTGTGGTTTTGGAATATGTGCCATTTTAATTATTTTCGTGTGATTATAAAGGGAAATTTCATTATTTTAAATCTATTTTGAACGAGTTCTAGAGTTGTTAAAGTATAATAAGCCAACAAAAAATCTGCATAATTGATACGGTGAAATTTTATACCAAGACCAATAACAATCGTATTGTGCTCCACACTATAACTAAAATATTGAGATTCTATTACCATTCTCTAGCTGAATGTTTTCATTAGGCATTTTAGTTTGACAAAATATAGGATCCTAAATTATTGATCATATTTTTTTTGGAATGTATCCATTGTAGGAACCTTTTATAAAACTAAAAATAAAAACACTACCAGATTCGATCATTGTAAAGCTACATGTGATAGGAAAAAAAACATTCAAACTTAAAAAACGAAAAATAAAATAACTTTTCTTATAAAAAAACATTATTTTAAAGTTTTTAGATTGTTTTTTAGAAAACTAAACCTACCGGCATATAGGTGTTTATGTATAATCATTTTTTTTAAACAAACAACCTATCGAAATTTAACTCTAACTCTATTTAAATGCCTATATATCGCTTATTTATTAAGGCTGAATAAATATTATTCAGGATCAGCGTGGTAAATATAGTCGGGTGACATTAAAAAAACGACAATCTAGAACAGGTTCTCATAATGCATTAAACGGAATTATTGCAGAATAGGAACCTTTCTCAAAAATTGTAAAAATAAATAAATACTACTTCAGATTAAATCATTGTAATGCTAAATTTGAAAGAAAAAAGCTTCTACCATGGAAAATTTTGAGACAAATAAAACAAATTTACATTAAAAAAACAGTTTTGTTAAACTCAGTTTTTAACAGTTTTTAACGTTTAAAAAAACGAATCTAACCTACCGCCAAATAGGAGTTTACGTATTATTAAAAAAAAATCTTAACCTACCGAAATGTATGGGGTTTGACACTTCTTTGAATGCCTATATCTCGCTTATTTATTGAGACTGAATAAAGATTATTGCCGATTCGGAATCGGTGATGTGAATATAGTCGGGTGAGATTAAAAAATAAACAATACAGAAGAGGTTCCTATACTGCAATAATACCCATTAAACATAAGGTAACCTATTGAAATTTGACATCCCAGCCGAAACAAGATTCACTATACTTAGTCCGCGCGCAAGTGCTAGTCACCTTCTGAGGTGCAACAGTGGTCAGACGGGAGTATTAAAGGGATTGAGACGGGAGTAAGAGACGAGGTGAGATACACCTCAGGCGGTGACTAGCACTTGCGCGCAGACTATAACCCAACTTAAGCTGTCAAATAAGTAAACAAGCACGAGCTATGAAGTTACTTACTATTTTTTACACAGTCAAACACCTTCTGTTCACATTTCGTTTTGTCAACCGCCTCTGTCCCCTGTTTTCTTAGCAAAACCTTTGACAACGATGGAGAAAATGTCCCTCTTCTTTCTGGGTATAAATCGTAGCCCCACGCTTCGGATTTCTTCTCGGCAACGTCGCCACTTTCAACATTTTTATTGGCTGTTTCAGAAGTTGCGATTTCCGGAATTTCTTCCGATTCGCAAGCGGCCTTTTTCCGCCAATTAAACATTTCCAGCAAAACTATTTGAGGTTAGCTTTCAGTGTTACGTCAATTTTGACATTTGACTGCAGTGAAGTCACATGCACCGCTAAACGACGGGGCTGCCATATTTGATAATCTTACAACGCTGCGTTCAGTGGACGTGAATACCCTAAATCTGCGCAAAACTTTTGTGACACAAGCGACGATTGGTCCAAGTAGTGTGGCGAGACCAACGTTACTACAATAGACCGCGGGAGTACGGAGTACGGAGGCGGACTGAGAGGGAATGGGAAAGCGGAATAGAAAGAGATAGTTGCATATAGCCCTCTATATTTGTCTAGTCACGCATGCGCGTTTATCATTCTTTAATTGAGTATAATAATTCGGAATTCTTTAATTCCGAATTACTTCACATAAAATTTTCAATTGAAACAGCAAAACAAAAAAGCTTAAACAATTAAATTCAATCTCAAACTAAACCCCTGGAGGGGGACGATGATTATATGCGACTATCAATTTTGTAATGCTGTGGACGGCCGTGTTGGTTAAGTCGCCGCTTTCTTTTGGGCCCAGTTTGAAATCCAGTGCTCGGAAATTATTTTTTTATCAGTCTTTTAATCTAAAAAAAACTAATAACACAGACTTCATTAGACCGTTAAAATACAACGAACGTTCAAACTCACATCGCAGACTATGGCGTCGAAGCGTTGCACTCGCTTGGTTGCACATATTTACGAGTGTCCCGCGCATGCGCGACTAAACAAGGCTAGAAGGGGCCATATGCAGCTTTCTTATTCCATTCCTCTATCGATTTCTCAGGCTGGTCGTGTGGTCTATTCTAGTATGGCTGTGGGTGAGACGCACGACGTGAGCGAATTATAAAGCCGCAATTATATTAGGGCCACGCCGCGTGTTGCAATGCTGTCCCACGCAACGGGCAGGTGATTATACTACAGTGTCGTGTCGTCACGCGTGCTGACGAATTTTCGTGTCAGTTCAGTGGTGGCCGTCATCGTCCTCACTTGTTTACAATATTTTCGTCCGACCAAGATACGGATGCTAAGGAAAATATTGCCTAGATACTCAAGAAGAAAAGAAAGAAGATTAAATATTGGGTGCATCCAATAAATCAGTAAGAGGAACTCGAAGTGAATAGCATTTATTGGTAAATAAACTAGAAAGCGACGAAACTAGATTACACCAATATTTCAGATTGACAAAAACACAATTCGACTAAATACATTCTTTTATTTAAAATGATATTTAAAAAAATACGTAGGTATGCGAACTGAAATACGTATTACGTAGGTATGCGTTTGCACACTTGCTCGGCCACGCGCGCAAATTATACTATAAAAAATAGTATAAATTATAGTACAAATTATACTTTTATAGCGAGAAGCGACCTGACGAGTGGCTTCCCACACCATCGATCCCACGCCGATCGAAATCAAATGATCTGCGTGGCGTCAGCTCGCGCGGCGACACGCGGGCTATGTCTAATAAAATAATTTTCAAACTAAATATTTGAAACCGAATTCAATCCCAGGCGCTGCAACACGCGGCGTGGCCTTAATGTAATTGCAGCTTTAACCACTTTCTTGGACCAATCGCTGCTAGCGCCATTAAAAAGTTTTGAACTGATCAGTTCCATCTTCTTATGCCTATAGCCGCTGCGATCTCTAGCTGTAATTCTGTTACCGCTAGAGAGCGCGCTCTTATTAACGAATCACATCGTTAAAAATATTAAACCCAGAAAACATTAGTATATAAAGGTGATTTATAATGTTGGTATCTACATTTAAAATCTACTTTTGTTAGTTTTGAAGTAATTAGGTACTTGTGTTATTATGTAGTTTTACTTATGTACAATTCCGTTTAAAATTTGGCTTTTAATAACATAATCTTTAAAAAATCCCTTGAAATAATATGTCTTTATATCATTTTTCCGATCCATTCATCTGGCTAGGTGCCATTTTTGTGGAAACGTTCGATATTATATGTAAATATATAGTAGAGGAAAAAAGGATTAAGAAAAAAGGTTTCGAAGCGGGATCTATCAAAACAAAGCAGACATTGAGTTCTTTTTGATCAATCCAATACGAAAAATCAGAAAATAAATTTTCTGCATGAAGTATAAAGTTTAGGAAAAACACAGAGGTCAATTATTATTGTTAAGGTTAATAAGTTCTATCTATCGCCATAAAGAAAACAGTGAAAAAACAAAGTTGGTTACTACAAAGTTGGTTTTTGTAAGTCTCTCAAACTACCGTTTTGACCCATTGTGCACAGTATACCAGATAATAACTTCTCTTTGAACAAAATTGAAATCAAAGCGAATAAGTCACGAGTCTCGGCTATGGCTGCCGGATGTCCCGCTACTCAGCCCACGCAATATTCAAACGTTCGAAAAGGTCGCCAGCCTTTACCCGTGCCCCCTTACCCATGGACCACATTCCTCGCACCCCTGCAATGCCCTGTAGCTCGAAAGTAAAGTTACTGGTTGGTATACTGTGCACCGTGTAACGCTTTGGAAATATCTATTAAGTTTGAGAAGATAATTTGAGCTGTGAGACAGCTTTTAGAAAGCTGAAGTTTATTTCATAGACGATAAGTAATGCGACATCTGTGAACTTCCTTATATTTATTGAAAAACACATTACTCTGTCATACTGCTTAATATTAAGCTGAGCCATGTTTGACTGACTTTCAGTTGTTGTTTCTCTATATGTATATAAACCACTTAACTATACAAAATTACATTATTTTTTGCATCGGCTACGCGCGGTTATGTAAGTAGGTAGGTACGTATTTATTGGAAAATATGAGCTGATTGAGCGTTCGGCCATTTTGGCACTTTATCGGTCAATTCGTTCAGTCCGCCGAACGCTAACTTTTATAACAGCTGATATTTTTGGTGACAGTCAGCCTGACAGCAAGACAGAAAAGCAAAAAGTGAGGTTATGCAGTTGTGATGGAAGACACTGTAGTGAATTTTTTAAACGGTACAGATCTTAACAAGATTACATTTCAGCCGTTGACATGGCAGGAACAAGAACTTCTCATTCAGAAAACGCTGAAGCATCCTATTATTCAAAAGTACCCAATGAAGCAATCTTATGTCAAAGCATTCCTGAAGAGGCTCATCTCTGATCTCGAGGCGCAGGGCGCTGACGTGCACGATATTATTTATACGCATCTATGCAGTTTAATGGCAGAAGAGGTTGGAATGCAGGAGTTTGTGTTTAGACATTTCTGCGTTACGGGAAGCGAAACGTTTTTTGATATTTTGACTTTAAAAGAGAGCATTCAACTTATTTCAAACGGGACCACGGGATTGCGATCCTGGGAGGTATACATTATATTATTATTTACATTTGACAGTATACAATAATTTGTTTTATTTTTCTTTTTTAATTCAGGCAGCAAGCGTCCTTTCAGAATGGTGCTGGCAAGAGCAAAAACATATTTCAGAACAGTCCATTCTGGAACTCGGGTCTGGAGCCGGATTGACTGGAATTTTTATTATGAAATTTTGCAATCCGAAGAATCTTATTTTATCCGACTGCCACGATAAAGTGCTCAATTTATTAACGGAGAATGTTGGGCTTAACTTTGAAGAATTAAAAACTGTTGATAACACTGCCGAGATCGAGCTTTTTAGAGCACATAGAGAAGATGCCAACGTGATAAGTATGTTTAAAAATAATCCAAGTTTTAAAAATAATCCATCATAATTATAGGCTCATATTTTTTTATTTGCTTTCAGGCATTATAAATTTACCCTGGGAGGATACGCATCGTAATTCTCAGTATTTCAGAGTGAATATTCCAGACTATATTATAGGCGCCGATATAGTGTATGATCCAGATCTTTATAAAGAATTATGCGACGCGATAAATTGTATAATATCACTAAACGTTAATTGCAAAGTGATTTTGGTCAATACAATGAGAAACAAAGAGAATTACGACCGATTCCTCGAATGTTTACATTGCCATGATCTGATGTATGCTGTGTTGCCAGTACCACAATCTAATAAATTAAGATGGAATAAAGCAAAAGAATTTCAAATCATTTCCATTTCATGTATATCGAATAAAAGCATTTTTTGATATAAATATACAATTATAATGGTTTTTAATTTAATTAAAATTAAATCGTTTCAGTCTTCCACTCGAAATGTACTTATCGACGTTTCCTGAAATGCAGAAAAACATTCATAAAACCACTGTATTATAAAAGAGTTAGATCGGCGATTCTAATTCAGCACACGGACTTAATATTATATCGACGGCTTCCTGGAGATATATTTCATCATTTCGATCTCTAATTGCGCTTTTAGGCACTTTGAGAGTGTAATCTGGACCAAAATCGGAAAAATAATAATTTTCTGGTATAAATTCATCAAGTTCCACTCCGGTAATGCAAGATGTTAAATACGTCCAGCATCTCGCTGTATTTGCAAAATTATATCCACCTGGAAAAAAAAATTAACATGTAATAATTCAAATCAATACTTAAGGTACGATTTCGAACATGACTGCAGACCGCAACCGCAGACTTCACTACTGGTGTCAATGCATACCATTGGTATGCAATCGAAACATGGCGCTACTGTCGCCAAGGCGCCAGTGCCGCTGCTGTCGCGGCCGCAGATTGCACTACCGCTCACGAACCAGTAGTGTCGCCAAACTGCATAGTGATAACACGTGGTTTTTATAGTAAAATGAGTTTTTCAGACGCCAACGAGAAAAAATTTATAAATATTGTGGCTAAATATAAAATATCGGTTTGATATCATCCAAAATAAAAGTGGTACGAAATCAAATTGTCTTTTATTTAAACGATATTACTTCTGAATATTTTTTCATCACTCCACAAATGATCTTTAATCAGCATTGAATAACTTCCTTCATGTGGCCTATTTTTAAATAAGGCATTGTGAGCTTTCTTCTTTTTCTGGTATATAGCAGCAAAAAGTATCAGCGTCCTCTTCCAATAAAAGACTCAAAATCATATCGGAATCGCTAAACACATCCGACATAGACTGACTGCAAGCTCGGGCTGTCGCTTTGTCCAACATCGATACGACAGCAGCGTTGCAGTCTGCAGTCTACATTGCGGTCTGCAGTATGTTCGGAATTGTACCTTTAACCTTTCGGAAGCCAGTTATTCTACGCAAAATTTTCGAAGCCCTCGAAAAAAAATTCGTAGGTGTGCAAGCATACTAATATTATACCGGTGGCTTATTCAATGGCAGGCTTCAATGACAGGCTTTTACCGCAGTGGAGGGAGAAAGCCGATAATTGCATAGATACGGATAATATGAAAAACTCCAATCGGCGGGCGTGGCCACCCAGGGGTTAAGAGTTTAGAATGATAATTAATGATTACCTCCGCCTAACAACAATATTGGTCTTTGGTATGATAGGACGTTTTTCAAGCAAGCGGATAAACCTTCGGGGCTGACGTTGGCACCTCCGACTGGATCCATCGAAAGAACATCAGCACCGCATTGAACTACGATTGCTTCCGGTTGATAGAGCTCTATGACGCGGGGCCAAATTCTACAAAAAAAAAAGAAATTGTTTGTCGAAAAAATTATCATAAGTTAGCAACAGCATTTACCTTTGAAATGCATATAATAAGCTATCGTCTGAATAGTTACTCCGAAATGGGAAGTTGATACAGTATCCTAAACCAGTGCCTCCACCGATATCGGTTATATTCCCCGATTGCGGGAAGAATCCTGTTTCATATTTATGGAACGACATAGTGAGGACTCGTTTTGAGTTTTTGTATATAGACTCAACAGCATCACCTGAATAAAACAAAAATAAATATTACATTAGCCAATAAATAAAATACAAATGGAGCTATCATGGAATTCACCCACCGGAGTCGGGCCCATGATAATACTAATATTACCCTTCTGGGGGGGTGAGCGGTGGAGTCCGGACTAACGACCGGCAGTGGTAGGTTTAGGACGGCTGTCTTTCCTTGTGAGTGTACACATTACTACCCATTCACTCCTTATTCGAAGTCATAAAATTTGAAATGCGGTTTGAGATATTTTTTATAGGAAAAGGGTAATTGTTTTCCTGGAGAGACCAAGATCTTCAAAGAGGTGAAGCAGGGACTTTGCTGGCAGACCACGAGCGCCAACCTGCACCACATCACAGTATACCAGACAGTAGCTTTTCTTAGAACAAGATTGAAAACGAAGCAAGTCCAAGGGCATGCATATGGCCGCCACATGTCTACTATTTTGCCAACGCAGATGTTCAAACGTTTTGAGAAATTCGCCACCCTTTGCACGTGCGTAACGCTAACCGAAGGCATTCGTCAAGACGTACCCCTCACTTCCCTCGCATCCTTTCTTTTCATTTCTTAAAATTGCATAAAAACACTTCATTTCTTAAAATTGCATAAAAATATGCACATATAGAGACGGGCCAAATTATCGCCTAGTTAGATGTGCTATTGGTAGTAAAGGTCATGTAAGATGTGTTAAACCTCCCTATATTAATTATTAAATAATTTATATAATTATTATAGGATTACATGACCAATGAATGAACTGTATACCTAATCCTATGTACCTAAATAAATAAATAAATAAATAAATAAATCCTATCCCCGCAATCCTCTGTCGCTTGATAGTGCGCCTACTGTTCTCTCGGTATACTGTGCGCGTGAAGGTGAACAGTGAAGCCATTCCATGGCATTTGCGACATCGTAGTATTTATTTAATTTGTACTAATATAGAAAAGCAATATTTACCGTGGTGTACGTCCAAATCCAAATACAGAATCTTTTCAAAACGTGCTTTCAATTTCTCAATAGCTAAAACGATGTCGTTGACGTAGCAAAACCCACTCGCCTGACTTCTAAAATAGGTATTTAAAAAAAATATATATTTTCATATTTATCACGAATCTGCGATGAGAAGCTCTACTCACATGAGGGTGTGATGCCAGCCGCCGCACCAGTTAATGGCGACCTGCGCCTGCCCGCGTATCAAAAGATCCGCAGCGGTAATAGAGGCTCCGGCAAGGTTGAGTACGACGTTATATAAATCCTCAAACGGGGCGCAGTCGTACTCCAACCCGAACGCTGCATCGGCGCTCGACGGAGTGCAGTGTTCGTTCCATTCGAGGTTTTCTATATGAGCGACGTAATCCGGATCGTGGAACTGGCATAGCTCTTCTTTAACTATTTTAACCGACGGCATTACCGTCAATTTATCTAGGAGACCGTACGAGCGAATTAATTCGAATATCATCGAAGCTCTTTTTTTATAAGACGGGAGTCGGTCGCAACTCAAAATAAGTTCCTCATCAAAAATATATACGACTTTTGCAGGCAAAATATCAGCGGGGAAATTATTTCTGATATCAGAATTAAAACGTTTCGATGATCCCGCTGAGTCGCTGGATTTAATATGCAAAAACATTTGCAGGATGTACATGTCTGTTTTATTTTTTACATCTAGTGTTTTAGAACTGTCGATGATTTTCCGCGCTGAAACAAAAAAAAAAAAGAAATAACAATTCTTCAGCACACCAATCTAATAATAAATATTTACCATCAGCATTAACACAAATAAATTTCACAATATAATCCTTCACTTTAGAGGAATATTTTAAAAGCGTACTTAACCAATCAATAAGAGGTTTAGCCTGATCGCTAGTGATATGAGCGTTGTGAAATCTGAAATTATGTATTGGTAGAATGTTAGTTGACACACCAGATTTTTTAAAGTAGAATAAACTTCGATATAGATACATACGCCAAATTGATGTACATAAAAACAGTTTGTAAAACTGTATCAGACTCTTTAAAATGCGTTAAGTGGCTCTGTTTCAGAACTAGAATGAATATCTTTAAAATTCTTAAAGCAAAATGTTCATTCTTCCAATGCGAAAAAACCGATTCGTCATCCCTTGGAATCAGACCCCATCCTTGAGTGTAAAAACTGCAAAGCCAAAAGATAAAAATGTATAACCGCTATGCTAACTGATATGGGTGATTAGAAGAAAAAAATATTCAATTTGTTACGCCAAACAAGTTTTCGTTATAAAGTCGTTATGCCAACTCCAGAATAACAAAAGCTTAGATTTTGTCCAACTCTAAAGATCCGGCAATATCACAGCTTGTATTAAGTATGTAGTGATTCAATTGACCTACAAGCCCGCGTAAATTTCCACAAAAAGTTTCTTGCTGGAATCATCCAGAAAGGCACTGTTCATCCAGAATGGTATGGTAGTACAACCATGAGCGATGTGGACCTAAAGAAATCCCTCTTACGAGGAGAATACGACAGCAACAGTATGGCTCATGCTGTTGGCCTTCAATGCCATAATGACTGGACAACGCTTTGGAAGACGCCAATGCACTGGAAGATAATGTTGTAGGACTGAACGCCAGAGATGCTGATATTTTATTTAAATGCCTTCCAGCATACACTTCTAGATTCCAGTAACCTCGCTCGGAGCTATTCAGAGGATCGTTAAAGTCCCCTTTGTAGCAAAACCCCTTGCACAGCTAGACATTTCCTACCTGGCTTCAAGGCCTAGATCAAGTACGGTACACTCACTGTCATGACAAAGTTCTTGCTGTTATTAGCAAGGTAATTAGCCTCTCAGTGGCTCGTGCCAACAAGGGTCTGACAGTACCCTCAAAACCCCCAATACAGTTCATGCGGGATAGCTCTACGGGCAAAAACCATTCCACTACAAAACCTTTCTCAATCGAGAAAGCTTCATATTAGATTCTGGAGTTTGATTCGATCAGCAGTATAAATTCCCTGAAAGTCTCGGATGCACAGCCCTCCGTCCAGATATATAACTCTTCCACGATCTCACAAATGGCCTGAGAACGGCTTCACTGTTCACCTTCACACGGTGAAAGTTGGCGCTCGTAGCCTGCCCGCCAAATCTCAGTTACATCTCTTTAAAGATCTTGGTTTCTTCAGGAAAATAATCAACTCCTTCCTAGAAAAAATACCTAAAACTTCAATTTCCGCATCTCAAATTCTACAGCTTTGAATGGGGAGTGAATGGGTGGTAAGGTGAACGCTCACATGTGGCAAAACAGCTGTCCTAAACCTACCACAGCCGGTCATTAGTCCGGATTCCACCGCTCACCCCCCAAAAGTGTAATTATAGTCAATTTCATGGCAGCTCCGTTTGCATCTGCTGCTTATATGGTAATAAAAGCTCTTCATTTTTGATTTCCCATGAAATTGGGCAAAATACGCAATATTTTGCGTTCATTTAAGCTTTACATTAAGAGATATTGAGAAAAAGCCAAAAAATCGTTACAGCCATTTATCTCAAAATGGATGTTTGCTATTTGAAGCATTTTGCCCTCCGTCGGCAGTTTAACCAGCCCTAAATACAATCAACAACAAGTCTCGGCAGCCATCATGCTAATCTGTAAGTAAACTTATTAAAATTCTCACCGGAAATATAAGCAAAACAGAACTCTCAAAGCCCATTTGCGACAAGGCCAAATCTCCAAAGATATATTGTTGCCTTCTCCCTCTACGATTGGCAATTTTAGCGATTTCTCGATAACTCCATATGACACGGCCGCCATTTTTGAACAAGTTTCTTTCGAGACGTAATCACTCATGGAAGAATCCTTCAATATTAAAATGTATATCTTCAGATAGCACCGATAAAGCCCACAAGAAACATCCGAGTACACATCGATCGGTGACAAAGCAATCGGAAGAATTACTTCAACGACTCTCATTTGCAACGCTCTTATAACATCATCCGTGCAATTCCTTGTCATCTTGAGAACGCATATTAAAGAACACAACTGAAGCTTCATGCATTCACCTCCAATAAGCGAATAAAGCAAATCAAAACAATCGCTGCCACCAAATTTTAATGACACCGCGAAACAATTTGCCAGTCCGCTTCTAGTCGATTTGCAGACATCAGACATTCGAGTGATAATTTTTTCCCGTAGGTCACTTTGTTCATGTGCTTCCAAACTAATCGAGTGATTATCAATGAAATGTAACAATACTGTAACGGATGCATCCGAATCGATAGCTTTAATAAAATGTCCAAGGAATGCAGCGGACGGGCAGTAGTTAGTAAACGTGTCGATCTCATGATCGGCCAAAGAGGCTGGGTCGATTTCTTTTATATCTTTCAGTATTTTTAGGAAGATTTTATTAATTTCACTTTCTTTATAGTCTTGGCAGAATTCATACGTTGTGTTTCTTACGGTGTCCTTCTTTTTGTAATAATAATCCATATTTTCTGAACTTATATTTATCAACAGAGCATCACAACACAATTCCCGCCATAACTTTGTCAGTTATTGACAGTTCCACCTAGTGTTGTAAAATTCGCCAATTTCTTCGAAATCACAAATGAAGACAAGTTTCGATAGTTTCAATTATTAATGCTTCCAGTAGTTTTTGGTGCTGGAATCTGGTCGGTCTGAAACATTACTGTAATCCAGCAAACAATATTTTTTTGGAATATATACAGTATCGTATATACCTTTCTCTATAATCGAAAAAAAAGAAATACTCGTACATACATTGTACTACTAGATTCGATCATTGTAATGCTGTGAAAAAAAAAGCTTCGGATGCGTAAAATTTCGAGACAAAAAAAACAAACTTACGTACAAAAAAAAGTTTTATTAAAGTCAATTTTTAATAGTGTTTTAAAATAAACTCTCCTAACCTACCGCCATATATGTAAGTTTTTATGTATTATAAAAAATAACTAACTCAACCTACCGAAATACCTATATCTCGCTTATTTATTGAGACCGAATAAAGATTATTGCAGATTCAGAATCAGCGTGGTGAATATAGTTGGGTGGCGTTAAAAATCAATAATGTAGAGCAGGTTCCTATAATGCGGTAATGCCTTTTTAATTCCGGTCCAGCGGTCCAGTCCTACAATGCCGTATATTTTTTGTGTCCGGTCTCTTGTATTTATTAATATTGATTATATATACACTTTCATAAATGGTATTAATAGTCTTTGATCCAATCACGGGAAACGTTTAAACCAGCCTTTAGACCACGGAGCAGCTAACCAGTGCTTGTGACCATGGGTCTTCTACCCGCAGCCCGCGGGCCGCATGCGGCCCGCAGTGGCGTTCTTGGCGGCCCGTGGCAGCCCGCAGTTTTACTACTACGACACACTCGTTTCTTTCGCTCGCTCAGTGCATTAATGAGAGTTGAATAGAAAAAAAGTTACAACTTTCAACCTTGAGACCAGTTTGAGAATTGTAACGACCACTATAGGGACAGATATTGATAAAATAGTTAAGACTAAACAATGTGAAACATATCATTGATTGACTTTTAATAAAATATTTTTTTGTTGGTAAAATTGTATAAAAAAGTTTAACGATTAGTGTTCTTCAATTACTTACTTAAGTTTATATTGGAATATTTTGTTTGTGTTGCGGCCCGCCGAACCAAAATCAAAGGATTGTCGGCCCTTGACCTCAAAAAGGTTGAAGACCCCTGCTTTAGACGAATATATCCATAAAATGAGAGAAACCCAAAATAAAATGTTCTTACGCACATGTACTTCTCCCAGTGTAACTGAGGATTCCATAATTGCAAATTGGAGCACCTATTCCTCAACATTTATACCAAATTTAGTATAAAATTACATCCTCCTAGATTCTAATTCAGTAAAAAAAAAAAATCTTCAATCGGTCGGTGTTGAAAGATGTTCAAAAACCTAACTTCAAAAAAATAACTTCCATTACTCCTATACAATTTCCCCTACTCTTTTAATGATCCTGTCAATCTTTACATCAGGAAGAAATAAGCCCTGTCGCTAACTTCACTTTTGAAAAATTAGAAAAAAGGAAACTACACTTAAAAGCACTTAGATGGCAAAGACTGGCACCTTACCTTGGTTCCTTTAGGATTCTCCGGGCGGAGCGACATCGTGGAGGAAGAAGGGCAGAACAGCTACTTTGTAGTAGGTATACAAAGCTGTAGATTCTAGTGTGGGCACTTCGAGTATGTAGTGAGTTTTATTGAGCGGCCACGAACTATGAAAAGTCCTCTGAAAGCGAAGAATTCTATGAGATTTCCCCTGGAATGAACCGCCAAAGAAAACCAAAAGCCACTTTTTTGTACTAATTTTGTAAAGTCAAGTTAGATAAATATACTGTGCTGTAACTAAATACTGTACTGTAACCAGGGTCAATGTAATTAATACATGTTTTCAATCTACAATTTTGTGTTATGGTCCAGTTGACTAGATAATAGATATAAGTCATGAAAAGGGAAACCAGACGACTTCACGAGCAGTACCAACCAATACTCTGATGTTGCTAAATTGGCACCAGCTGCCTGCACATATAGCAGAATCGCCAAAATATATAGAAAAAGAAGAACTAAAATCGACAGGGAGAGGAGGTGGACGAACGGAGAAAATTTCAAATTCGACAACTAAAATATTTTAGAGCCTTTCGTACATCTTTGACCGTATCGATACTTTTAAAATATCGATAAAGTCAGACAGAGAAACGTCAGACGTCCGTCAGTAAAATTTTGAAAATTCGTTCGAATTTGTTGTAGGCGTGACGCGACGCAGCTTTATGTAAAAATGTCGGACTCTGACCTATCTGAAATAATACCGAAAGGTCGAAAAATTGCCACAAAGGCTCCTCTGAGGAGACAAACGCGAGTGAAGAAGCAAGTTGTAATAATCGACGACAGCAGCGACGACGAGGATGGAGCCAGCTCTTCGAAAACCGTTACGACCAAGAAGAGGAAACCTGCCGCGAAGACAGCGTCAAAATCTGCTAAAAGGGTCAAGCAAGAGGTTACAATCGATGGTAGCAGCAATGAATACGATGGAGCTGGCTCTTCAAAGGCTGTTACGCCTAAAAAGAGGAAGGTGACCGCGAAGGCAACGGCGCCAAAAAATAGTAAAAGGATGAAGAAAGACGACGCAAGTGATGCGGATAATGATGTCGATCTCAAAAATGGTGAATTGTATCAATCATGGTCGGATTTCACATTGCTCTCGGAGCTGTGCGATATTCCTCAGTATATTGCACTGAATATAATTAAACTTATAAAAGAGGATAATACACTGCCATTTATAGCTCGTTATAGGAAAGCGTTGATCGATAATATGATGCCGGATAAGTACGTTCTTACTTTAAAGATCATGTTAAATAGATCTTCATAAATCTGTTTTTTTTAGATTGCAAGAAGTATTCGATCAGTTCGAAAGTATATGCCAGTTGCGAAAAAGAGCAAAGACTATTTTGGAATCGTTAAAGAAATCAAAAAAGTTATCGCCATCGCTTATGAATTCCATAATTTTCGCAAAGAGTGTCGCTGAGCTCGAGCTGCTGGTTAGCATTAGATTAATTATATATTTTTTTGCAAATGGTAATGTTACACGCTAATTGATTCACGTTAATTGATTCACGCTAATTGATTCAAGCTAATTGATTCATGCTAATTGGTTCACGCTTATAAAATAATTTATGAATCAGTTGCATGGGCGACGGCAATGGTGGGCAAGAGGAGGCATTTTCCTCCTCCCTGGTTTGCCCCATCCTTGGTTTATAACAACTTTGTAAAAAAAATCTGAATGAGCTTATCATCTGAATGCGCAGAATCAAAACTTTGGAATGTAAAAATCTATCTCTTTTAGTTATAAATTTATGTTAATTTGTAACTAAGTTGCTTTCAAACCGTGTTGTGTTGATTTCCATTTTTTTTAGATTATGCTAGCACACTGTGTTTGCAAATTGTAGCATTTTTATCACTAATATTATTTCATAAGAGTCACGATCTACCATAATACTCAAAATTGTCTATTCTAATTGGATATTACTTTCCTAGCAAGAAAAGTATTGTGGACGCACTTCTGTGTGTGTCTGTCTGTGTGTATTCTTCCACGATAGCGCCCAAACGCTTTTGAAATTCGGCCTGCAGGCATCATTTGGTCGTGGCAAGAGTTAAAAAGATTGTGGTTGAAATCTGTCCACCAGAGGGGCGCGCTAGCCATACTTCAGTGTCCTAATGTTAGACTTAAAAACTTTAAATTCGGTACACAGATGAGTTGTAGGGTCGAAACCATATTGTTAAATTTTGGTTTTAATATCTCTACAAGCGAAAAAAAAATATAATTCTGACACATTTTAATCAAATAATAACGTCGAGCTGCCAGAAGTTAGCCAGGAAACAAACCATATTGGAAAATATCTATTTTAATACCACGGAAATACTACAAAAATACTAGATTTGATATCGGGGGGGGGGGGGGGGGGTGTGGTTAGGGAGGAGGCCGAAAATCTTACTCCAATATTGATCGTCTTTCGTGGGTTCCTATTCTGCCTTATTTATAATGCTTTAACTTTGAAGAAAATAGACCAAGTACTCAGGATGTTTAAAGATCCGGGCGAAAATTCTTTTTCTTCTGATATTCTTTTCCCATGGGTTCCTATCCCGCCTTATCTCGAGTGCTTTAATAGATACCCAAGTGCTTAGGATGCAAAAGGGGTTTTGGGAGGGGTGGTGTTGGAGTGAGGTAGGGTTGGGGGGGGGGGGGGGTAGCGTTTGGGGGTACAAGTATTAACATAGATTCGAAAATGTTTGTGTCTCTCCCTACTAGCAACTTTGTCCATGGTCAAGGCTACTAAGAGAAGCCTCAGGGCACTACATTAGGTGAGAAATTTTGGTAATGATCGACTCAACAGCCTCCGCATGCCCTTCGTGCGCTAAAAATGCACTTGGTTTATCAGTGACGTCATAATTAATTTTTTAGACACCAAAAAAACTGTAACTACCTACACTGAAATAATTCTGAATAATCTTGCCTGCTAATTTAATGATCTAGTGTAGAAATAGATCATTACTAAAACTAGTTCTAATTTTCAATTACTTAATATCATTTTTCTTTATTTTTAATCAACTGTTTTTCAATATAAGGCTGTGAAATCGGTCAGGTGCATTCTTCTCCTTATGTAGTGGCGACTAACATTATGTAATCTAGAAAGAAATTGCACTAATGCTTACTTATAAACCCCCCCCCCCTCTCCTTATGTTTATTAGTGCAACCACTACATTTTAAAAAAAGTTTTTGTGCAGGTAATGGAGAGGAGGATTTCTCCAATAATTTTCCCCTTCTGGTAAAAATCCCCAAGCAAGATTAATAGAGATTAACGCCAGGTGCACCTTGCGGTGCAGTGCGTTGTAGTATGTTTTTTACACCGAAAAGAATTTTTAGCATTTTTGTAGTCCGCGCACTACGGTGGAATATACGTACTTATTAGTAATTCGTTGTCTGCGCAAGTCTCTGCCGGCGATCTGTATAGTATGAAAAAAGGCGTCCGGTAACCCACCGCAGCTAATCTGCTGCAATCCACAGAATTTACATCTACGGATTTTTTTTCATATTGCATAGATTTTGCACAGAATTCTACCCCAGTGCGTGGTAAGCGTAAGATTTCCTGAGATTTACCTGCATTCATATGTTGATTTAGTGTTATTCTTTACATTTTCAGTATGCTCCGCACAAGAGTAAAACTGGAACATTAGCTGAGCGCGCTCGAAATCTTGGCCTAGAACCGGCCGCTCTTCAGCTAATGGAAAATGACAGCATATCCATACGATCCTTAATCGATCCGTCAAACAAAGATTTGGCAAATGCAGAAAAAGTTGAAGAGCACATCGTTCACATTATGGCCGATGTGATCTACAAAGATACACGGGTTCTGGAATTCTTGCGCAATCTGTAAGTTAGTATAAATGCATCCCAATTTTTCAGCAATGGCATCACATTTTTTTTTTTTAGGAGGACACAGGCAGTGATATCTTTACAGTGTACAGAAGCAAAAACTACAAAAAAGAAAGCAGACGAGAATGCCGAAAAGTCTGAAGACGCTAAAGAGAAATATAAATTATATCTCAATTTTAAAAATAGAATAGAATTCATTAAATCTCATCAGACTTTAGCAATCAACAGAGGAGAAAACGCTAAAGTTTTGTCTGTTAAGGTGGTGATTCCCGACTGGTACGGGCGACAATTGGAAAAGTAAGCGCATTTTATGAAAGGGAAATGGGCAAAAATGTACGGGTGCTGGGACAACTTCTTCAATAACAATAACGTATTTACCATTATAAAGATATCTATCTCTAATACCATAAGAAAGATCTCTATCTGGAATATTTATGACTACTACAACTTACCTCAATTATGAGCCGTTTCGGAGGTTCAATTTGGAAATCTTCTTAAATATGGCTAATTAAACGAAAATGCTATGATGCAAATTATTTATTTAACCCGTTGAGTATGAGTCAACCAAATCTGGTCGGGAAACAATTATCCGTTGAGTACGAGTCGACCAAATCTGGTCACGCGTTTTTTTCACTTTGACGTTCTCATATTTATTCATAATTATCTAATTGTTAAAATGATATTTCAATATTCTATATTCGAAATTTCAATGCAATCATTGTGCAGTTGTTCTTTTTATGATTGGTGTAGTAGTTTCGTAGTTATAGTACTTTAAGTCGATGTCGCCGAAAATCCTGCAAAAGAGACAGATGCAACCATGAAAATACCCATTTACTCCAAGGGTTAAAATATATTATTTGCGGGAAGATCCATCAAAGATAGTATATTATGATGTACGGTCACGGGGCACACCATGGACAGCTGACCTTAGCATATTACATATTTCCAACATATCCCAGTATTTCCCCTCTATACTTCTGAAAATTTTGAGCGTTCTTAGGAATATATAGTTTGTACTCACACATTGTATGTACTTTATTATTTTGGATATACTGCAACAGTTTTAGTTTAAACAGCTACTAAAAATACAATTCGTGGATGTTTTAGGTGACTTAGGAATATCAGTTAATTAGCCATATTTAATAGGATATATCTCAACAATGGCTCATAATTGAGATCATTCGTTCTAGTAATGAATGTTTGTTTGTATTCTTACATAATTGTGAAATTTCACAATGGGCGGGTTTATTGTCATACGACAATCTTTTACAAACAACTCTATTATGAAGTATTTATATGTATGTGTGCGTGTAGCATGTGTGTGTGTGTGTCTTATTGCGTTTGCTCGACAGGATTGAAATGCAATTCTGTTGATTTTATCCCAATGGAAAATGGTGACCCAGCCGGGAATTGAACCTAGAACCTGACAATCTAAGATCAGGCGACCTAGCTACTATACCACCGGGCATAGTGGTTAGGTCGTGCTACATAAACATGTTTTACATTAGTTATCATCGCCATAAAGACATGTTTCCATTGATATATGATTTACAGCTAATGGAAAAGTGGGCCCAAAATGCCTTATCTTTGTTACAATTATGCTTTTGAGTTTTAAACAGGTTTATAATTGTGTTTGTGCTTTCTTTAGTTTTTGCAGGGGGATTTGGAGAGGTTCGCTGGTTCCGAAAGCGGTAAATGACGCCTGCACCCGTCTCATAATTCCATGGCTATCGAGGCAAGTCCGAAGCGATTTAACGACGCAAGCAGAAAATGAATCTATTCTGGTTTTTGCTGAAAATCTCGAGAGGTTCCTTTTAACCGAACCAGTTAAAAATAGAAACATCTTAGCTATTGATCCAGGTTTTAAAGCGGGATGTAAGGTAAATGTATATTTGAAACTACAAACGCTAACGTGCCTCAATTTTTTTTTAATATAACATATTTTTAGGTTGCTATAATCCGTTCGGACGGGAGTGTTGCGGATGTGTTTGTTATGCATCCATATTTTAAATCAAGCAATGATCAACAAGCGAATAGACTGAATAGGGCAGTATTCGAATACAGGTAAATTATCACATAAAGTAAATATAAATTTTGTATAAATATAGACTATTTTCGTTATATAAATATAGACTATCTTTAGATGTGAAGTAATTGCCCTCGGAAATGGAACGGCGTGCCGGGAGACCGAATCTTGGCTAAAGAGTAACGACGTCACCAATGCCAAAGTTCCTCTAATTATTATTCCGGAACAAGGAGCATCCATTTATTCATGCAGTCCGGATGCTCAAAAGGTTTTTAATTTATTTCATTAATAATTCAATAATTTCATTTAGGTATTCAATACTTATGTTTTTTGCAGGAGTACCCGAATATGGATCCTAATTTAATTTCAGCTATTTCATTAGCTAAGAGAGTGCTGGATCCATTGGCAGAACTAGTAAAAGTGATGTTTTTTTTGTTTATTTTACTTGTTAGTAAAAGTCATTTGACTACTAACTCCCCGAATAATTTTCCGATTCAGGTGGAACCAAAACATTTAGGCGTCGGACTTTATCAGCACGATATGCCTCCCAAGAAATTATCTGAAGCTTTAGACAACGTCGTCATTCGATGCGTCAGTATGGTAGGAATTGATGTGAACACAGCTTCAAAGGCACTACTACGGTTTGTTTACATATATAAATATATCATTGATTATATAGGGCATTAGATTGCTTAATGCCTTAGTCTATTATGCCTACACTAAGGCTTAATGCCTTAGTGTAGGCATGTTTAAAAAGCCATCTATAGTGCCCTGCCATACTGACATACAATGCACACTGGCATATTAACCCCAGGGTGGCCACACACGCCGATCAGCGTTCTTCGTATTATCCGGATTATATCTGTATTTATTCCTACCACATCCGGTCGTTAGTCCGGAATCCGCCGCTCATCCCCAAGAAGTATAATAATAGTATTATAATGGTCCCGACTCCGGTCGGTGAATTCCATGGCAGCTCCTTTCGTATTTTATTTATTATCGGCTCTATTTCTCCCTCCACTGCGGTAAAAGCCTGTCAATGAAGCCTGCCATTGAATAAGCTACTGTTATATATTAGTATGCTTGCACACACCTTCTACAAACAAATGTTCAAGGGCTTCGAAAATTTTGCATGGAATTATTAGCTTCCGAAAGGTTAAACATTGATTAGCAGACTAATCAATGATTGCCATCTACACATTGCGCTTCGTAGTAAAATCGTAGCTGCCAAAACGTACTATGGCATTGAGAAATCTAATACCCTGTATAATCAGTATTATTCTATACGTAGCTACATATATTGTAAACTTATTTTTAAATCATTTTTAGGCGTGTTGCTGGGTTATCAGACTCACGTGCTGCAGCGATCATCAAACACCGCGAAGAAAACTGCGGCATAAAATCAAGAGAAGAAATATTGAAAATAAGTGGAATTGGACCGAAGACTTTCAAGCAATGCGCCGGTTTTATGAAAATACAAAATGGCACAGAGCCCCTCGACAACACCATCATCCATCCCGAAAGTTATGGAATCGCAAAAAAAATTGCAAAAAAATATGGTTTTAGCGTAAAGAATTTAGGAGAGGAAGCATTCCTAAATGCCTTCAGTACCTTAACGAACATTGAAGTCGCTCAACTATCGACGGAATTCAAAACCGACGCAGAAACGATTCAACTCATCGTAAATGCTTTTAATCAACTTCCTCACGCCGATGATCTGAAACTGAATAAACCGATTTATTCTTGTACGGTTGGAAGCGCATCTCAGCTGGTTATTGGTGCTACCGTAAATGGCATTGTACGTAATGTTACGCCATTTGGGTGTTTTGTTGATTGCGGCGTCGGAAGAGACGGCCTGATACACAGCAGTAAGATGAACGGAAACCGCTGGCCCAAACTCGGAGAAAGAGTGTCCGTTAAGATATCTGCGATACCGAATCCTCAGCGAATTGAATTGCTGCTTATTGCAATTGTATAGTATTGTGAAATTAAATAAAAGGTTTTCATACGATTTTTGTCATTTATTTTTTTTTAATATCTCATATATCAAGGTATAATCATTAAACGGTCGGACGCCAATAGTGCCTATAGGGACCGTGCACGAAGTCACGTGATAAAATATTTCGACTTCAGCGCTCGCAGTGGCAAAATTTTTAAATTTTCGAATGACCGCTAGTGTCAAAGTGCCTTTGTTTCATACGATTCGGTGTTAATTTGCTCTTTGAATTTCGTGTGTTTTAAATGTAAAATGGCGATGGCTGCGTCTCATGTGACATTATTATTTCGACCGGATTCCAGACCATCGATATTGGCGATAGTTTCAGGCCTCCGACTAAAGAGAAAGGCCAACTCCTCTTCGAAAGTGACTACGTTTTCAATGTGCAAGAACTTCGCGATTGGGGAAATATCACTGGCAGAGTAATAAGACAAACGTCTGTGTCTTGCCGACCATATCAGATCACCATAGAAGTGAGTTGGACAACGTTATATGTTATTTAAATCATAGTAGATTGGATTTTTTGTGGTTAGTTTAGTGTTTTTTTTAATGGAGACGTTAAAACACCTTCAATGCAGACTTTGCAAACAAACTACACAAATAACTTGCGTTTTGCATCCTTTTCTACCATGTAATAATTTATATTACTTTTTTTCAGTTAACGGCAGATCGTAAAATTAAAAATGCTTCATGTGACTGTCCTACCGGAGCAGCCCAGTGCTGCAGGCAAATATATGCAGTAGTATTTTATATCAACCACGAAAGGAATTGCAGCAAAACAAGCTTTTCGCAACAGTGGCGAAAACCTTTAATTATTGCCTGTAAATACACTGAATAAAAACTAAACTGAACTGGAAGTATGCTTTATTTTATTTAGTTTTTTGAACATATGTACTTATTTATCATACATATCATACACACATATCATACATATAGGTACTGTTATTTTACTGATTCACAAATCTCCGATGTGGTCTTGTGTAAACAGAAAAGTATCCTAACAAATAGGATAGTTCTTTAAAAACAGGATCGCCAGAAGTGTTCTGAATATATTGAGTGGATTATATTGACTAAAAACTATGTCGGTTGAAAAATTTATTTTATATTTTAATAATGGGCTTTTGGAGATTTTGCTAAAACAGCACACATAAAAACAATATCATCAGCAAATGGTAGCATCGCAATGGTGAATTTGTCAAGTATCTTATATATTTTCACCCTTTGAATACAGCGTTCTATATGCACGCGGGCACTGGCCACTTTATAGGTTTCAAACACCTCGCTCTTCAAAACGCACAAAAGAACTTGTTGCTATCACAGTTTGGAGAATCCTTTGTTTCTGAAATAAACACTTGAACACTTTTGTCCACCAAGCTAGTTAGAGTGGCTCCCCATATATGAACACTTGTTCATTTTGTGGTTGACAGGTAAATGGTATGTCATTCAACTGCCTTTTCTTTGCCCGATTGAAGCGGGAATGCGAAGATTGTGAGTAGACCTGTCGCTTTCGGTACACTGCGGGGAATAGTGAAGGATTATACGAAGGGCTCAAGGGATGATCCGACTTCTCATTTCCGATAAAATGCGCGCTGCAAATCCTCGATTTTTTATTCGGCTGCCACGGCGTATTGTTTGGACTGTAAATCATAAACAGTGTTTAATCCGAAGCTCAATTTAATAATGTCACGTAATTAAGGTATTTCATATACATACCCAGTGCGACTGATCAAAGAAATCCACTTTTCTCGCCTTTGCAGGTTATGTGCAAGCTTAGGAAAACTGTAAAATTTTACATTTTTCGTGTTGTAATAGGTGTTACTACACCCAACAACACAACATATAGTGCCCCCGTGACGTTTTGGCATGGTGTCCTTGCTAGAGCCGCTCATATTTTAGTAACGATAAACAAAACAAACCAATCCTCCATACAAAACCACAGGCTACGCGAGAACTGTCACTCAGATTGTTTAGCAGTGTACGCGTGAGGGCGCTGGTGTTCTTCGTGCACGGTCCCTAATGCGTCGTTTGTCAGATCCGTTTCGGTCGGCCCCTATATCCGAAATCCACTGCTCAACCCCCAGAAGTGTACAAAAAAAAACATGTTCACGACTTTGGTCAGTGAGTTCCATGGCAGCTCCGTTTGTATTTTTTTTTATTTATTGAATACATGACTAACATGTATAATTACTAGGTAACAAGGTAACTCATGAAAATACGACATTGTTAGTAATTATATACAAAATTGACCAAAAAGTGCAGCGCAGTTTTTTGCGCGCAAAGGCTGGCTTCCAACCGGTTAATTCTCTTATACATGGATGTGACATGAATATATCAAAATAAAAAGTAGCAATTAGGGAAGTGATTCAAAATACAGCATACCAAATTTGTCTATGGATACCCACTTGCAAAGTTTCTTATAAGACTGACACATAGCAAACGAAGTACAAGTGTATCATTTCATTCTATGCTGCAGCTAAGCTGAATTACATGGGGAAAAAATAATGTTGAAATTGCAAAATATTTTATTCAATAATTGAGAGAAAGAAAGAAAAGAACTTTATTGTACCAAAAACAGTAACAATGCTGAAAAAAAAATTATTTCAAATTAGTACAAATGGCGGGCATATCGATTTACGATTTCTTACAGCCAACCGTTGTAATGTTAAATAAAAATAACGAATTAATCAACTTACCTCAGGATTAAAAATAACGAATTAATCAACTTATCTTATTATACTTTTACATAAAAACAGAGGGTAAATCAATGCGAGAAAATAAGCAAATTTATACAAATAAACGAAAATAACAAAAAACAATTTATTTATTGAAAAAAAGAGATTAGACTTTCTTTGAGATTTTAAAAAAATGTATCTATTGACAATAAGTTTGAGAAGCGTTGAGCATGCTGCGCCATCTAAACATAGTCATACAAGGACAGACCAGCCTGAGAATTCGATAAAGGAATAGAAAGAAAAAACTGCGTATAGGCCCCCTCTATCCTTGTTTAGTCGCCCATGTGCGAGACATGATTTGTAATTACAGAATTCCGAGTTATTATACACAATTAAATAATGATAAACGCACATTCGTGACTAGACAAGGATAGAGGGGGCCCATATGCATCTATCTCTTTCTATTCAGCTATATTATTGACTCAAAGTCCACCTCTGTACTCCCGCGGTCTATTCTAGTATGAATGCATACATTATATGACTGTGCAACATTCTCCCACAACGATGTTGTGGAAGAATGTTCGATTCATTGGTTGCTGTATTATTATGACGCTTTATACTTAATTTAAGTAGAATTTTATATTGCTCCCCCTTCGAGTGATGGTGAGAAATTATTTATTTTGATTAGAGCTCTAAGTACGAACCTGGTAAGACTAGAATATACTCACTCAATGTTATTTTAAATGTAAAATTTATTGCATATCTACTAATATTTAATGTAATAAAGAAAATCTATCTAAAGGCAGTTAAATCTATATAATATAACAAGCCCTGCAGAGTTGAATAAAACGTCGATTATAGTTGACGATGGATATACAAAGTTCTATTTCGGACCCCCGAAATACCGTGGGCCCGGTGCACCGCACCGGCTGCACTGGCTTAGTTATGCCACTGGTTCATCTGTTGATTTAAATAACTTATTGTACATAATAAACCCTATTTAATTACGTTAAATAATTACCCTATTCCACAAAATCATCCATATCAAAACTTCGGATGTATACTTTCAATACAACATGGATTAATAATGAGAACTTTTATATTATTACTTCTTTACACAATCACAATTAATTGCTATATGTCCCTAGTTGTTACACACTTGATACACCGTTCATACAAAAATGCCAATTACCCTTTAGCACGCTGGTTTTTTCAAAAATAGGCCCTTAGGTAGGTACGTACCTACTTCAAAATAAAAGTGTATGCTCGAAGTTTCGCGGGAGCTCCTTTTGTATAAACCTGGCAACGCCTGTGTATTCCATTCTTGCGCCTGGCAACACCATTAATGTACAGTTTTGACAGTTGATCGCGTTTGGGATGTTGCTGGTTATTTATTGCTGCGCTTATTTTCCCACGAAAATCCGGTGAAATTCATGAATAATAATTATTACAATGTTAAACTCTAAGTTTACGACCACAAAAGCGCCGCCGCCATCTTGTAGAATTTCGTGCAAAGCTATACTTTTAGCTCCAGCTACGTAATAAAACGAAATTTAATAATATTTTTTTAATACAAGGTCGGAATGTGTTTTTGTTATTAGTGCAACGAATGAATTGTGCAAACTTCCTTTGATTTTTCGGCCGTCGTATAAAGAAACCACAATGGATACTGTCGATACGGAATGGTTGTTTGAGCTGCTTTCAAACGTCCAGTTGGACCAGTTTTATCTCCGCATAAAGGATGAACTACAGGTAAACAAGCAATGTTATCGAATTGATATTTTTCTACTCTGTTTTTTTACTATGTACTCGCAACTATTCAACACACAAGAGTGTTATGCAAAGTAACTTGATCCGCCTGATGCGGTTTCTGGAAATTTAGTCAATTTTTAAAAAAATATAAAACAATATAAGACAAAATTCAACCTGTAAGGGGGTGAAATGGGAAATCGAAGTTTCAGTTCGCCAAAAAAGTAGGAAGAATGACTTCAAAGAAAATTAGGAAATACGTTTAAGGGTTTTGTGAAATTCAACCTCTGTGGTAAACCTGTACCTATTATAATTGTTTTTTTAAGATATCAATTCGATTACTGTACGTGTGTTTGGTATTATTGTTGGTAAATTAGTCTGATGAGTGTGCAGAACTCGACAGACGCATCTGTCTGGGCAATTTTAGCAACCGTCCCAGTACGCTCATTCTGTTAAGGTTAATATTAAAAGTCTGCCTTGATAAATGATTTGTAAGCAGTAAGAAGTATAAACGACTGGCATGGCTTAGTAATCAATTTTCTGGGCAGAATGATAGCGACATTGCACAAGAGTGTCTTGAAACCAAGAGTGTCTTAAGCAAGGAGTCACGGATATAGCTGAACCTTACGCATCCTTAGGCTCCATATTATGTGCCCACAATCTGTTACATGACCGGTCTGCCTTTTTTCATTGCCTTTGCACCCCCCCCCCCCCTCTCCTAAAGTTCCTTACCCTTTCTGAGAACGCTTGGAATTTCCATAGTAAAGTTTAGCCCGCATTCTCTCAACCACTCTGCGAACTGTAAAGTCCCCTCAACTGTCGTCCTTTTGAGACGGCAGTCTATGAATATTTCTCAGGCAAATACCATCAATCAAGCTATGTCGTCCTGGTTAACCGAAAAAAATGCCTTCAAGGAAAAGCTCCATAGGCGAAAACGTTTTAAGCGTTACCACACTAATTACCAAAATCATGACAATTGCCAAAATAATGCACGTAATTTAACCCATAAACCCTTTCGTTATTCTTACATACACTATTACTACACTGGGGTTTAATACACCCCAAAATTATTTGTAATGTGTAATTATTGTAATTATTTGTAATGTGGGGTGTAGTACATTCGACTGGCGCACACACGCGACTGGCACATTCGTAAGTAACCACGAGTTAATAACTGGAACAATAAAACCGATCTGACTTAAAAGTAAGAAATACCCAGCGAAAAACGTCGGGGATGTGATACACCCCAAGGTAGGGTTTAAGGGCTAGCCAGGCGCCTGCTGGCCAAAAGTAACACCATCGGTCTGGCCTGCTATGCCATACCCGAGTAACAACGTTAGGTACTGAATTTTCATTATAGTATTTATTTTAATCAAACATATTATCTTCCAACTTCTTCCAACATATTATCTTCCAACCATAAGTAAGGTTAATTGACAGAAATAAAACTCCAAAATATGTAATAAAATAATGTAATGCAAACAGTGGCAGATACACTATGGGGGTGCGCTTTGACACGGTCGGCCCAGCACCAAGCGGCATTATAACCCATGTGTTAGGGTCGGCCCAACTCACAGCTAAGCACCCATCCGGCAGTCTCCACGCAGAAGTGTGAGCCCGGGTAGGACTCTGTGCCTGCGGGCCAGTTCCCCTGGAAATCGTTCTTTGGCGGATATGCATTCCGAGGCGCCTCGAAACGGCTTTGTTTCCTAAAGAGCAGGGATGGTTGTTAACCTCACAATAACTGTTTTTAAAACGACCAATTCGGCCACCCTATCCCGATTGGTAGGCGGGCAATGGACGCCGTGGTCCGCGATAGATTCGCTAGATACTGTTTGCACCCAGTGTCTCGCAGTATAGCGTTGGCTTCTTACGGGCGAGTGGCGTAACTAGATAGTGGACTGTTTCGTCCCAAAGGCTTCTACGCTCACGTCACGAGAAACAGAACGATCAATATCGTTAGAACTTCTTGTGGTGACGGGTTCACCCGTTGTAGTTGACACCTCCAAGTATCCATCTATACGCAATTTATTCGTCAGTCGAGTAGTTGTACTTGCATAGGTAGCATGTTAGCCTTTGCATGTGACGTTTGTTATTACACCCATAGCTCAATATGTCTTTTAGCCCCTTTAAGTTTATTCTGTATCCGCGACTGAATGCAAAATATGTAAGATTGGAAGAAATTTTATTGAGCTTTTTGTGAAACAACTCAAAATTACAAAGTTACTAATATAATTTTCTGACTTAACGTTGGCAAATGAACTTATGAACTAAAATAGCAACAAATGTTTGACTTTAGCTGTTTCTCAAACCTTTCTGCCCTACCATTTTTTAATAGTCAAAAATAGTAACATTTGACATCTTCACCCTCTTCTACTTACCTAGGTACACATGTGCCGCAGTATAATTTTACCTGGCAGAAATCACCCTCATTGAGTGAATAGCCAAAAGAAAACAAGAAGAACGAGAAGCAGTGCAATTTAGAAATATGCACTCACTAGCCCTTATCTCGTTATCTTTAACTGGTGAGAGAGAGAATGGGAAAACTGCAGTAATTCCTAAACAAAACTCTCAAAAGTGCTCTGGTATAAGATACCCAGCCAGACCTACACCGGGTTAAAAACATATCAAGTAGTAGACACTCGGGCACAAAGAGTTAATATGCTAATTAAATCCTTTACTCCATCTATGGTCAGTAGCGAATCATAACACAGTCCTTGATGACAAATCATTGCATGATACAATTAGTTAGGTTCGTGAGTATGACTTATTCAAACAAGCAATGTGTTAATTACGCAGTCAACTCACAATCACCATTATGAGTTTAACAATGGAGGACACACAGAGTCATAAAAATGTGTGAAAGCACAGAAGATAAGCAAATGTTTAATAATTGCAGAGATGTTTATTTGAAAATTCTGCATAAATCAAAATCTAACATTGAAATTTTTCATATTTACCTACTTAGTATAATAGGTATAAAAGATAAGGTTATGTTTAACTGAATAGATAAGGAAAAAATAGAACTGGAATATTCCCTTATAATGGCGGAAGTTTTATCTAGAACTCTCCCAAAACCTTATCCTGAAAGTTTATAGAAGATCTTTAGGGCTCTCTAGACGATCAAGCATGCTTGTCAAGCATCGCGTCGCGGGCTGGGAAGGGATCGTAAACCGCAGGAAATATGCAAATATTTTTTTTTTTATATTTACCAAAAATGCCTAATTTTGTAGTTTATACCAGGGAATCACGTTAATTAGACGTAATTGATTGATGAATGACGTGACTCCCTGGTATAAAACTACAAAATTAGGTAATATTTCAAAAAATATTTGCATATTTCCTGCAGTTTACGATCCCCTCCCAGCCCGGGACGCGATGCTTGATCGTCTAGAAAGCCCTTAACATTCGACAGTGTGTCTCCGAAGCAACCTTGAATTCAACAACGACATAGAATTCACAGTAAATTCTAATCAATTGGAGCATCCGTGCTATCAGAAATGTCATTATTCAATCTAAAAAAGACCAAAGCGTAATTGCCGGGTATAATAATAAATTGGGTTGTAAATGATAAGGTTTTTACGTGATAGCAATTTTAATGGCAATATCAAGATCTAAGAATGTCGAGGTCAAATCACATTATTTATGAGTCATGAATTATTTTGGAAAAACCATTTGGTAGACATACTATCCTAGTCTTCTACGCTCATCTCACGGCTGAAAGAACGATCACATATCGTTATACCAGCCTGGGGTTTTGCGTTCGCCCGTTATAGTCGACATTGCCCACTATACCTTCTTGGGTTGACGGGTTCGCTCGGTGCAGTAGAAAACACTGTTGTTTTATTAGGACCTATTCAGAGGATAAAATCTGTAATTTTGTTAGTTAACGTTCCCTCTGCAGTAATTCTCCTTGCACAGCTAACCATATTTTATCTGGCTGCAAGTCGGCCTTAGATCAGGGTCGGTACAAAAGTCCTCACCGTCATTCGCGAGTAAATCAGCCTCTCAGTAGCTCGTGCCAGCAAGGGTTTGACAGTACCTTCCAAACCTCTAATACGGTATGTGGGGCACGGCTAACAAGACAAAAAAAAAACCTTTCTCAATAATCAAGAAAGCTTCCGATTGGATTTTGGAGGTCGATTCATCCTCTAAGCAGTATCATTTTTCTGAAAGTCTCTGATGCACAGCTCTTCGACCAAATATAACCTTTTACTCTCTATCTCGGAGGATAACCCTCATTGTAGAATTTCTGCCTCATTTAATGTTCAGGTCTAATTTATTATTATTTACTCAAAAATTGCTAAGTTTCTCGTTTTAAAGACTCAATAATAATATTATTCTTAATAAAGTAAATTCAAGAAATCCATTTCTATCCAGGAGAATATCTGAAATGTCCCATCCTTGTGAATTGTATGGGGGTTTTTAATTGGCTAAAAATTTATCTAAATCTAAAAGTGCTGTAGTTAAGTTTTGGATTTTTTAAAATATTAAATTCAATTCAGTTATTCAATAAAGTCCCTTACAGTCCCATTTTTAAAAATTCGAAAAAAGGGGTTCTTTTAAGACCATTTTCCCTGCTTTATTCACTAAAAGCCTTGTAATTATAATTTACACCATTAAAAAATTTAGATAAAGTGGTAATATAATAGATATCCACAAATAAGAAACCTTCAAACCAGTAAAAATTTTGCAGAATTTTTTTCAAAACTTATACTCTGTAGAATATAAATGACTCACCCACAACTTGTAAGTGTGTATGAAGTTTCCTACTGATTAGGAAATTACGTTTAAAATCTGCTACACAGCCGGCTGCATTAGAGTACTGGCCGCGTACCTAGTGGGTTTAAGTCTGAGAAATAATTATTTGTGAACAGAATGACTTACAGTTTACATAAACATACACAAGTTTTTCTCAACCTTAATTATATCATCATTTACAGATCACAAGACTCGCCCACTTTGATTATGTCCATTCGGATGATCTGCAAAAAATCGGAATCAGTAAGCCGGGTGTGCGGCGGTTGATGGACGCTGTTCGCAAAAAGAAATTACACCAATGGAAGAAGAATCTGTGGACGAAACTGATCGGAGGACCATCGCACAATCAGCTATCTTCTCCAAAAGTAAACGCCCCTCCGAGAGTGGAGAGTACTAGCTTGACTTGCCTTATTTTGGAGAAAGATGTCAAGTAAGAATTACTTTATATTTTTCAATGTCTAATCGAAAGCCAAAAAATAACGACCGGACATGTCGTTGAAAAGCTCTTTTCTTGACTGCCATTTGTTACTATATGGCGATCAGTCTCATATTGCGGAAAAAAATACAGCTAAAACTAAAACCTATATGTATATCATTTGTATCTAAAAAATCGTTTATTAAACATCACTACGTCTTAGTATCAGAATAACAAACTAATCGTCGTATTTTAACTCTTTGGGTACCGATTTATTTAATGATCGATTCTAGTAAATGGAAATAATTTATAACTGGAAAAATAAGTACAATACGATTGCAGCCCCCACCCACCCACTCACCACATAATCCTTGCCAGACTCAGAATTTCTTGATTAGCCTCAATAATAGACCAGATTTAAAAACCTTCACAAACTGGGAAAATAAGTCCTGAAAATATTCACTACTTTCCCAGCTAAAAGGCAAGCTTGCTCCCCTGGAGAGGCCCAAAAACGCCTATCGGTGGTTGCGGTCGTTAACAGATCCACGCATAGCCATTTCGGCCGGCCTCCATATATATTATATAAATATATAATATACATTACTAACAAGATTAATTATTAGGTAACAAGGGATAATTCATAAAACAATGATATTGTTAGTGATACATTGAAAATTGCCCAAAAAGGCGCGGCGCTGTTTTTGCGCGCGAAGGCTGGCTTTCAAAGGGTTAAATGAAATGACGAGTCAGACTCGTCAATTATTGCTACCCCAAAACATGCGCATGATGAGTATCAGCCGTCAAATGTACTCAAAGGGTTAAAACTAATGATGCAACCATAATGCATCACAATTGTTATTTTGGCGGTTCCTCTCCAAAAAAAAAAATAATGGCATCCGATGCGAATCATGACAGCATGACGTGGCTTCGCACACTCGGCCGGGGTCGATTTCTCGTATATTGAAATAGGTTTTACTTTTAGCTTTTCCTTTTGCTTTTTCTTTTACTTTTTCCCACAATAATTTGAGACTGACAAATGACATTAACAAATGACAGTAACAAATGACTGAGATTAACAAATGACAGTTATGAAAAGAGATTTCAAACGACATAATATGTCTGGCCATTATTGGTCAGTGGGGACGGATTCCATACATTTTTGCCCATCCTCCTTTAATTATAAAATTGTTGCTTTCAGATTGTTAGGTGAACTCGGAAATGGATCATTCGGCGTGGTAAAAAGCGGCGAATGGAAACAAGCAACCTCGGCTCAGCCGCTCCCCGTGGCGGTCAAAGTCCTCAAAGCGGATGCTCTCACCCAGCCAGGAGTGTTTGATGACTTTGTCCGCGAAGTTCAAGCGATGCACAGCTTGAATCACGCTCACTTAATCAGGCTGTACGGTGTGGTCTTTCAACCGCTCATGATGGTGTGCGAGCTGGCGCCGATGGGTGCACTTCTCGACTACATCAGAGCGCAGAATGGAAAAGTTTCCTTGTCGCTAATCTATTTGTGGGCGCAGCAGGTCGCCTGCGGAATGGCCTACTTAGAGAAGAACCGATTCTTACACAGGGATCTCGCTTGCAGGAACATACTGCTTTCAAAGATTGATAAGGTTCGTATTTTCCAAACACAACACTGTTTGTGAACAATGGCATTATAATTAACTGTTATTACAATTGCCTTCAGGTGAAAATCGGCGATTTTGGACTGATGAGAGCACTGCCAGAAGCAAATGACTGTTATGTAATGAGTGAAAGGCGCCGTGTTCCGTTTCCATGGTGTGCCCCTGAATCTCTTCGCTCCAAACAATTCTCCCATGCGTCGGATGTTTGGATGTACGCTGTTGCACTATGGGAAATGTTTACATTCGGAGAGGATCCGTGGATGGGTAAATATGATCTAATCATAGAAAAATATAATTATTGAATTATTAAATTAAAAAAACAATGGTTTGCAACTTTGGAGCTCTAAATCGGCTGCAATTTATAGTTTTATTTTTACCGATTTTAAAGTAGGTTGTCTATTTTTGAGATTTATTAATCTCAAAGGGTACCTATCAGAGTTGCGATATTTTTTTCCTATTTATGGAAATAACCGCTGGTATCCGCTAATACCACCGATCGGTGGTTTTCCGTTGCGATAAGTTGCAGGCGGCCGATCTCCGTATTTATGCAATTATATAATTATATGCGAAAAAATTGCCTTCATTGAATAAGCCACTCGCTTTCTAGTGGGTTAAATAATTTGAGCCTATTCTATTTTTTTTTAATATTTAAGGTCTGAATGGATCAGAAATTTTGCGACTGATTTTGCGAGAAGGGCAAAGATTATCTGCTCCCGATGCTTGCCCGCCTGATTTATATATGCTAATGATGCAGTGCTGGGATATAAATCCGAAAGAAAGACCTTCTTTTGATGGCATATATTTATATCTTCAAGCGAACAAAAATTTAACTGGCACTGCAAATCACAGGTTGGTTCAGTGTGTTTTTTTCACGTACGGGAAAATAAACATGTTTTTAAATAAAATTGTTGAATTGCAGCTATCACAATGAAGGGAAAATGAAGATTGAACAAGGAGATGCTATTATTCTAATTGACAATCGTCGGGAGTTGCGATGGTGGAAAGGGCAAAATCAAAGGACTTTTGAAATTGGTCTGTTTCCATGCACTCTCATTACGATGTTGAAAAATAAGTCTGACAGCCGCCCAGATTCTAACGTAATAAGAACGGCATCGCTCAGACCTGCGAGCGCCGATCTATCGAAGGGAAAGAGAAAAACAAACGAATCTGTCCAGCCTCCGTCGACTAAAGTGGGCAGCGTCGGGGGAAAACAATTCAATTACACGAAGCTGATCAACGAACGCATGCAAATGCAAAAACAGTCGCTGTCTAAATCAAAGTCAAATTCGTCGGCGGGCGTAAACGAAGGACTGCTGATCGACCTATCTTGCGAGGGCGGGACGAGCTCAAGACAGGACTTACCACCGACGTCGATTACGCCGCTCGCTGTATCAATTCTGGATCAACCAATCGATGTCCCGGAATTTGGTCAGTATCCAAGAAATATTAAACATTAAAAACGATATTGAACAAAATATTCATGAAATTTATTAACTATGTTATTATTTGCAGATGTTGAAGTTGATCCACAGACCTGCCAGTCAGAGGATAGCAGTTTAAATTTTACGGAAAATAATGCCGCAGAGTCTCTCAATCAAATGTCTCCATTTTCTAACGGTATCGATCCGTTTGATACGACACATATCGACCCATTATACTCTTTAAGAAACACAAATTTCTCCAGAAACAGTAGATACGACGGAATCAGAGCAGCAGACCTGACACCGAATTTCAGTCAAATGTCTCTCGCTGAACAATCCGTCGACAATACATACGAAAACACTCGTGGTCTCACTCCACACTCCACCGATGTCAGTTCGTTGAGAGTTCTCTCGAATGCCCCAATGAATCTCAAAGCCAGACCGACCAGCTGCATCGAAAATACTTTCCTTAGCAACGGCGCTTCTCAACCCAACAGCTCTCTATACTCCATAATGAAAGATTTTAACAGTATTAATTCTACGGTCCAGAAATTACACTTATCACAGAATAATTTGAACATTGAATCCCCTCCTGCGGTTTACGGTACTGCGCCGGCTCCGTATCCCGTCGAATCTATCGATTATTACGGTAAATTTTCGCGCTCTACAAATTCCGGCATCGGAAGCGACTACCAAAAAAATACTTACAGCCCTCTAAATGAAAAAGTTGTTGCGAAACCAGATAGCGCTCCCTCGTTTGGTCAATTCAAAGCGAACAGACATTACGCACCCCCTCCGAACCATACATACAGCAACACGGGCGAATCGACAAGCGCATTCGCCGACGAACCAGTATACACGAGTAACGTTTACGATGAAGTCAGAAGTGAAGCATCTCACTATTCGGAGATTTATCAATCGACGGGGAGCGAGGTCGGGAGGTTATACGACGAGGTGTACGAGTCTTCCGTTCCTCATAGACCGGCACCTTTACCCCCCCAGCCGCCACAGTATTATTCTAAATTCTGACTTGAAATATCGATTATTAGTTTACGTGTACATAATTATCTCGTAATTTAACAATAATTATTGTACAATTGTAACGATAGTTTAAGGTGAGCCTTAACATGTCCAACGCTGGTGTTTTTCATAAGGTGGGTATCCATTAGGTTCGCGCACCAACTCTGCTCCGCTCATCTGCAACTGCTCAAATGGAGACAGCTCGTGCATCAACTCGAAAACAACGAGTGCTCCGCAGTTTTCATCCGAACGTTGAGCGAAAACGTCGTCGCCAGAATTTATTTCTAAATTTCTCATCCTTCGGATCCCACCACTGTATAATTTCTGTGCTCCTCGATTAGAGCTAGACATTTCGCTTCGGTCCACTCCATAGCGATGGATTCACATTTACTGAACGCTGAACGTGATGCGCGAGACGTACCCACCAACGTCTTACTTCGCTCGCGTCCACGAACATACTGCGCATCACTTTGTGTTCGCGCATTTACCGCCACCGCTCGGAGCGCTCACCGCGGAGCGTGCAACGTTGCACGCTCCAGGAGCGCGGACGTATCCACTACTGGAGCAGTTGCAGGTGCGCGGAGCAGAGTTGGTGCGCGAACCTAATGGATACCCACCTATATATAGGTCTCCGGTGAACCAAAATTAAATAATACTACTGCTGTTGGAATCAAAACGAATATCGAATCGTGATAATTTTTTAAAAGATCAATACTGTAGATCAAACAACTGGATTGCTATAAATTATGTTATTGTTTTTGCGCGAATTCGATATGTGTTTTTTATCTACTAAATTTTGCCTAAAAAAGATATTTTAATCCGACGATATCTTAATGAGAGTCTTTAAACTAGAGAGTCTATTTTGAGAAACTTTGTTTCCTTCACATTCTATATTAATACAATTGTGCTACTTATTTTACTACTGTTGTAGTATTCTTAATTTATTATATTGTGTAAGTCATCAGTAGAGTGATCAACGAATAACACAAATTAATATTGTATTGAAAAAAGTAAAAGTGCAGCGTCTAGTTATTTTGGTACCTGAATCGATAATGCAAGCACCCATAAATGAAATTATAGTCACTAAAATATTGGCACTAAAATTTAAACAATATAACTTGCATTATTCTTTAGTTTAGCCTAATCTAATACAAATTAATGCCTCTTTCCTTACATGACATTATTTTAGTTTTATGATATTTAATTTTATTATCCAACGATATTCAATTTACTTTTTTCGAGTATCTGAATACTTCCCATGTTTGTACAGTATTATATTTGAAAATGGAGTGAATTAATGAACATATCTTTGTTTCAAGGATACTGGAGTGATGATATTTTGTTGATACATACTTTGATTGAGTAACAGTAAACTTTATCAGCATTTTTGTGTTTTGTTTTAGTTTATCTAAAGGCCTTGATCGATTAGTGGTATAAGTAGGTGTTTACACAAAATGATATTGATATCAGCAACTAAATAGACAGACTGGCGTCTAATAATCTAGCTCTTCGAGTTCCAATTGGAATGGAATCATTGTTTGTGTGGCTGCTTTTGTACCTATAGATAAGAGAAGGGGTGGGGATGCTAAAACAATGAATATCTCGATAGAAATTTGCAGTGGTTATTTGCTACATTTGAGCTAACAGTCAGAGACAGATAATAGCTATATTAGGTAAGTAGGTATAAATCTGCCTGTAAATCACTACATATTATAGGCAACATCTGTCTGTCAAACTGACAATAACTTTATACCTGCTGGACTGATTCCAATCGTTTTTTTCCTTTCCTAGTTTTATTATATATATTGAGATACAATGAAATTTCGTTTCGGCGATACGTTATATTTAAGTAGATCTTTCGATTAGTGTGATCGGCACGGTTGGAATTTTTTCAAGGAGTGATTCTGTGAATTAAACTAAACAAGCAGTGATATTTTCTTTTTTTATTTTATTATTATTGTGTAGAGAGATTATTATATTATTTTATACAGAAAACTGCGCTCAAAATTATCTGTAACTTTATTGATTTTGGTCTTTGTTACTGAGAGAAAAAGATAAAGTTGAACATAAAAATGCTTTTTTCTCGTTAAATAAGTCAAAAAGTTGTAGACGGTTTACTCAGTTTTTCGTGTAGAATAATCTGCCCGAAACAAAAAACTCCTGATGTAAGCAAACATATTTCTTTTCAGTTTGGTGCACAAAATCACTTTTTGAAAATACCCGACCGTCCTGAACACATAAAAATATACTTTTAGTATATTTAGGACAAAATATACATTTTTAAAGAGTTTCATTTGAAAACTAAATCTTATTAACATAAATCCGAAGACTTTTGTACATAATTTAATGAAAAACATTTCGGACCTGAAAAAGTCGTGGTTTTATGTTTGAAAAAAAAACATAAAACGACAATGTATATATTCTTATGTATTATGCAATGCAACTTAAGAAGTTCATAATATCAAAAGAGTCAGCTCGTCGATACAATTAAACAAAAATCAGCATCCCTAGGTACGGGTCTCTGACCTAGTTAGGAATGCCGATAAACATTTTCACCATATGAATCTCTGATATGGTGAAAATTTCTCCTCAATCAATCTCTCCCAACTCAACCATATTATGTTAATGGTGTTTATATGACATATATAAAGTTATTGTAAATTAATAAATAAATAACAATGATAAACACAACAGAGATGGGAGGGTGGGGGGGGGGGGGCAATCATTGCTAAACGTCTTCCTTCTTTTACATTGGAGCATATTATTATAAGTACATGAAAGCTACATACATGCCAAGTTTCACGCTTTCCACCGGATGGAATTGTAACTTATTTTTTTGAACTAACAAGCCGTACTTCATTATATAATCAATGATAGTAAGTAACTTATAGAAACCAAAAAAACTTACTGTGTCTTCAGGATTAAGGCAGGTACGTTTGCAGAAAGTAGGTACAGATTTTTAAGTTAGGGACGTTTGCTTTCCATTCTTTGGGTTACAAAGTCCTTTACAGTGGCAAACAACAACTTCTGGGCACGTATTAGGAATAGGATCTAAGCGTCATAAATCGTGGAACAAGTTGCTCCTCATTGGTCCAGTCGCTGGTGAGCTTGATAAGGTGGTTGGCTTGGTAAGGTGAGCATTCTCCCAAACACTTATCGGCCAATTTAGAAATAGATCCAAACACCTTTTCTTAATTGGCCGATATTATTTGGGAGAATGCTCATCTTCCCAAGTCATATCTTCCGTTGCTTGAAGAAATCAGCTATACCATTGAGTAAAGGACGTTGTAACTCAAAGAACTGCAGTTGCAGGAAATCAAACGTCCCTTGCTTAAAACTCTGTACTCCCTGCAAAAGTACCTTTTCTGGAGACAGCGTAATCTTTTTTGGTTTCTGTAAGTTTTTATTTCCGAAAAAGTCGCTTGTTTGTTTTATTTTCGAAAAGATTTGAATCAAATTTTAAATCAAACGTTGTTTTGGAGTTAATTTTTGAACGTAATACTATATCGAGATACGTCACGCTCACGAGATACATATCGCTGGTTTTACATCAGAAAAAGAGTATGTACCTATATACACTGTAAAAATATCAGTTGGGTTTTTCAAAAACCCAACTGATATTTTTGCAGTGTATTTTTGAATTCCTCATGCTCTAAAACATACAAGTAAGACATTTTGAACGCGTTCCTATGGCAAAGGGGGGCATTACAGCGCCGACTTCGGGTTTAGGCGCCATATTGGCCACCATCTTGGATATCTTATTTCCAGTCAGGTCTTCGCTTGGGCAACCGACATTTTCGGATTCAGCAAAATCTAAATAGCGGAATATGACCTCTTGCCCAAAAGTATTATAAAATGCTTCTAAAACGCAGTTTTCTGACAACTTAACTGGACTAGCTGCCTGGCACCAGGGTATAACACGTAGGACGCGTTTTGCAAGCGCAAACGGACGTACGCCATCAAGTTAGAAGAAAAATACAGCTTTTATTTGTATGGTGCTGGGCTTTGTCTGGCCTTGTAAGCATCTGTTGTATTCTTAACTAAGTAAACATTAGGAGACAGGGATATAGAAAATTTTTGGGGAACTTCAATTAAATTGTTTGTTAGCGTGTGGTCCATTTTTTAATCGGGGGGGGGGGGGGGTTAAAGAAAGATCTGCCTTGAGCGTCAAATATCTGACGGTACAAAGCTAAGAGGCTGGGCGATTTGGTTTATCAAGGCATATCTATGATGTCTATACTATGCCAAATTTCATGTCGGTAAATTTAAAACCGAGGTAAGTAATCGGTGGTGGCGTTGGCTGTTTTATACTAACGGCGGCAGATCAAGAAGTCTCACCCAATCTCACATTTGTGTCCTTAAAAATAGGAAGAAAATATTCAGTTTTTGAACGATCAAAATTTTTGCAAAATATTCAATACATGAAACAACTCAAATCGTTTCGGGATGGATTGAAACCGAAGGCCACTGAAAACTTTTTCGAAACCGAAAACCTATCCTTGGGGTTCTGAGCCGCCCGAATGATACAAACTAAAAATAATTAAATCCTACCTGCGTTCAACAATCAGCCAGGAACGTCTATCTGACCTCGCGACCCTAGACATCGAAAATAAAACTACCTATTAGACGATCTTTGATGAGGTAATAGAATCTTTCGCGGAAAGGAAAGTTTGACGTGTAAAGCTGTAGCATGATTAAATAGTAAAATTTGCTGGGACCTAAGGATTGAAGGTTTGTATACAGTCTGGCTTGTGCGTTGACTACACTAGTTGTATGTATTATATTTTAACGCCACGCATAAGGAAAAGTTGTTAGAAAATAAGTAATCCTGGCCACACAAAAAATCCACCCAGGATATTTAAAAAAATCTTTAATCTCATACTGGAGGGAGTGGTGCAAATATCAAATGTTTGCCCCGGCTCGGCAAAATCATAGATGCGGGGCTGCGCACACATAGGTACTAATTAGATCAAAGCACGATGAACAAGGCGTTAACGTATCGCTGTGAAACTTGAACTCTAACAGCCGAAGTCATGAACAAAATGAAAGGTGCCCAAAAAGCTATGCTTGAGATATGGATACGAGACAGTGCGAAATCATATTATCACAGTGAGCCAATGTATGTAGCAGACGTCGCAGACCGTATAGATATGCTGAAATGGCAATGGACAGGCTATCCAAGCCGCAGAGATGACGAGCCCTGGGAAGAGTACCTACTCTGCAATGCAGTAATATATCTGGCGGATTACCTAAGGAGTCTGGAAACGTTAGTTTCCTGACAGTCGACGTGTAAATTACTACCCTGTATTATCAAATGCATAAGAAACTTCATAAACTTTGCATCACAAACAACAACACGAGGCCCAATGAAGAAATGTTTAGTAAAAGGGTTATTAGGAAGAATATTCTGCCGTTTCTTCATATTTGTCAAAAGCCGTTTCTTCATCAACACAGTGACGGACCACACCGATTTTACACATTACTTTACTTGTCTGTCACGTACCATGGATAAACGCCGCCAAGTCGAAGCAATCTCAGATGTCTTCAGAGAATTCGACTGCGTAATGGCCACGCAAAAATGCGTGTAGGTACCTCTCTAACAAAAGCCTAAATCTTCAATCGAGTTATTTAGTTTTTGATGTAGAATAATCTCCTGTAATAAAAAAATAACTAACGTCAAAAAAACCTGCAACCTAATTTTCTATTTTTTCTTGTTAGGTTGGATGCACAGAATTAGTGCCGGATTAACCTATGTAAAAGGGCCTCTAGGGGGCCCCAAGACTTCGATGGCCTGAGGGCTCAGGTCGTCGAAGTCTTGCCCCCCCCCCCCACGATCGCATCGGCAAGGTTAAGCATTTCTTACAACGCTTAGGGTATGTCGCGTAGCAAATACGAGCTTATGAACAAAATACCATCGCACAGGCTGACAGCGGCCAACTGTCGATAATTTATAACAATTATACTATTAGTTGGATCAAAAAGTTTATCAAACATTTTTTCCTTATAATTTCAATTCAGTGATGTTTTTCTATCTATTAGAAACAATTAAAAAATATATATGATTGTAATGATCCCTTGTCGCTGGGCCCCTAAAAGGCGTGGAGCACATAGACCGGTGCCTACTTGGCTTATTGGATAATCCGGCACTGAACAGGATCCCCCCTTGTAAAAAGGATCTAGATTCCGAATAGCATGTAGTGTTGCAAGACAAGGAAAGAAAGAAAAAGATAGGTATTAATTGAAGTTAAATAAACGCTTGAACCCCACTAAGAAAGTACAGGAGAATAAGAGCAGTGTCGAACAAAACAATGCCGCTGGAACAATTGTGTAAGAGTGAAATAGTGCGGCTGCGTCGGCTCGCTGTTTGGAAGTTGGATGAGAAGCGCGGAAGCAACTCCCCTGCTGAATGACGAATAATGAAGTGTCAGACACTATCGCTTTATAGTGCCAAAGCCACTATATTATGTCCCCATGACAGACATTATAGTGCCCAAAACAAACACTGTCACCTACAACCGGCGAACCTGCCACCCCAGGAAAGTATTTTATAACGATATTGATCGTTCTTTCAACCTGGAATGAACGTAGACTTAGGGACGAAACAGGTCACCATCTAGCTACGCCAGCTTGCATGTGAGAGTCCAACGCATTATAACTCGTGGCACTGGGAAGTTGACCTAGCGGGCAGCCTCGCGCCCTAACTACCAGATTTGACCAGATTTTCCTGTTCTGCCGTCTGGTCACGGATCCAAAATCGATTGCGCGGCCTCTACATAACGTTAGTAGTAATTCAGTTCGAATTTATTGCGGATCGTGGGGTCCTTTGGCGTCTACCACTCGGGATCGGTTAGCCAATGGATCTTTTCTATGGTAGCTGACATTTATAGATCAGCCCGTTAGCTCTGCTGCATGAAGAATAATAATGTGTCCTTGACACTATCGGTTTATGAATAGGCACTATTATGTCACGAAGACAAACATTAGAGGGCCCAAAACAAACAGTTATGTTTGTGAATATTATCTTAACAACTGCAAACTTTGAAATTTCGCCCGTTTTCGTAAATACACAAACGTCACGTTGTTGCTGCTGTGGAGTCACGTTTGATAAGTGACAATAATAATATTGTAGACTGAAGGGGTGATCCTAAACGTGATATTACAATGGTACATACCTATTCTTGAAACATTTGACAAGCTAATTTTGTGTATGGTCTATGTAAATTAAATGGACCATAGACAAATTTAGCATGCTAATTTTTTTCAAGAATCACCCTAAAGGTCGAATTTTTATTGCAAGCCTACAAGCTTAGGACGTTTTGACCTGCCATTTGGCTAATATTTCAAGAGTGGGAAACATCATAAAACGTTTCGGAAAACCGCAGTGGTACTACATCTATACTACAGTCAAAACTTTAAGAACCACTACTCGAATCAACGACAAAAACTGTAATTCATAAAATTCTGTTCTCGACCTGAACGAATATATAAAACGTAAAAAATTTAAAGTTTGATTTAAAAACTAGTTAATATTTAGACGACTGCCCAACAAAAAAGGAGTGTAATGTGTTCAGAGCTCATCTAAGTATGTCTTCCCTTTTTTATTCCACCATAACTTCTAAACGCTTGGACCGATTTAGAAGTGTGTTGTATTGTTAGAACAGCAGACATCCCGAGTGGCATATAGTACATTAACTATCTAAATATTAAGTAAGTAAATGTCTAAATGTCCAAATATCCATAAATTAACATAAATATATCGTGTTTAGTGTCAAATTGAAGGTCTGACTGAGTACATTCCGGAAATCTACATCTAGCTATACGGGTAAATTCATAAACCACAAACATTTCATAAAAAAACCGTAATAAAAATAATAATACAATAGTTCACTTTTTGTAGCAGCAGTCGTTTTTTTATTACTTTTAATATATTTACTTGTAAACATGTCTAGGGGGCTTACTTGTAAACATGTCCCGAAAAGTGCAAAGGGGGCACCGAGATTTCGACGGCCTAAGGGAGGGCGTCTACATGGGTTAATTCGGCACTGAAAACGCTACTCGAATCAGCGAAAAACACTGTAATTCTCATAATTACCTTTTCGATCTAACTATGTCAAAAGTTTAATTTGTAAAAGTAACTAATTTTTACACGAATGCCCAACAAAAAAGGAGTGTTATGTGTTTAGGGTTCACCTATGTATGTTTTCCGTTTCCTTATTCCACCATGACTTCTAAACGCTCAAACAGATTTAGAAGTATGTATGTAGTATCGTTAGCATCGTTATGTCATCCAAAGTATCATATTTACCTTAATTATCCAAATATCAAGTAAATAAATAGTTGTCTAAAGGTCCAAATCTCCAAATGTCAATAAATTAACATAAATTTATCGTGTTTCGTGTCAAATGAATACATTCCGAAAATTTGATTGAGTACATTTCGAAAATATATATGTAAGTATCTAAAATTGATAAATACCACAAATAACCACAAATCTTAAATAAAAAAACCATTATAAATACAGTTGTTCACTATTTGTAACGGCAGTCGTTTTCATTTCTTTAAATATATTTACTTGTTATTTGTTTTAAAATAACACGTAACAGCAGATTTTTCTCTAAATAAATCATCAAGTATCTAAGGTTATTTTGAGAGGCTTTGTAAGTAGCATCTCTGCGTGGGTTTTCGCTTCATTATCAATGGCAAAGTGCCGTTACTGCGCATGGGCGAAAATCTATTTTCGTGACCTTTAACTACTTTTCATTTTAGTTTATTGTGGAAAATACGGCGTTTTCGGTTGCAAATTCGGTATTTGGTTATTCGGTGCAGTATTCCGGGTCGCCCGACGGCATCTGACTCGGTTGTGAGCGCATATTTTACGATAACAATGTGTTATTTGTGCGGATAAGCGTCTACAGCGTACCCACACCACACTCCCGCCGGAGAGGCGCGAATAATCGATAGCGCGTACTTTGCGCGTTCCCCGGCGTCGCCGTTTCACTCGGCCAGTTAAACAGCTGTCAGCAGGAGCCACACGCTCGTAAACTCTTATTTCAACAGTTTTCCCATACTGCACCTCAGTGGTTTGATAGTGTTAACGCGTGAAGAAAGGCGAACGCTTTGGATATGAGCGGCGACGACTGGATAGTGTCGTAGAAGGTAAACAGTATTTCAATATGGGCTCGCAAATATAAACAATATGTTCGCGATTTTTAAGCATTTTTTCCAGTTTAGAATCGATAAACTTCAAACGCTTAATTAAACGATGAATATTTCAACAATTTAAAACGATTCGCGTAGCAAATCGTAGCACGAGCGCTACGATTTTATTTTTTCGTTAGGATATATTTACATAATAATAATTAACGAAGCTTATGTAATATATTTATGTGAAACGCATTAATATTGCAACTAGCGAGAGTGCTACGCTTCATTTCAGATTCGTGGGGACGCGTGGGTGTTGTCGGATAAAGGTTTTTTCAGCGTTGTATCTATTTATAACTGCTCAATGGGCTGAGCGAAGAGCTTGTATATGACTTTAAAAATGGCTGCCTGTCGCAAATAAGAATAAACAAATCAATGTTTCGATATGGCGGATGTTTATTTTTTCGCGAGGAAACCTGTTGATCGAATATTCTGTATCTCTAGGGCTGACTGATCCAATACAAATCCCTTGAGCTTTAGTTAATTAATATTATGAACGAATAAATAATTTTATTGCCAATAATAAATATTATAAGTACAAGGGGCGGACTTATTGAATACGCGCATAACCTCTTACATGTGTGTGTGTGTGTGTGTGGGTTTGTGTGTGTGTGTGTGTGCACACTAAAGGTAGCGAAAGATTTCGTGCAGCTTGGGCCATAAGATCTAATATGTTCTCGGGTCCGCCTAACTCACGATTCAGTAAGGCTACACGAGTAGGCACGTGTGAGGGACTACCCCAGGAATGACTCGCGTTTCAGACGGCTGGTGGATCGGTTTCCCCTGGGGGATTGCCCTCCGGAGCTACTGGACTGTTTGCGCACCGCGCGACGTCAGCCAATCGGTTGTGCACTCTGACTAATTACTGAATGTGTGTTGAGACTATGGAAATACACTGTCTCCTAAGCAGCGGGGGTGGATGTCGACCTGTCGTCAACCACTATTGAAATGACCAATTGGGTACCTGATCCTGAATTCAAAGCCGGGCAAAAGATGCCAATGGTCCGCGATAGATTCAAACTGAATTATCGCTGAACATACGGCAGGTAGAGGCCGCGCAAGCCACTTCGGTCTTGTAACCAGTCGGGAGGACGGAGATATCCTGAAGGTTAATTCCAGACGGAGATATCCTGCCAAAACTGGTATCCAGGGGGCGAGGTGGCCCGCTGGGTTACCTACCTAGTGTCTCGCCGTAAGGCGCTGGACTCTTGCTGGTTCGTGGCTTTGCTGGACGGTAGGTATGTATCTTCTCAAAATCTTCTACGCTCATTTCACGGGAGACAGAACGATCATTATCGTTAAAACTTCTTGGGGTGACGGGTTCGCCCGTTGTAGTCGACATCTCTAAATGTACCCACTGCATCTCAGAACAATTTTAAAATAAAGTCGATATAGACTTCTAAAGAATGTCAAGTTCTATTTTTACACGACTGCCCAACACAGAGGAGTTTAATGTGTCCAGGATTCATCTATGTATGTTTTCCGTTTCTTAATTCCACCTTAGTTTTTAAACTCTTGAACCGATTTGAAGTGTGCAGTATTGCTAGAATTGTTATGTCATTCCTCCTCGGATGTACCCGAGTGTCATCGGGTACATTAACTGTCCAAATAGGTATCGAATAAGTAGTTGCCTATAAATGTCCAAATATCCAAATATCAATAAATTAATATAAGTATATCGTGTTTAGTGCCAAATGATAAGGTCAAATTGATCCGGAAATATACATTATTATATATTATACATATTATACTTTCCGGAAATAACCGAAATATATGGAAACATACATAAACTATAAATTTTTCATAAAAATTCGTAATAAAAATATTTAAAAATACAATAGTTTACTTTCTGTTACGGCAGTCCTGTTTTTGGTTCATTTTAAAGTACAGCTAAGGTACCCTTTGCCCCGAGTGTCAAAGGGTATCTTAACTGTCTAAATACCAAGTAAATAGTGCTCTAAATATCAAAATGTCCAAATGTCAATATGTTTAGTGTCAAATGAAAGGTTTGATTGAGTACATTATGGAAATATACATGTATTTATATGAATAAATACATAAACCACAAATATTTCATAAAAAATCGTAATGAAAATAATTATAAATAAAATAGTTCACTTTTTTTAACGGCAGTTGTGTTTTTATTATTTCTTTTTTTAACTGACTTCAAAAAAAGGAGGTGGTTATCAATTCTGTTGTTCCTTTTTTTTAAATATGTTTGTTACCTCAGAATTCTGCAATTTATGAACCGAATGGAAAAATTGTTTTTTTATTTGAAAGAATATACTTACAGATTGATCCCATTTTTATCAAAATCCTGTTCTGATGATGGGATCCATACGGAATTGAGAGAACTCCCAAAATATTATTATATGATGTTGAAAATTTACATGTTGGTTCAATTCCGATGACAATGCATTTTTTTTTAATTGTAAGCATGACCTGATTCTACATCCTGGCTTGGCTTCCGACGAGGGGACTATCAGCGGTCAACAGCACAGACACGAAATTTTGTATACCTACTCATTCAGTTACGATAGCTCGTTATAAGTTTTACCATGACATGGCTGCTGCACCCGTGGTTGGCTCCCGACGAGGGGACTCCTCAACGGTCAACAGCACAGACAAGAAATTTTGTATATGCATTCAATTACGACAGCCCGTTCTTAATTTCACCAAGACTGGACTGCGGCACCCTGGGTTGGCTTCCAACGAGAGAACTCCTCAACCGTCACCAGCACAGACATACAATTTTGTATAGGCATTAAATGACATGGCTGCTGCACTTATATAAAAAAATAGAGTCGTTTTTTTTGTTGTTAAAAGTTTGTCTATTATAAATATTTACTTCTTCTGTTTAGGAAAATGGGAGGTGGCAAGCCGATCCGCCCGGTCTGGGTAATTGCCATTTTGTTTTGTGGTGCCGTTTTTTGCCAAGCTGACGGAAATGTAGGTGAGTAGGCTATATAATCTTTAATCCAGGGTTTTAAACTCGCCAAAGAAACCTTAAGAATACTCTAATAAATTTTCGCATTTCTTCTAACAGGTTGCCTATTTAGCCAGACGGTCTGTTTGGCGAACGAATGGTGCTACGATGGTACGTTTGATCACGTCATTAATTCTTAATTATCCTTACAATAGCTTATAAAACTATCGTTCTTATTAGATTTTGCGTTCGGGAAATGCTGGCCGATGTATTCGGACGTGCCAGAAGAGGACAAGTTCAGATACAGCCTGACGAAATACGACCTGGAAAAGTTTGAAGAGGAACTTCAGCGCCTCGTGGAAATGGGATACCATTGGGAGCATACATATACGCAGTGCATTTTGCAGGCCATGCTCAATGCAGCACGTTACAGGTAATTTGTTAAAAAAAATAATTTTCAATTTTCATCCCAGCAAAAGACCTAGGTCAGAGATCGGCAACCCATTGAAACGCAAGAGCCAAGAGTTACAATTTACAAAATATCCCAGTTTTTAAAGAGCCACTAAAATCGTTTCAATGTTATAGTGTTTGCTTATATATATATATATATATATATATATATATATATATATATATATATATATATATATATATATATATATATATATATATATATATATATATATATATATATATATATATATATATATATATATATATATATATATATATATATATATATATATATATATATATATATATATATATATATATATATATATATATATATATATATATATATATATATATATATATATATATATATATATATATATATATATATATATATATATATATATATATATATATATATATATATATATATATATATATATATATATATATATATATATATATATATATATATATATAAAATTATTTTCAATAATATATAAAATTAGATTCATGAAAAGTTACTTATCTGGGGTCCTGGTGGACCAGAAACATTTAAACGATAGTTAATGTCCTCTTTAAATACTTAGGGCAGCAGCACCTGTTTCCGCAATTGATAACTTATGATGTTCTTAGTTATTGCAGCCGAATTACTGTATGCCCTTGGATGTAATAAGTATAGGAGGATGGTTTCTGTAACAGAAATGGATGTTAGTAACTTATTTTAGAAGAAATTATATGACTGAGAATATTTCGACACTAGTCGTATTCATCTCTATGACATTTCTGATAGAACAATTTTTTCAAAATTTTAATTTTTAAAAAACTGAACATAGAGAAATGGGTTAATAATATTTTGCAATATCGTTATAAATGCACTATAACCGACCTTGAAAAACATTATTAATAATGATTTTTAAATGAAAAATATTAATAAGCTTTTAATGAATATGTCTGAACAAATATAATTACTGTATTAATTTTGCCTATTCAGACCGGGACCCTTGCAAGCGCCTAAAATATTTATAAAAGCCAACTCCCAAGATTTAACGTCTCTTTCTTTAGCGTTATCGCCAAGGCACTTAATAATTTTTACTTTAAAACAATTATCAAAAGTTAAATTGTGTGCCTTAGCATGCAATGCTATTGGAAGTTGACTTTCATTGCCTACGCTGGCCCTGTGATTATTTAACCTAATGCTAAGAGGTGTAGTTGTTTCCCCAATATAAAATGCATTGCAGGTCTGGCAAAGTAATTGCTATACAATATTTTTTGAAATGCAACTACTATTAAAAGGAACTCTGTAACTGTTGGGAGTGTTAGGACTAGTAAAATAAATGCTTCGATCTAATAAAGGACATGTTTTACAACGTGATCGACCACAAGGCTGTAGGCCCAAATTTTTGTTATTACTAAGATAATTTCGATTATTTTTATTAAGTATTGATTTTAAATTAGGAGGTTTTCGAAATGATAAAATTGGTGGTATATCTAATAAACCTTTGGTTGATGGGTCGTTAGCTATAATAGGGAATAAATCTGCTAAAATAGGTCGCAGTTTCTCAGTGCCAGGAAAATAAGTAGTACTTAGAAAGATTTTATTTTGATTTAAATTTGACACCAATTTAGGTTTAGGTGAAAATTTTGTTTCGGAATTTATTATATTTTTATCTAACAAAGAGGCAGGATAATTTCTTTCTATTAGTGATTTTTTAAGATTAGAAAGGTACTTATCTAAATTTTCTTTATTATTAATTAAACGGTGTCCGCGAATGGACATTGAATATGGAATTGACTTTTTGGTATGAAACGGATGACAGCTATCGAAATGTAGGTATTGCTCTTTGTTTGTAGGTTTTATATGAATTGCAGTTTTAATGGTGCCTTCGGATAGAGTTAGATCAACGTCTAAGAATGTAATTTGATTTTCTGATATAGTGTATGTAAAATCTAAGGGTCCGAAATTAATTAATTTCGGACCCTTTTTTTAAGAATTCGTTTAAAGGATGACACTTTGATGAAAAAATAAAAATAATAAAAGCCACTTACATAGCTGGAAGGTTTTCCCGGACTGGATTGGGAAATGCTTATTTTAAATGAGATGTATTCCTGGATGAGCACCACTTTCGACAGTACAATGTAGGTTTAATGGGATTCCTTTATCGCTAGCGAACGATCGCCCTTCATCCACATCTCAAAAACAAAGCGTATCCTTTTGCAAACCAAAATAAAATGTCTTTATTAAAGACAAATTTAAGCAAAAACAATGAAAAAAATCACAATCAATCGTCTCTTAAATGCGGAATGACATTTCGAAAATTCGATTTGAAATTCGAATATATCCACTCTTTAAAGGGACGATATACGATTGCTGGGCTCGCTATCAGCCAGCTATTAAATGAAAATAAAAATAAAATACTTCATTTGCTCGTTCCCATGAAATAAGATATAAATCGTAATTTCTGGTCGAGAAGTTTATACTTAAGGCTATATGATATTTACAAGAGTTCAAAACATAAGATAAAATTGTATAATATTGTTAATATTTGATTGGTTTTTTGTAAAATCTTTTTTTAAAGAATTCGTTTAATTAAAGGATGACACTTTGATGAAAAAATAAAAATAATAAAAGCCACTTACATAGCTGGAAGGTTTTCCCGGACTGGATTGGGAAATGCTTATTTTAAATGAGATGTATTCCTGGATGAGCACCACTTTCGACAGTACAATGTAGGTTTAATGGGATTCCTTTATCGCTAGCGAACGATCGCCCTTCATCCACATCTCAAAAACAAAGCGTATCCAACCAAAATAAAATGTCTTTATTAAAGACAAATTATAGCAAAAACAATGAAAAAAATCACAATGAATCGTCTCTTAAATGCGGAATGACATACCGAAAGTTCGATTTGAAATTCGAATATATCCACTCTTTAAAAGGACGATATACCATTGCTGGGCTCGCTATCAGCCAGCCATTAAATGAAAATAAAAATAAAATACTTCATTTGCTCGTTGCCATGAAATAAGATATAACTCGTAATTTCTGGTCGAGAAGTTTATACTTAAGGCTATATGATATTTAGGTACAAGAGTTCAAAACATAAGATAAAATTGTATAATATTGTTAATATTTGATTGTTTTTTTGTAAAATTTCTTTTTTTAAGAATTCGTTTAAAGGATGACACTTTGATGAAAAAATAAAAATAATAAAAGCCCCTTACATAGCTGGAAGGTTTTCCCGGACTGGATTGGGAAATGCTTATTTTAAATGAGATGTATTCCTGGATGAGCACCACTTTCGACAGTGCAATGTAGGTTTAATGGGATCCCTTTATCGCTAGCGAACGATCGCTCTTCATCCACATCTCAAAAACTGTGGATGAAGGGCGATCGTTCGCTAGCGATAAAGGGATCCCATTAAACCTACATTGCACTGTCGAAAGTGGTGCTCATCCAGGAATACATCTCATTTAAAATAAGCATTTCCCAATCCAGTCCGGGAAAACCTTCCAGCTATGTAAGTGGCTTTTATTATTTTTATTTTTTCATCAAAGGTTTTTCCCAATATTTTTTTCAAAAGTTTCTTACTTCGTCGTACTGATTCACCCTGTATAAAGGATAACCAATAGAAAAACATTAACTGAGTGAACTCTATGTAGCTATATTAATTCAGCGCCGCCCAACGGGAAAAAACACTATACCCGTTCCAGGGCTAGTGTTGCAACACATAAATTGAGCATAATGACTAAAATAAAAAAAATAACGTATATAAGAAATCTAAATAAAATCTAAAGAAATCTAAATCTAAAAGAAATCGTATAGCGTGAACTAACGGGATGTAATTTCATATTTGTAATAAACGGTTATTTGATTAAAAATTTTCATTTCATTATATTGGATCCAATTAACGTATACACTCGTACTTCTTTTAACCGTGTCAAAATTATGGTAATTATCTTAATGTAGTTATAAAGTGACACAATAATTATTTCCATTTTTATCAAAATTAAGTAACTATCTACTTCATATAAATTAGTATCTAACTTCTTACCTAAAAAAATTTTTAGACAAACTACCTACATATGTACCTAACCTTCCTAAATATAGGCGATTATCAAATGATCTATAATGATATTCAGTTGTATATAAATAATACAAAATAATCATTATATGGAGAGATGCTTTGTAGGTAGCTGTGGCTAATAAGTGCTAATTGGCCCTGTTGTAGTTAGGCCACTAAGACAAATGTGTTAGGGTCGGCCAAACTCACGGGTCTACACACATCCGGCAGCCTCCACGCAGAGGTGCGAGACCGGGTAAGACTCTGGCCTGCGGGCCAGTTCCCCTAGAAATCGCCCTTCGGGCGCACCTAGACGGTTTGCGCACCGTGCGGCGTCAGTTAATCGTCTGTGCACTCCGACTGATAGCCGCGGGAGTCTGGAAACGGCGTTATTTCCTATATTGTTTTCCTTACGGCAACTGATCTTGAAACGACCAATCAGCGATCCGATACCTGGTGAACAGCCGGGAAAGGATGCCGCGGTCCGCGATATATTCGGTGGACACCGAATCACCGCTACATAAGTGAGAGGACCGCGCAAGCGACCTCGAACCTGTAACCAGTTAGAACCTGTAACCAGTCGGCCCGCTGGGTGATTAACCTGGTTATCTCACTGTAAGGCGTTGGTCTCTTACGGGCGAGTGGCGTTACTAGACAGTAAACTGTTTTCGTCCCAAGTCCTCCGCGCTCACTTCACGGGAGATAGAAATATCAAATATCGTTAATATTTCCTGAGCTGATGGGTTCGCCCATTGTAGTTGACAGCTCTAGTTGTGGCTAATAAGTAAGAACTAATAAGAAGCTAATAAGAAGTTGTACCTTATAATAGGTAGGTAGATAAATCTTTAAATTAAAGAAATAATAGTCCATAATATGTTAAAAGCAAAATTGCCAGAATAAACATAATTAGAATAATATAATCATTAAAAATAAACTACATTATTACAATGTCCAATTATCCAAACAGTCTACAATTAAAATCGTAAGCATGAAATCACAACCTGCATATTAAAGTCATAGGTCATGGAGACTTTCCTACCTCTTAATAATTATTTATTTTGACAATTTGAACGAACTACAGTAGTATTTGCCACTGATTTCCCTTGGTGACGTTGTTTCTTTTGTTTTGTAGCAAATACGAGATTTCATTAGATTGGCGGCGGCGCGGCGCCTTCAAGACGGGCACATTGATCATGGGCGTTAGTGACCGATCCTTTTACGTCAGAATATAACAAAGAAATAATCTTTTTGTTTGTCTTTACAAAGGCTTTTCAGTTATAGTGAAGGGGGTGGGAGTAAAAGGTATACCAAGGTGAAATGTAAGGGGGCGAGTCGATGGCGACTGTTATTGGATACGAGCCTGTATATGAATATGAAAATAAAGATATTGTTCTCTTGGAAAATTGCTACAGCTACTGGATCAGCAAGTAGAAACAAAATAATTGGATATGAGCCAATCGAGAAAATTAACCAATCAGGAGCAAGAGCTACTTATGTTTCGCTCCATTTAAAATATTCAATGCATACAGCGTACTGATTTCCTTCAACCGGGTCGAAAATTGTAATATATCGTGACCTTTAAAGGCGCTTATACTATTGACAGAGAAAAATCGAAAAGAAAATTCTGGATGCCACTTTACGAATGATATTTAATAGGAATATGAAAATGCAAACAAAAGCAACTGCATACTTCACGTGTGTTTATTTTCATTTGAAAATAAAATATCTGTTGTCCATTCATGAATGTTGGTATTTAATATGTTGAGTATTACCAACCGCTGCATTCCGTAGACGAATGATTATGTACTAATCGATTTGTGATTTCTTATGAACATTTGGGGATATCTGGCTGTCGAACGTTGTCGATATGACCAGAGCTCAACGTTTGTAGAGGCCTTGTTCCCTCGGATTTCAAATGGTAGAATAAACACAAAGGTAATATTTAGACCAATTAATCATGAAAAGAAGCTAATAGAAGAGAGATGGCTTACCATTGATAAGATCGACGAGAGTGATAAACAGGCTAAATGTACGCGCTTTTATCTCCGTAAATCTTGATATTTGTCGCCTAGGATTGTTAGTGTGAATTATTTTTTGCAACTGTGAAAGACAAAGTTGAAAGACGGTTTTTTTCGTACATTAATTATTTGCATCGTAAGAATTACACATTTAGAAGACGATTTCATCAATTCTTTTAATGTTATAAGTCATCAGGCAAATAGACAATTTTATCGATGGTATGACGTCAATTGAATCTTGGAAATAAAATATGTCTACTGAATTGAGTGCTTAACGTTTAACAATTTTTGATGCAATATTAATCATCATGTATCACTACAAACATATCAAACAACACCGATTACTATCCATGTTTTAGTGGTATCGGTTTTAGATCTGTTTCGATTTAAACATATTCCCTGGACACGTGTGTGGGAAACCTAAATGTGAGGGAAACCTAAATGTGATTATCTAACTTAAATTTTACGAAGATCATGATCAGCACTTGATGTAATTACACGAAAATGGAAAAGAATAAACTGCATCCATCCTTTTTTATTGATGCTCATCGTTCGATAGAAACCGAAGTGAAAAAGTCCCAACGCTGTTTTACTTACGGAAAACGGATCCAATGTCGTATTTGACAATTCCTAGAAATTCCAACAAACTAGCCATTCGATGGAGGATACTTATTGATACTTATTGATTGAGTGATAAGTTTTCAATAGAATATATTATTTTATAAATCGTAATCTGAAAATCATTATAGTGACTTTAGTTAGTTTTCATCTATATTTTTCTGCGGGTCACACGATATAGAATTACATGAAATTAAAAATATAATATAATAGACATATTTGCATAACTGTATATAAGGTACAAGGGTACAGATGTTTTTGTTCAAAATACTTCTATACAGTTTGCCCACAGGGCGTACAATTTCAATTTCATGTTTATAACCGCAGGTTTATAAGCACCGAACACTCGTGCTTATTACTTATATTTTTAATTATGAATCTAGGAAATTAAAAAGTAAAAAGAAAAAATTAGGAGTCTCAGAAACAATCGACATGTATTTAAAAGTAATCCAATTGTGACAAAAAAAATATTAAAATAGGCCAAGAATAAAAAACAAAAAATAAAATCTTTAACACAGTAACAGTATCATAATAACAATTTATTTCTTTGGTTTTTCAGGTAATAAAAAATATATGAAAAAAACCCACAAAAATTGAGTGGCACCACATTGAGTGGCGAAATCGTGGTTATAATTATATTTCAATTGTCAGTAAAAATTCTTTTATACTATAATAGCATACTATGAGAGCATTTCTTTTATACTATAATAGGAGGGTTGAAGACGTTTAGGGCGGTGGGGGGGGGGGGGGGGGTTGTCTGCTTGCGGGGAAAGTCTTGGAGTGACACAACCGTTTTTTGTTTTTAAGAAATAATTTCTATAAAACAATAATTTTGGCTTCAAAAACAGGAACGAATTGCAAAACCTTAACCTTATGCATATTCAATTCAGTCACTCAACTGGTATTAACTAGGGTGGACACCGAACAGGACTCCTAATAGTACTATAAATTATTTAATCCTTAACCCCTAGAGCCCCGATCGGCCGATATCGGCCAAAACACGATTCAGCGTGACGGCCCCGTTTTAATTTAATTTTAATTAATTTAATTTTATTACATTTTATTATGTTAATATGTTTAATTTTAATTATGGATACAGTGGTTTGTCATTAATTAATGTTTTGGTGAGACAGTGTCATAATTTAATTTTTTTACTAATTTTTACTAAAATTTTTTGGGACATCACCTTGTCAATCGGCCGAGGGACCGAGGCCTGAAGGGTTAAAGTAAATTTCTCATAAAACGAGTTCCTAAATGCCTTAAAATGCGGTCCTAAAAAGTGCAAATCTAATATTAAAATTTGCCTGAAAATTGAACATAAAATTCCGTTACATATAGTGAGACATATATAATAAACTTGAAGATATAAGAAAGTTATGAGAAAGAAAACAAAAGAGATCGACCCCGAATTCCCCAAAGAGAATTTCCAAAGGGAATTCGTGGTCGCCCCTTGAATAATATAATACAGAAAAGTTTCCAGATATATTGTGACAGCCGAGCATTTCTGACAGTGATAAACATTTACCTACCAGTTATACGTACTTTCCTCGTTGTATATGTCTGTTGATTAGAGTTAACTTGGGCAGCGCTGGCGAATTTATTTCGGAATACCTTAGGAATTGTAAATAGTTTTTCTTATTAAGATTTCCCTGCTAATGATCGTAATAATGATGTAGAGTGTAGACGATTTAGAAACGTGAATTCTCAAGCCGGGGAAAAACCGTTAGACGATCATATAAAATGGATTAACGTAAAGCACTTGAAAGATTCTATGGTTCAAGTCAAACAAGAAAATAAAGGTAAAAAGTTGGCTTTATTGTACAAGCGATGTTGTATTAAAAGCTTAAAAATAATTGTTTTTGGTCACCAATATGGGGCTTTTATCAGACTGATAAAATATAATAATAATAATAATAATAATAAACTGTTTATAAAAGGCGAGCTTATTGCCACATGGCAATGTTCTTACAACTAATCTAAAGACAGTGGGTACATGCGCGCATTGTGAAAATAAAGATTATTACATAACACATAGAGACCGTCTGCATAACATACAGACAAGTGGAAGAATTTAAAACGAATAATGCCCGAGGAGAGGAAATTGGGAGAGGAAGAGAGGAGAGAAAGGAAAGAACTGGTTACTTCTTAGAAAGGTAGTAATCCTTAAGGTGAGTCTTAAACGATGGTAAAGAAGGCGAGTTTCGTATGTTTGCTGGGAGATGGTCCCGGAGTCTTGCACCATGGACATAGAAAGAATAGGAATAGAAATCACTATTATGACTTGGAATTTTTAATAAACTGTCAGAGGCTGACCGAAGTACGAGACCGCGGGAACAGTGGTTCAAAAAGCTCGTGGAGATAGGATTTTATTTATTTTATTTATTTATTTATTTATTTCCCAAAATATAATTAACCTTACAGATGATTCCAAATCGTTAATTATTTTTCTAGGCTATTATTCTAGATTATAACTATTATTCTACTATAGACTATTATTATAATTCTACTGTTAATAATATTATTATTACTCTACCCATTACTATTACTATCATTATTATTCTAATATATAAATCATTATTCTAGACTATAGCAAACGAGACGGAGACATCCGTTAGAGCGTAATATTAAACGATTATATTTACATATGTATATCTAATGTTTATCTAACCTTTTTTATTATACTAAATACTCCTTTTTAACAATTGTAATACTACATATTTATCTAATTATTTGATTGCTAAGAAATGCCATTACCATACTTTTCAGTTGTGCTAAGTTCACCGTCCAAATATCCAATTCTGGCTCAGTCGAACATAGTGCATTTATGGTACGAAGCGTCCGCACTGTGAAGCATTGTTGAACGATGTTAGTTCTAGCTCGCGGTAACGCGAACAATACATGGATGGTGTTAATTGGGAGAGTACACGATATAGGAGAGCAAGTATATGAACATTTCTTCTTTTGCGTACTGGCAACCATCGTGAGGCGCATTTAGTAGAAAGCTCTTTCGTATATAGAACAGCATAGATTTTCCTGCTTAACTGTCCATGTGGACTGTAGAAATGGTCAGCTACTTTACACTGAGAAAAAATATAACGATTTAATACACGGAAATACGCATGTTTCAACAAGGATTACGTATATAACGCGGACTGTGGTCCATACGTATGAATTAACGTGACGCGTAACGGTGTTGGCGTTACGGTAGTTACTGTGTCGTAATGTTAAGACATGTTGTTATTTCATTTCGTCGCGACCTTGAGACCTCGCTTCTGACATGACAGGACATAGTACTATACGTACGGTTATAGTCGGATACATGAATCATGTTGATACTGTTATTTCCGTATTAACCGTAATGAGAATGTTGATACATATAATCGCGTAATTGAGTTTCAACAAAATTCCTTGTAATTCAACAAAATTTCGTTATTCTTATAAAACCATAATTAAAAAATGGTGATGTAGGTACACAGTTCACCATTAGGTGTAAAATATTAACATTATGTCTCTAATAATAAACTAAATCTGTATAGATTTATCTACAAACTAATAATGTAGATGTTGATGTCAGAAAATGTATGTAATATGTATATTTTACGAGTATATGTCCATAGTAACTAGAGAGGCGTATTTCTGGAGGAAAATGGATTTTTGTCTATTAATTAAATGCTAGCCACGATTTTTTGTTAGTCTGATCAACCCCCAGATTGTTGACCCTTATTATATATACTGAAATAAAACCGTTCAATTGTAAATAAAATAACCATATTTTATTTTACTTTCTCGACCCACCAACGGTTAGGGAAAGTATTGTGAACTCGTAATTTTTTTTTTTTGAGATGAAGACGGATACCATTTTAAACCCCACTCCCCGACACGTCTAGGGCCCTTTTAAAATTGAAGTATGTCATTCTGTCCGTGTGTATTCCTCCACGATAGCGCCCAAATGCTTCATATAGTCTGTCTGTTTATCTAAGTATCTCTGTGTGTGTATGTATGTGTGTACGTATTTTTCCCTGATCATTCGGTCACGGCAAGCGTTGAAAATATTGTGGTTGAAGTTAGTACACCAGAGGGCGCGCTAGTCATACTTCAATCTCGAAATATTGGACTTAGAGACTTGAAATTCGGTACGCAGATGCGTAGTTGGGAAGACACATTGTCAAATTTTGGTTGGTATATTTAATAAATATATATTTATATATTTAATATAAATATATATATTTATAAAAGTATATTTATACAAGCGACACAAATATTTTCACAGATAGATGAAGAAGAAAGAAGAAAAATATTTATTTACAGCTGTTGTTACAAAAAACAATACAAAAGAAACAAAAACACTGATTCAAAATTAAAACTGTAAATAGAACTACAAACGCTGCAAATTAGGGGTATCCTCAAGGTAGCTCTTATCCTGGTTTTCAGGACACACATGTTAATTATTGGTACATACAGAAAACCACAATTTAATGATATTAAATTAAAATATCCAAAATCAAATAAATCTAAAAATCTAAAATAAAAAATCAAAATCAATAAAATCCAAGAATTTGAATAATCAAAATATTAACAACAACTAATCACGATACAAATTTATCAACAAACGAAAACACAATAGTAATAATCAAATCATCAAGTAATTATTTTATAGTGGTCCTTAAATACTGCAATTTACTTCGATCGCAATGCCATTCCCAACCGATTCTATACAACCGCAGAATAATAGGAGAAACTGCACTGGAAATGTGTAGCTTTGTGCTTGGGTATTAAAGCAAGTTGTTCGCGTGCCCGTGTTATGCCTGCTCCACACATTCGCCAGCGATGGCCGCGTCGCGTATGTCCCTCTCGCTCTTTTTCATATATTTTTCTGACGTCATAGTGGTGCCGACTCGCTTCTACCTTAGCAAGATTGGCCATCATCGGCCATTGTGCAGTTACAGGACCACGTCATAATCGAGTAAAGATTTCGCGGCTGTTTATTGCGTACTACCCTGAGTACAAGGGTCGCAAGTTGGAGCTGCCTTCTTTTACTCATATTTAACATGGAAGCTTTCGCAGGGAACGGTGACACATGATGACGTGGAGGAAACCTAAAACAAAATCTTGCGCAGGCATTTTGCAGTCTCTGAAATATAGAAACAGCTATTTTATTACCATATAAATAGTACAAAAATACTACAAATATACTACTTTTGCGTTCATAATCACTTGACACAGTCACTGTCGGTGGTGGGCGGGGGGTTAGGGGGTTTGTTGGGGGGGGGGGGGGGGTTGATGAGGGTTTGGGGGTGCGTTAGGAGGGGAGAAGGGTTTATTTGGGGAAGGGGGTTGAAATGTTGGCGGGGGGGGGGTTGTCTGCTTGCCGGGATAGATTTTAACTTTTTAGTCTGTTTGTTCAATGCCTGGTGTAATTTCTTGAGAAATACTTTACCAATTTTAAACCAGCAGATTGTCAAGCCTCATGGTTTAGGCAGGCCGCACCATCGCAACACCAGGACTAAGGGTTTGTAACCCGGAGTTCAATGACAAAGCCTTAAAGACCTACAATTTATTTATTAAAAGGAATTCGCACATTTTAACTACATTACATTATATTATTATCATTAGAGGCTCCGTTGAAAATAGTATTAAGAGAGAGAGTAGCGTAGCCTAGTCCTTCTTCAGATCAACGCCGCCTAACTAGACCTAGGCCCGTACTAGGGCAAGCGTACTAAGTAAAAAGTGGTTTGTGCATACTTTCCACTACATAACTTTTAAAAAAGTATGTAATAATATTAGGAATACTTATTTATATCCAGTAGATTCTTAAGTCTCACGATGTAGGCATGCAATATGCTCCTGCTGCATTAGGATTTGAGGGTCAAAGCTATAATATATGATTCACGGAGTAGAGTAGCTAAAAAAGCAGTATAATACGGAGCGTGAAGCTTAATAAAACCGTGTATGTATGGCTGTTCGTAACGACTCATTTTTATAACGCTTTAATTAACTTGATCTGTATAGTATGTGTGTAACGGAATCTTGCAATTTAATTTTTACAAGTTCCTGACTTCTGAATAATTTGAAATATTGCATATAATGCAATAATTTGATAATTTTGATCTAATGTCCTGACCACGAACATCAGGATAAAACGAAAAAGATACAGATTTTAAAGGTTAGACAAATAACCGGCCATATAAAGAAAGTAAATATTGTCCTTCTTTATAAATAAAATTATAGTTTAAAAACAAAAAGACTAAAATGAAAAAAAAACTATCGATTGTTATACATATTTTATTTGTAGCTATTCGTAAATATAAGAGTTATTATATAAAAAACTATTATAGGAATCACCTCACGCTTTTTTTAAATAATGTTTTTTTTCGATCACTATCTCATTTTAAACTTATTCAAAATTATTTAACTGTATTGGGTTTTGGGGTGCTTTCAATCGCTGTTGAGACATGCCTTTATATTACAAAATATTTTTTTACTTTTTAGTTCACGATGCTATCAAAGCGTGATTTATTATTTTTTTTAAAGTATAATTTTAATTTATAATACTTTTCCCATACTTATCGAATAAAATAGTTTTAGATAGAGATAATATGTGTTTACAAAATATATACGCTAAATAACCTTTTAACGAACAGAATTCTATTGCAAGGCGTTTTTTTTTCTATTTATAATTGTTAAACTGAATTAGTCGTGTTTTTTTAAATTACCATTTTTGGTGTTGAAAATCAAAACCGAAGCGTGGACTCTGGCCTTGGCTAGTTTCCCCTAGGAGTCAATCTTCTGGCGCTCCTGGACGGTCTGCGCACCGTGCGGCGTAAGCCAATCGATTGTGCACTCTGACTAACAGTCGAGGGAGTCTGGAAGCAGTACGGTTTCCTATAGAACGGGGGTGGTTGCGGACTTTACGGCGACTGCTCTTGAAACGACCATCGGCTACCCGATCCTGGGTGAACAACCGGGCAAAGGATGCCGTGGTCCGCGATAGATTCGGTATACACCGTTTCACCGCTCCGTAAGGGAGAGAACCGCGCAAGCGACCTCGAACTCGTAACCAGTCGAGAGTAATCTGGTCGCAATAGAAAAGAAGGGCGTGAGTGTAAGCCCGCTGGGTAACATACCTGGTTATCTCGCGGTTAAGGCGTTGGCCTCTTACGGGCATGTGGCGGAACTTGACGGTGGACTGTTTTGTCCAAGTCTTCTGCGTTCACTTCACGGGAGATAGAACGACCAATCGTTAAAACTTCCTGAGGTGACAGGTTCGCCCGTTGTAGTTGACAGCTCTATTTGCTAGAGCTTTTATTCTTCAATGATAAAATATAAAATACCTAAACATATACTACGCGGCTGAGCAAAGAGGTTTTTAGCAGCCTCACTATTTCTGTAGCGGACTCACATATTTCTTTAATACTTATATTAGGTTTTAAGGTATATTTTCTTATTGTAAAAAAGTTATTTGCTGATGTGCTTGTTAAAATGTTTATTTTTATAATCGTGACGTTTTACCGTTCGTTATATCTGACGTAGGCAGGCAGGTTTTGATTAGAGACCCTTAATTATGTACGGCTCAATGCTTTTTCGAGGGTAGCAACGAATGAAATCCAGCCATTCATAGCTATAAGTAATCTGTCTAATATGCCTGCCTACTGCCTTCGTGAACGATCCGACCGTATAATGACGAAATTGTTAAGATCGTTGTGTGGGTATATATGTTATAATAACCTACATACATGCACGTTTTGCGTATCATATCCTGTTAAGAAGCTGGGTGAGTGGTATATTGTGACTGACAAAACACGAGTTTTACTTACATGGGTTTAATTAAAATAACATATTTATCGCTATATTTGATACAATCAGAAGTTTATTTTCAATTAATTTTTAAAGAGAGCAGATTGCTGATTCGCTTTTTTCTGATCTTCTTTGAGGAGCTTCTGATCTCCTTCGCTGTTTCCTTTTAAGATGCCGTGTTATATTACCATTATATAACCACAACTACCATTATATAATCCTCATTATATTACCATTATATAACCACGACTAAATACACTTGAATAAGAGGATTTAATTAGGGCTACCTACAATAAAATAAATACATGCTTCCCAGAATTGTTAAATGACCCGTTATTTCCTGACCTTTCATTTATTCCGATAACTTTAATAAAGAATTATAGCCTTTGTAATGCACTTTGAGGAATACATTGGATATCTGTGCCAGGCAGACTAATTGTAGGCTGTCAATGTTTTGAGAGGCCCTCAGGGGGCGTCCATTATATACGTGAGGCGATTTTAGCAAATTTTCGACCCCCACCCCTCTCTCCTGGTGAGATCTCGTGAGATTCGGCTCGACCCCCTCCCCCACTTACCTCACGTGAGATTTTTTAAAATGCGTATTTTAGTGTAAATACGTTTTAAATCTGTGCTTGATTGCGTTGGAATCATTTAAAAAAACACAACTTGCTTAATTATTTTTATTTAAGGCTGTTAAGACTAGTATTAGGTAATATTGGCCGAGACTCCTCCTCTCCCCCGCGTGAGATTGTGTGAGATTCGGCTACCCCCCCCCCCCCCCCCTATAAACGCCTCATGTAATTAATGAACGATTCCTTAAATAGGCACGGGAACACACCCTTAACTAGGTTTAATAGTATAAATAACGGTTTTATACTTTTGTATAATGTTGTGTTCTGAAATCCAGTGTACTTTATTCTCAATTTTATTTCCAAATATGAAAATATACAGATACAGGTACATGGAAATTGTCAAGGCCATACTAATTGTCAGAAAATATAAAAAAATCTAAGTTTTTTAAATTTTTTATTGTAATTTTATTTTTATTATGTAATCCAGAATAGTGCTTCTGTAAATTGCTTCTTAAAATTTAAAGTTAACTGCTCCAGCTTGGAGAAAATGACACCTAAGGCCATAAAGTAAAGATTTATAGTAACAGGAGTAAAAACACCATCACAGGATGTTGATTTTTTGCCTATAATTTAAAAATTGTATAAACTAGATTTCTTTCTTCTTTTAACTAGTATGACCCTGCCCTATCACCCGTTTCCGGCTTGACGACGACTTCTGGGACATCCTGTATCTATTCGTTACACTATAAAGCACTGAGCGTTAATTTATAGCAAGCACAGTTCAAATGTATAATAATTTCGATAAATGCAAATTGGTGTTGAAATGTAATAATTGAGTGTAATAATTTGACCACCCTATGTAGAAGGATAACTCATATCAATTTGGCAGCATCTGCGTTTGGCGTTTAGTTCTTTTAGATTATTAAAAAAAAATAATATTTGTTTCAGCCTCGTTGTTGATATTGGTATTTGCGACCCGATGGCAGACCGCAATATCCTATCAGTGACCTCCGAAAATCCGAACTCTGCAAAGCCACCCGAAATGGCGTATATAAAATTTGCGCCGAACTCAAATACCGATGAAACGGATTTTGCTGACGAGTTTTACTGGCCGAACGAGCGCGGTAACGAAATCAATAGAGCCTGGTCGGAAGGCAAAAAAGGTGAAGTAATAATATTATATCAATGATATTAATAATATACATGAAGGAAGTAGATGCAGTGCGCGGCGCCGCCGCTCCCGCACCCGCGCCATCTGCTAGGTGGACTGGCCCTTTTGAAGAATTATTGAGCCCATGCATTAGTTACCCTAACATTACTTTTATCTCGAGATGACGTAAAGGGGCACAATTGATTATATATGGTATTAGATTGCGCAACTTCATAGAATGATTTGGCAACCCTTTCGATACGGCGAAATGCAAGTGGCACTGATAGCATTGACGGGTACACAGCGGTTACCTTTCCCGGTGCCTCGCCGTAAGGCCTTAGCCTCTGACGGCCAGGTGGCGTAACTAGACAGTGGATTGTTTTTCGTCCGAAGTCTTCTGCGCTCACCTTACGGGAGACAGAACGATCGAATATCGTTAAAACTTCCTAAGGTGACGGGTTAGCCCGTTGTAGTTGACAGCTCTAGTTGTTGATAGCATTGACGGCTAAATTAATAGCAGTTTATTTGGCCATCTATTAATAATTAATAGTTTTTGATTGATAATGAATAGTTCACATTGATAATGAATACTTTGTGTTTAAAATTGTGACTGTTTTGCATTAAGAAAAATGTCCAGTTTGTTTTTAAAGCTATTGACAGAGATAGTACTGATTACTTCCTCTGGCAACGCATCCCAAGCATCCACTACTCGATTTGTCAAAAAATATTTCCTGGGGTTCGATGCTGCAATTGTCTTATTTAGCTTCAACGAGTGTCCACGCAGTTGCTTATTGGTGTTCAGTATATACATGCTCTCGATATTGGGCACACTGTAATAACCGTGAAGCATTTTATAGCTTCCTATTAGGTCTCCTCGCTGCCTACGATCCTCTAATGTTGTCAGGTGAAGTTCTTTCAGTCGTACTTCGTATGGTTTGTCCCTCAGCGATAGCACCAACTTTGTTGCTCTTCTCTGAACTCTTTCCAGGTGCTATATATCATTCCGAAAGTAAGGATTCCATACGTGGTAGGAGTGTATTAGTGTCATCTATCACATTTTTTATGTAGGCTCATTACATCACAGAAATAATACCATTATAATCAAAGGTAATACGGATGGGTAGAATGCCATCAATAGATGGCATTCTATCTAGATATACTAATAAGTCTATCTGAACATTAAAGTGCGTAATTATTACGTATTTAAATCTGTATATTAATTAAAAATTGTCATCTTTATGTAAATATTATTAAATTAATAAGAGTTATGATTTAAAAATTCGTTTGTTGTTATTATTTCATACCGTATAGGTTTCATACGTTTAAAGCGCTATCTGCTTATTATTTTCCATATGGAAAATAATAATAAATTTTAGAAACCATGAGTGCCAACTACATGTTGAGTTTCGTTGGAAAATACTGGTTTCCAAACAGCCGCGGGTACAGAAAAAAATCAAAGGGGGGGGGGGGGGGGGGGGTAAAAGACATCTTGAGCTATGGGTATAATAACAAATCATCAAGTCATATGCACAGGCTACAACATACTACCTTTGCAAGTACAACTACTCCACTGATGAATGAACTGCGTGTAGATGGAGACTTGGACGTGTCAAATACAATAGGCGAACTTATCACCCAGGAAGTTTTAACGACATGATCGTTCTGTCTCCCGTGAGGTTTGCTTTGGTACGAAATAGTTCACTGTCTAGTTACGCCACTGGCACGTATCAAATCAACGCCTTACCGCGAGACACTGGGATTGCGCCCAGCGGGTGACCTCGCGCCCTTAGCACCAGCTTCGGCAAGATTTTACTGGTACCCCGACTTGTTACGGGTTCGAGGTCGCTTGCGCGGTCCTCTCCCTTACGTAGCGGTGATTCGGTATTTATCGAATCTATTGTGGACCACGGCGTACATTTCCCCCCTACCACTCGGGATAGGGTGGCCGATTAGTCGTTTCAAGAGCGGTGGCCGTAAGGTTAACAGCCACCCCCGCTCTATAGGAAACAAAGCCGTTTCCAGACGCCCCCGGCTACCAGTCGGAATGCACAGTCATTTGGCTGACGCCGCACGGTGCGCAATCCGTCAAGAAGCGCCCGAAGAGCATTACCCAGGGGAACTGGGCTGCAAGCACAGAGTCCTACCCGGGCTCGCACTTCTACGTGGAGGCTACCGGATGGGTAGCCTCCGCGTAGAAGTGCGACTGGCCCAATGTAGCCAGCTCCCCGTGTAGATGGATACGCGGGCGGGCGTGAATCGCGATTGGTGCTGATCCAAGGTGGGGGGGGGGGTAGCGCGGGGGACCCCCTCTCTTTCCATATGCATCCGCCGCTATTTCCAAATCGTAGTACGTCGTTGAGCTATGTAATACGCTAAATAATACGCTATATAATCAATAGTGCCACCTAATGGAAAAATAAAAAGTTGCGTTAAATAATCAATTATGATATTATTATAATGGTACGAAAGGGGGTTTCCGGTTCTAAGATGCGTAAGTAAATTTTGTGACATTAGGAATTCATATTGTGGCAGGAGGTCGTCTCGACAAGAGAGTCGTTATTCGAGTCACGCGAGCGAGAGTCGTTATTCGATTCACGTGTAATATGATCTCCTGATACTATCGAATGGGGTTCAAACACACGAGGTAGATTCGGTCTGTATTTAAGGGGGTGATTTCATGTGTCGTATTGGAATTTCTTAGTTTTTTTTTATTTTTTGATGCATATACGACCCTTAGCTCCATTCGCTTATTTCCAGCTTATTTCCATAGCTTATTTCCAACTTACAATACTATAGCTTATTTCCAACTTACAACACTAAATAAATCTACTAATTGAATTATAATTTACAGAGCTCAACGAGAATTCCCAAAATCTTTTCAATCGAGAATCGGCGCAGGAATCAAAAAATCAACTACTAAAATTGCTCCGCGGCCCCAATTTTGGTGCCATGGAAAGCAACGAAATAATAAAACCAAATGGCGAGACATACGATAACTTACAAATGCTAAAAAATATCATAGATAAAGATAATATAATTGATCAGAATGTGCAACACGGCAAACATCCCGATGCGTTTGAAGCCGTTCAAAATTACAGGAATAAGCTTCGCCTCGAAGACGGCGCCATGAGAAAAGTAAAAAAAGGCGGATTCTTCCACGAAAACAACAATGGCGTTTCGGTCGTCGAATTTCCCGAAGAGGAATACGAGGATATCACGCCTGAAGAGGCATACAATTCATACAACCCATCAACGGTCGAGTATCTGACCGAGAATCGCATGGATCCATCTGAAATGAATCTATTCTACAAGTTTTTCAACTCCGCCAAGGGTAATTTGGATGTTCCTATTAATCCGAATGCCGCTTTGCCAGAATCTCGGATCTACGTGGACGAAGATGAACCGGAGATTTTTAAAGTTGACAGCGGAAGCGGTGAGTTCAACCCGAATCATTTGTTTGATAATGTTGAGACGAATGACGTTGGAGGCGCTGAAGAGACGATATCTTCGGATGCGCTCAAGAATCTGATGCGCAACTGGATCAACAAAAAAACAGAAACAGCCAAAATCGATGACGCGGAAGCGTCGGACGAAAAGTTGAAAGATATCACGGTTTTGTATGCAGAAGGTGGAGTCGTATACCCGTTAAATAAAGGTATGTACCTAATTGATTTATTTTAGCTTGCTGGTATTTAGCTTTGCTTTTATTTTAGGCGGTAAATCAGATGCGGAAATAGAACAACTCGTCAATTACTACGACTGGGGATTTAAACGCCCCGAGAGATTAGACGTAAAAAAACCTGGCCCACCGTTCGACGTGAAAACCACAGCCAAAGAAGAGAACAAAACAAGCAGTAAGCTCGCCTATTATTATAAGGATTTTAGACGAAATGATTTACTTTCAATTATATTGCAGAAAGTGCAGAGTTATCATCGCCCCCAACCAAAAAAGAAGTCAACTCCGAGCACGAAAACCATAATCACAATGATTTCGACGTCGACACTTCTTACACCTACGTTGGTTTCAGGGACGGGTTCTATACTTGGAAAGACGGGGCAAATGTTGTACGCACGATCGGGGAATTACTCCACCTCGAACCGTCGGCGTTCACCTACCCGAGAGTCGATCGCAACGAAGTGACTTTCAGAGTAGAGCCAAATAGCAAGGGCCTGAAAGCGATAGACGTGGCCAACAACATCGACGGTATCAAGGAAGATCTGAAGAACCGTCTCGGGGTCGAAGTCGTTTCGGCCGGGGTCGGAGACCGCGCGAAAGATACCCCCGTTCTAAAAACGCCGACCAACACCTGGAAATGGGCCGATTGGGTCGAATGGGGATGGGGTGGATGGGGCGTTCTGGCCGCAACGGCGTTTTTAGTACTCGTGTCCTGCGCGCTACTCATACTCTTGATTCGAAGAAGCACCCTCCAACGATCTAAACTGCAGGGTCTAACCACCGATACGGACACAGAGGCCACTCAGCATTACCAGGATCTATGCCGGGCGAGGATGTCGGGGAAGCAGCAGCAGCCGGGAACCGGAATACTCGGCACAGCTATGGATGCTGGCGCCGGCACAGTTTCTTCCCAACGGGTGACTTCACTATCGCGCGACTCTGATGGCAATTCACCGTCGAACAGATCGAGCACTTCCTCTTGGAGCGAGGAGCCCGCTCTGACGAATATGGACATTTCTACTGGGCACATGGTTCTGGCTTACATGGAAGACCATCTGAAGAACAAGGATCGGCTGGAGCAGGAATGGCACGCTCTCTGCGCTTACGAGGCTGAACCTTGCACCACGATCGCCGCAACGAGCAATGAGAACGTTAAAAAGAACCGCTACCCTGACGTGCTGCCCTACGATCATGCTCGTGTTACTCTGAATCAAATAACGAATCATCTCGGGTCGGATTACATAAACGCTTCAACAATCGTAAGTTTATAATATATTTTCTATGACTTTAAGTGCACGACTGACGAAATCAATAATTTCGATGTTCTTTTTCAGACCGATCATGATCCCAGGAATCCTGCATACATTGCCACTCAAGGTCCGCTGCCACATACAACTCCTGAATTCTGGCAAATGATTTGGGAGCAAGGTTCTGTCGTAATGGTCATGTTGACTCGTCTAACCGAAAACGGGACTGTTATGTGCCATCGCTACTGGTCTGAGGAAGGGTCTGCATTGTATCACATTTATGAAGTAAGTAATAGCAAACGAATCTTTTACACAATACTCTGGATAAATGCTATTACATAATTTGATTATATTGTAAAATCCAAAGAGCAAACTAGTGATTACGTAATCGATTTAAGAAGATAAACGCGATTAAAACAAATCTACAAATCGATACTAAAAGTTTCGAAGACTCTCACCGCATAATTTATGGTAATCTTATTAGATACTTAAAACTACAATTTCGCTAACTATCTGAACGACCGTCCTATCGAAACCGTGTCTGCAACTCGGGACCTAGGAATACGAGTATACTTCGATTCCAAAATTTGATATTGATATTAAAAATATATTTAAGAAAGCGTGAAATCTGTGTCCTTCGCGTGTCTATTCAGCTCATTGTTTTTGCCGTACAAGGCCTTAGTGCCTTAGTTATTGGGCGGTTTGGAATCCTTCTTTACTCCAAATACCGTAACAAGCTACAGATGATACAAAAAACCTTAGAACTACACAGAATAGTATTCGCGTATGTCTTACTCGGATATTTTCGCCCAGCACAGTAAGTACGTTTGAATGGTAGACGCGCTTTTCTAGATATGGTAACACTCCACAAAGTCTGTAATAATGGTTTCGATCGTACAAGCCTTGTCCATCTGCTTAGCTACCGTGTTCTTCGAGGAAATTCCCATATAAAAGCCCTCCTTCATCTACCAAAGTCGGACAACAATTCTGGGCGTAGAGAGTGTCATTTTTAAGTATGTCCGATACATATGATAAGATTTTCGCCGAATTAAATTAGATACATGTTCATGAACACATTGCGGTTCAAGCGCTGCATCAAACACCACCTTAAGAGGAGCCCTCTTCACTTCGTCAGTAGTCTCACTTTTATCTTCTTATTTGTTTTCTTTTTTATTTTTCATATTATATCCTTTATGACTATTAAAAGCTTTGTAATTGCTATAAGATGTAGGATCTCTTGGTTATTAAGTTGCATCTTTCTATTACCATTTCTTGTTAATAATTGCAAAACTCTTCCCTTGTCTTTTTTATATTTCTATTAACTTTTCAACTGCTAAGCTTTTCATCTGTGTGCATTAGGGCATTTATAAGCGTCCTCCTGCAACTAAATAGTTAAAGTATTTGTTACCACTACCACATGTTGATAATTAATTTGTATCTTTTTTTAAAAATTCTTGTCAATAATAATAATTGCGAGAAATTCTAGCTTACGTATATTATAATAGCATTCGTCTGTGAGGAATATCTAAGGTTATACGTTTAATTTATATTGTTTATGTAAATCTCTGTCATCGCTATTGATTGTATGTACTAGTGTTTATCCGTCATTTAATAAATTTAAAAAAAATAAATAAACTTAGGTTCATCTAGTCAGCGAGCATATATGGTGCGACGACTACCTGGTACGCAGTTTCTATCTGAAGAATGTGAAGACCGGAGAAACACGCACTGTCACTCAATTCCACTTCCTATCCTGGCCAGAGAATGGAGTACCATCATCCACCAAGGCCTTGCTGGAATTCCGAAGGTATTTTCTCTATATTTATCTATACTTCTGTTTTTTGTCCCATTTGTGCCCAAAATAACGTTGACGATATTTTTTTTGCTAATAATTACATTAAGCTAGGATATAGCTTACAATATAATGTAAATAATGAAAATAGAATTCTTTCTGAACAAGAGAGTGATTAGTACCCAAAATATTTTCCTTTGATGCACAGCGACGAAAGTTTTACGAGATTCGAAATATTACTCCGTACTTATCCATGGTAACTTTTCCCATTCCCGGGTAAGTGTTGACTTTAAGTCATTAAAATTTGCCTAAAAATATAACTGTACATTGTATTTCATAGGATTGAGATCGGGTGAGTAGGGTGGCGAGTGATGAAATCGGAAAAAAATTATTTGCACCACTATTGAACACTTGAGGCCCAGAGAAAGTATACTTAAGAAAATAAATAACAGTTTTCCTGTAGCGCCAATGCGACCTCAAACCATAATGTTATTTTGATGAGGAACAACTGCAGCAGATTTTGAACGATTCGCAAACCATATTCTATATATTTTTTGATTATGGGAGTGTTCAATCGAAAAAAAATTGGCTGTAAATACGATATTTGGCAATTTTCGGTAGTCGAAATCTTTCGAGTATAACTTTTTTATCTTTTCCTCAAGAAGTTGCACTTTCTCACTCTGTATGCTGTCGAGTTGAGGTCAGACAATGCGTTGCGCCGTAGATCGACCTATATCACACAAACAATGTTAATTAACCGCCAATACTTTGAACAATAATAAAAAAAGCAAAAGTCGAAGCAACGTATTTCGTTTTTGAATGTTTTGCTTATAATTACTTTAATTTAAGTACCATATCTAACCTAACCTAACCTAATTTAATTTCGAAATTTTGTTTGTAAGTTATTGATACATAATCATTTGTATTGGTGTTCTCCTTAGAACAAGCTCTGCCTAGTAGTTAGTTCCTAGAGACACATTCTTTGTTTCAGTAATAACGGTGTATTATGTTGTGATATTATAAAAATGGCAACGTTATTTTGGACAACGGTGTATTTATTAACATATTGATTTTCAATTGCAATAATTTCATTTTTACAAGCTTTTATTTACTTTGCAATGTATGTTAGTTAATGTATGTTTGATTAGGTTAAATCGTGCAATCTGAATTAGAACCACTTCCTCTTATCCTATGAAGTTGAAATTATACAAGTTGGTTTAGTTCCGATGACAATGCATCTTTATGGTGAGCATGACCTGATTATACAACCAGGTTCGGCTCCCGGTCAACGAAAAAGACACACAATTTTGGATACACCTTCAATTATGATAGCCCGTTCTAAATTTCACCATGACATGGCTGCTCCCAGCCTCCCAGGGGCTACTCTTCCACGGTCAACAAGCACAGACACACAATTTTGTATACGCATCTAACTATGATAGCCCGTTCTAAATTCCACCATGGTTGCTGCACCCAGGATTGGCTCCCGACGAGGGGACTCATCAACGGTTAGCAGTACAGAAACGATTTTTTGTATACGCATTCAATTTTAATGCTTGTTCTAAGTTTCACCGGGACAAGACTGCTGCACCCAGGGTTGGCTTCCAAGGAGGGGACTCCTCAACGGCCAACAGCACAAACACGAAATTCTGTATAGCATTCAATTATGATAGCCCGATCTAAGTTTCACTATGACATGGATGCTGCACCCTGGGTTGGCTCGAGACAGAGCATTTTGATAAAAGCTTGTTTTTAAAAATGTGTTTTTACTATTAACTCATTTATTATGTGATTGCGTATAGTTTGCCGACTCGATATAGTAAGTGTTATGGGAGAGTGGTCAGATTTTATGGGAGTGTGAAAGAAACGTTTTTCCAACGATCACTGTACATTTTCCCCTTTGAAGTTCTTCTTATATTTTCTATCTTCGGCTGTTTTCTTGGTTTTTATTTACACATTTTGTTTTTTTAAACAGAAAAGTTAACAAGTCGTACCGCGGTCGCTCTTGCCCAATCACGGTGCACTGCAGCGACGGTGCAAGCCGTACCGGTACTTACTGCCTGATAGACATGGTACTTAATCGCATGGCGAAGGGAGCTAAGGAAATCGACATTGCCGCCACCTTGGAGCATATTCGTGACCAACGTCCCAACATGGTCACAACCAAGCAGCAGTTCGAGTTTGTCCTCATGGCCGTTGCTGAAGAGGTAAGAATTTCACACATCTAATCAGAAGTTTCACTAAGTTTACTCCTTTGTTCGTTAGCATGTCCGGGCCAGGATAGGACACGTCTTTCCAAAAGTATGCGACCTGGATGGCCTTGTCATTTACCTCTTGTATGCCATGGTTAGGAAGTGACAGCTGCGGGCAGGATCGGAGGTGGTCTTCATCCTGTAGCGTTCCATAGTTGCATATTGGGTTCTCTGTGTAGCCCCAGCGAACTAGTTTGGCTCGGCCACTTGCCCCACCCACCCCCAGTCTGCTCAAATTACACCACGTGGTATAGGGGAGATGGGACCTCGGTGCTATCTTCTCTTTTACGACTACGTTCTCACCAAGTGTAGCCCTCCATTGAGTCATGCGATCCGATGATTGACTGCCTTGGAGCGGATGTGTGCGGCTCATGAATGACTTTCGCGATTTGAGGCAATTGTGGTGTGGTTATTGTCCGTGCAGTAAATGTCTTGGGTCATTTATCACCTTTAGGCGTTCTGAATCAGCAAGGACATCACGAAGTATTTCAGGGGGAGTGATGCCGATGAGCGGATAAAGTTTTCCGACGGGAGTAGGTTTGAGGCAGCCGGAGACAATTCTCGCAGCATCGTTAACAGCATTGTCGACCATGTTTGCATGTGTTGATCCTGTAACGGACCTTAAGTCCACTACATACGATCAACAAATGCATCGATTTCCAGTAAAATCCACTGACACATTCAGCTATTATTTCTCGTGCAGCTATGAATCAGCACGATGAAAAAATACTTGTACTCAGAATCTTTCAAATTGCATCATTGCACGGCCTATATAAACCGGCCAAAAAGTAACCAAATTATCAGTCCCCGACTGATCACCTTCCCCCAAGGTTGCGACGGCATATCCGGTACCCCTCTACGAGGTCGCTCAACGGATCCGGCTCCTTGGTTTCCATTCCTCATTTTCCCTGAATCTCGAAGCATCAGTCTGTAATCCCACAGACTCGAGCCGTGCCCAGTACAAGATACTAGGAGCACACATTCAATCCTCATCCGCTCTCCTACATAACCGCCGTCGCTCAACCCTCGCGTCTCGATAAAGTAATCTGGGCACTCGTTAATTCGGCAAGCGTTATAACTGGCAATATTCAATCGATTCAATCAATAAATATCTTCTGCTTCAGCAAACCCGCCTTTAAATACGGAGATAACTCGTAAGTTGACACCACCACCTCACATCGAATAATTTGGAGTCTTGTGAGGGGTGGTCCCTCACAATCCCATCCACACTGCAGCAGCATAATCCGCTGCGGAGATGCATAGGCCCAGGGCTGACTCAGGTTCTATGTGTAGCTGGGTTGGCTCCTTATTAAATCCCAGTTAGTCTCCTAACGATGCTTAAACTTGAACACACCTTCTCTTTCATGTTGTGGGCAATCGACTGTGTAAGCTAGAGAACGGTCGAGCTGTAGGTTTTCTCCTTTATGTATGTTTATTTAAAATATGTCATTATTTCAGGTTCACGCAATTTTGAAGGCATTGCCTTCCCAACTGCAGCAACAAAAGGAAGCTTCCAAAGAAACATCGCCGAAGGAGAAGGAAACAGCGTAAATCTATGGATTTTTGCGGTTGAGTACAAACCTATCACCAATATGACACAAAACAAACAAGGCAACTCATCTAAGGACCCGATTTTGAAATATTTCCACTGTTTATACTTCAGTATTTTGTAGTGGAGATACGGAATTAATATACTTAATTTAGCAAGAGAAGTTGGGAAAATTACTCGTTCCCAAGTAAACTGATTAACTAATCATATTTGAAGAAACATTTTTAAACCACCATTTATAAAAACAAAGGCAGCTTTATGATTTGGAAATATTTATCTTCTGAAAATTTTTGAGACTACAGTTTTCAAACTGACCCACCGACGAAAAAGGCAAATAGACGATCGAAAAAACACGTAAGTGGTTTAGGGTTTATATGTCATTATTGTTTTTAAAATTACATAACGCTATGTAGTTGCTTCCAGTAAAATTGTTTATTTGTTGTTGGGAGAATATTCTTAAATTTTACGTTGCGTTTTCTATAATATGTTATTTATACAACAATGTAAAAATAGGAATTTTATAGAACGAAAAATTGCGGTATGGAAGCATATTTTTTGGAAGAATATTGTTAAAGAAAGTCGTTGAATGGTTAGAATGTTGAAATGGTTTAATAACCAACAATTATATACATAGCTTTACGAAAGATCTAGTCATTATCCATCAAGGCAAGTCTCTTCATTGCAAGGAAAATTTGCGAAATGTTTTTATCTTAAACTGTGACCAATAATTTTGGAACATGTCAATTCGTGCTATGCTAACCTTCTTTTGTTTCCTAATTATTACCAGCCACACTTCTCGAAAGAAGTAAAGAAATTACGTAATTGAAGTTATTTATGTAATAATACCTACTTAATTTAAAATGATCTGTTGCTGTCACCAGCCTCACAGCAGCAGATCGTAATCATAATTGTTTGGAAATGCGTAATTTATATTCCTATATTTTATTACATCATATTATCGCCACCTAAACGTATGATAAGTAAATATATAACCTCAATTTAACCAAAAATGTATTTATTAGTGTATGTTTAATGATACACAATTAATGTTATATGTCGTTTAATCAACATATTGAGTGTGCTCTCATTTTAACAACATAAAAATTTAGTTCTAATTACATATCAGAATAAGCTCTCGCTTTTCTTGAATTGTTTTCATTGTGACAACATCAAAGCCTAATGAAAAACGAAGTAACAATAAATTAAAATCAAAACAATATTTTTTCTAAAAAGCAGATATTTTCAAGAGTTTATATTTATTTTGTAATCGTTATAGCATCATCATAACTCGATATCATATTGTCTCAAAGTACAACAAGATATGTATCAACTATTGTAGTCATTGTACATGCAGCACGTGCGAAATATATTTTTATGAAATAGTCATATTTGGCTTTATTTTCAACAGAATTATACTATGTTTAACTATGTCACAAACAAGCCTATTCTTCTACATTAGATGGCATCTAATGATAGTTTTTATCAGAACAAATATGTTATCTATGTCCTTAGGACAGAGCTACAAATTTTATGTTGTAAAATAAAGTCTTAATTAAAAGCATTGGTTCCTGTGAACTGCAATTTGATTTCGTTATTTATTCGTCTTAAAGGTGACAGGGGCTGCTCTATGGATCGTTGTGGAAAAGGGAGGGGGGAGGGGGAGAGGTTTCTTTTGGCAACGTAGGCAAATCTGGCATCTGGTAACAGCTGTAATATAGTAACTGAATTCAACTCTCCAATAACCTATTAAAATACAATCCCCAGACAAGACGCTGTATTCGCCTATAGGTGTGCAGTTGCATCCTTCTGGTATGGACTAAGCAGATATTTGTTTATTTGCAGCCGTTTCAAAAATAGAAACCTTAAAAATATTTTTTTTACATAGTTTTAGTTTAGTCTAATATGCCTGGCATATTTTTGAACTAATGAATATTTTAACTTTTGGATTTTTTGTTTAACTTTTTATGAACCCCCTTTCCCTTTACTTGACCCCTCAGGAGACTATATTTCAAATTTCAAGTCGATCGGTTAAGCCGTTTAACCTGGAGGTCGGCGAACACAGATATAGAATCTCAAAACTATAATATAGATGGACTGACAGTCATAGAGAGACTAAAAGTCGCTGCAAATTGGATTATCCTCAAATAGTCTAGGCGTGGTTGTCGGGGCATGCTAATAATGGTACATTAGCTGATTAAAAACTTAAATACAGAATAAAATAAAAGTAAATTAATGTCGGTTAGGAAAGTCTGGTATCAACGAATTATTACTCCAAAGTAAACGGTAATAATAAAAAAATATACTCGTAGTTACATTTTTTTAACTGTTCATCTTTTAATAATACCTTCCGAAAATCGGTCTTTAATTTAGACAAATTATGACTTCGACGGCATTGTCGCATCCAACCGGTTTCATACAATCGCCGAATAATAAGATAAACGTCATTAAAAACTTTTGACCAGAATAATAGCCATGCACTCACAAGCTCGTGTGGAGTGTGGAGTAGGCATGGCGGTGACGAGACCATGTTAGTATTCACTACCTTGACAACATAGCCAGCAAGCAATTCGCCTCATGTTCAGCAAAAGGTTCTGCTGAGATATAACGATACATGATGACGGCACAAAATAACGAGTTAGAACAGTAAGCCCACTCACGAGTGGTAAGGCGTTGCGGGATAGTGTGCAAAGGAAGTGATCAGAGGGATACTTTAAGGCCAGTGGCAGGTTTGGAAGGTATTCCATACCCTCCTCAAGGGAGGGGGGGGTACGGGAATCTCCCCCGGAAAATTTTGGAAATTTACAGTGAAAATCGTGCAATTTAAGGCTGCAGTCAACCTAAATTCGACTTCAAATTTTGGACAGTTTTGCTTTGTAAAAGTCACGTAGTATGATGTATTACATCTTTGCATGAGTAAAACCTTTTAAACCACCTTCAAGAATTTGAATTCTTTAAACTTCATTACTCATATACCTACTCATCAAAATTTCATATTATGTATTTAATAACCAATATAAGTATTAATATTATTTTTAAATAAAATCTATAAAATTATAATAAGTCTGTATAAAATTATTGTCAGTTATAAAATCAGTAATTATTCCACCTGTATTATTAAACACCTGTACATGATGACTTTTCATTACAAATATAGCATATTTTCAATTTTACTATTTGTTTAGCTTAGATAATTGATTAATTGCTTTCACTTAAATTAATTAATTGCTATCATGATTTCACTTAAATTGGTCTCGTTATAAAAATATTCTTACTATTGTATTCTTTTAAGTTCTATGTACCTAGGTTTAATAAATCTGCTTGGTTTAGTGCAAAATAACACTTTAGAATGCATATTATGTGTTTCCATAATGATCTTGTGCTGTACAACATATAAAGGAAACAAAAGAATGAAAGCTTAGAAAAAATCTTTTTTAATTTTAACATCATAATATGTAATATTATAACATAAAAACATATATACATAGGCGAATCCGCATTTTTATTGTACGAAGTCTTAGGTGCAAGTCACAATAAGAGTTAATGACAGAGTGCGCCTTACCTTGAGGCAAGTTTTGTTTCAGTTGTCTTATATTATAGCCGGGTAGAAATCGGACACAGACAGCCGGATATTGAGAAAGATGCCCATAGTGCGTGCGACGTAAGCAAATTTTATCGGCGATTTCATTGCCCTTAATACCCGAGCGTCCCGGAATCCACCTTAAAATCACCGCTTTCCCAGTAACCCCCAGGGCTAGAATACGCCTTCTAATGTTGTTCTCAACTGTGTCGAGGTTGGTATTACTACAGAGCGACGATCACCGCTACAGACGACGTTTAGGTTTGGCCGTATGAGTGGGGCGCTTTATTGTCTACAAGCTGAAACTCTATTTGGTGGTAGACGTTTGAACTCGATACCATTACACAGAAAAATAAAAATGACAGCACGGTTTGAACGTCACATTGACGTTTGTCGTTTCGTTTGTTTGGTTATAAAAAACTCGTGTGGATGAAATTATGTCTTTTATTATTAAAAATATATATACGTCCGCTTCAGCGAATGATTTACCGGGCTGTGTAGACTGGAATTCCAGTAACACGATCTGTTACGGATCCGCTAACGCGATACTCATTTGTGATAATTCGGTTGGTGTAAACGCATTATTCCTGCAATTTCTAGCTTTGCGCGCTAGTAGCTTAATACTGGGTGTGTTTTCGCAGATACCGAATACTCCGAGAATAACGCAATCCCTCATAAAGCATCAGGCCAGAGTAAACACCGTGAAATGGATCTCGAAAGAAGGTTTCCTGTCGTCGGCGCTGATCTCCGGCTCTTTTGATCGCACGGCGATTTTTTGGAGAATAGAAAACGACAAATACTTACCTCAAGCGATTTTAAAAGGCCACACGGACGCGGTTACGACCGTTGATGGCTCTTACGGAAATGATAATAAACTGATCCTGGTGACTGGATCGGTGGACTCTTCGATTAAAATTTGGTCAGATGGAGGTGAGTCACTCGTTGAATTTACTAAAATACTAAATTTAAGGAATTTGTGTATTTATAGGTACCTTTTTCATTTATCAAAAAAAAAAAATATGCTAGATTCGATAATTGTAATGCTAACTAAATCTGATAGAAAAAGCGTAGGACATGCAATATTTCAAGACAAAAAACCTAAAAATTTACATAAAAAAAATACAAAAGTTTTATTTAACTTAGTCTTTAAGATTGTTTAAAAAATATCTATCCTATCCTACCGCCTACGTATTTGTCGGCATCAGTCCAATGTGCCGTGCAATATAATAGACTTCATTTTTGTGACATGTATGGAGTAATGCTGACGCCACGCATTCTATTGTTAAGCAGTCTGGCCATTTGTTTCGAGTTTTGTATTGCATCCACTGTCTACTGATAAAATTTCAGCTTTTCCACAACACTTTAGGGGTTCTAATTGAAATTACACTTTTCGTAGTACCCCAGCGCCAGGTGTCCCGAAGCCCGGCCTGCTGACTCTACCCCAGCATTCTATGGCCAAAATACTGTCTGATCTGAAGGTATCAGCTTTTATAAAACTCTTGCACATTTTTGTCGCTGCCTCTTGGCTATTATGAAGCACTATGATTGACAAATTACTGCCTGAGACTCTCCAGGGATAAGTTGAGGAAAATGGTAGGAGTGCTCACTGGGCACTGCCGACCTAATAGATGTATCCCGCTTGCTGGGGTTTCAGAATAGATGAGTCACATACGTAGCCAACATAAATGCAGTAGGAAGAATGAGCAAATATTATTATTGTTGTGGGCCAATATACGTGGGGGTACATACATGTAAACTGAATGGCAGTATTGTGGGTGGGGCTTACTTAGTACACATTGCTGTCACTGCTGCTGCGTGAAGCAACTCGTTCTGCGTTCAATACACTTGTTGCTTTCACCGAATTAATTTGTGTCTTGTTACAGTGCATTTTTTCGTAGAACCATTTTTGCTTGCTTGTCGTTTTCTGTAATGTTAGACTTCAGTGAATGTTAGAAGTCAACTGTGAAATTTTGCTTTCTACCAGGACAGACAGTTAATCGAGAATTTTATTTGGAGGTTCTCAGAAGACTGCGTAACAGTGTGCGACGAAAGACGCCCAATTTATGGCAAACGGAGGACTGGTATTTCCACCATGACAATGCACCCGCTCATACAGCTTTCAGTTTGCCAGTTTTTGGCTAAAAACAGCACGACTGCTTTGCCCCACATCCCCTATTCACCTGACCTTACTCCGTGCAACCTTTCTATGTTTCCACGAATGAAAAGGGGCATAAGAGGACACTTTATCGATGTAGAAGAGGTGAAAGAAAAACGATGCAGGAGCTCGCAGCCACAAACAAACGAGTTCAAAAAATGTTTCCAACAATGGAATCATCGATTAGATAGGTGTATAAAGTTAGATGGAGAGTATATTGAAGGTGTTAAGGTTGATATATAAAAATTAATAAAATACAGGTTTTTATGAAGAAATTCCGGTTACTTTTGGGTATCCTCTCGTATAAAGGTGGGGACAGGGCCGCACCGCCCCTGCTTGCGATGTGTGCTCAGCGTCAGGTACTCAGAGGCGCCATCATTTGCGCTCTGAGCCGAGCCGTGAGTCGTCCGTTCTGGTGACGAATGCTTCTTTTGTGAGTCGTTGCTCTAGACTCAGAGCTCAGACTCAGACTCAGACTCACATAATAATAGATTAGAGTTTTATCAATTGTTGAAATTAGATTTCGATATCTTGTGAATATTTTGGTATATTATTTTAATAAAAAAGAACCCGGAGAAGCACTGCTTTGATAACCAAACAAAACATATTATTCGGCCTTATTATTTATTAACTAAAATTTAAACTACTTTAAAACTGAACTACTGAAATTTATATTTTTAAATAATTTAGCAGCCGTATTCCCTATTAACACGACATTATTACGAATTTTGATAACAATGCCAGTAACAGTAGCAAGCGCAGAAAGATCGTTTTCAAAATTAAAATTAAAAAATACTTATGTTTAACAATGAGCCTGAAATATTGTCTAAATTGGCTGTAATATCAATACAAGAGAACATCTTAGAATACATACATAGATACTTGCGATATTATTGAAGAATTTTTGAATAGAAAGATAGAAGAGTTGACATTTTATTGAAATAGCATGAGATTTTCACTAATGTTTTTAATATCAAAACCGAGAAACGAAGCAAAAACCGCCAAGCGTAAAAAACGAGAGAAAAATAACAAGCAACATTTACTTACTTATAATATTTAATACATAATATTTAATATAATCTGCATTTAAGTTAAATTAGTAGGTACCCAATAAATAATTAGTTTTTTTTTGTGACAATTTTTCCAAATAGTTCACTCATTTATAAAATGTCACTTCATGGGTTTCGCGCACAGGCGCTGACAATGGTCGGCGCGGCACTGGGTGGGGGCAAGTCACGATAACCCTAAAAGTAGGACGTAAGTGCGGGTAGCCGGGTGACGACTATCCCTCTACTTATTTATCATCTTACCATACATGTACTTTATTTCCAGACAATTTTCAATGCGTCCAAACGATCGATCTTCACAACGGGCTATGTTTAGCCCTTCGTATTTTTACGCTACCGAATGGAGAAACTTTATTAGCGATCGCTTTGGATAGTTGTAAGGTACATTTGTTTACGTGGATCGGCAATCAATTTGTTAAAATTTTAACTGTCTCTGGACACGAAGACTGGGTTCGCGGTTTAGACTTCACTATCGACGGTATCAAAAAAACCTTTTTTTTTCATGAGATAATTTTTGTTATATTTATTGACATTTTTGTTTTATTTTTAGATAATGGCAAAGTTTTATTAGTTACCTGCTCCCAAGATACTTATGTTCGTATATGGTCATTATCGCCCAATAAACGTAAAACTGAAGACAGCTGTGGAATAGAGACTGAGAAAACACTGATAAAACTTGGCGATGAAACGTGGACATGGAGTTTGGAAGCTGTTCTCTCAGGACACGAAGGCTGGATATATTCTGTCAAATGGCATCCTTCAATCAAAGATGGTAAATTTTTTACATGACTGCCCAACAACAAATGAGTGTAATGTGTTCAGAGTTCATCTATGTATGTTTTCCGTTTCTTTATTCCACCATAACTTCTAAAAACTTGCACCGATTTAGAAGTATGTGATATTGTTAGAATCGCTATGTCATCCCGAGTGTCATAGAATACCTAAAGTGCTCAAATGTCAAATAAATAATTATCTAAAGGTCCAAATGTCAATAAATTAGGAGAAATATATGGTGTTTAGTATCAAATAAAAAGTCTGATGGAGTTCTTTTACTGTCCAAATATCAAGTAAATAGTTGTCTAAATGTCCAAATCTCGAATGTCTATAAATTAACATAAATATATTGTGGTTGGTGTCAAATTAACCCTTCAGGCCTCGGCCCCTCAGCCCCTCAGCCGATTGACAAGTTGATGTCCCAAAAATTTTTAGTAAAAATTAGTAAAAAAATTGAATTATGACACTGTCTCACCAAAAACATTAATTACTGCCAAACCACTGTACCCATAATTAAAATAAAACATATTAACATAATAAAACATAATTAAATACAACAAATTAAATTAAAATTAAATTAAAACGGGCCAGTCATGCTGCATCAGTTTGTGGCCGATATCGGCCAATCGGGGCTCGAGGGGTTAAAGGTCTGATTGAGTACATTCCGAAAATATGTATGTATATATATGGATTAATATATAAACCACAAATATTTCGTTAAAAAACCGTAATGAAAATAATTATAAATACTTGTTCACTTTTTGTAATGGCAGTCGTGTTTTTTATTTCTTTTAATATATTTACTTGTTTACAGGATTTAATATTGAGAGATGTATAAACGATTCTTTCCAGAAAACGGACATAACACACAACCCATGAAGCTACTCTCCGCTTCAATAGATAAAACGATGATCATCTGGCAACTTGAAAATGAGGCTTGGGTCGAAAATGTCCGCGTCGGCGAAGTCGGCGGCAACGGCCTCGGATTCTATGGCGGAACATTCGGTCCAGACGGCAAATCCATACTGGGACACGGATATACAGGTTCATTCCACATCTGGGCGCTCACTGAAGACGGTAGCTGGGGACCGGCCGTCGTATGCGGCGGTCATTTTCGAGAAGTCATCGACGTCGGATGGGAACCGAAAGACGGATTATTCCTTGTGAGCATCGGTGCTGATCAGACGACTCGAATACACGCTCCTTGGAAATCGGAAGATAAATCTTCAGTTTCATGGCATGAGGTCGCACGGCCGCAAGTTCACGGATACGACATGTCAGCTCTCGCCGTTTTGTCGAGATACAAGTTTGTTTCCGGCGCTGAAGAGAAAGTGATCCGAGCATTCGAGGCTCCGCATATATTTTTACAGAATCTTAAGAATATCAGCAAAGTGGATATCGATGGAGAAACTGCTAGGTTTCAAGGTAAGTTGTGACCTTAACACAGTAGAGGAATACCAGTAAGTTCACCCTTATGCAAAGGGCCCACTCACAATGATATTTGTATGTATGTGCGATAGGTACACAAGCAGGTCATTCTAAAGGCATATCCCTACTTGTGCGCCCTCTGCCACATTGGATGGATTGGATTCTGAAGGTCGATTCGGTCTCTGAGCAGTATAAATTCCCTAAAGTCTGGAATGCACAGCCCTCCGTCCAGATATAACTTACTTTCTACCTCGGAAGATTATTGTAAAATTACCTGTTCCATGGGAATCAAATATCCCAAAAGACCACGAGTACAAATTAAATAAATATCATGATCTTGCAAATGGCATCATCCGGAACGGCTTTTATGTTCTTCATGCAGTGGAAGTTGGCCAGCTCTGTTTCACTTCTTAAAAGAGTCTCTCCAGGAAAATATTTCTCTCAAATTTTATGGCTTCGAAGAGGGAATGGATGGGTGGTAAGGTGAACACTCACATGTGGCAAGACATCTGTCCTAAACCTACCACAGCCGGTCGTTAGTCTACCGTTCACTCCCCAGAAGTGTAATAATAGTATTATGATGTGCCCGACTCCGTTCGGTGACTTCCATGGTAGCTCCGTTTGTATTTTGTTTATTAAATATATAATACATGACTAACAAGATTAATTATAAGGTAACAAGAGAGAATTCATAAAAAAACGTTTGTGTCACCCCATATCCCGACAAGTAGACAACCCTTCTCCCCCGCCAACCTAACCTTCCCCCGTATGCCAATTCGTAGTATATTTGTAACCCCCCTTCCACGCACCTCCTCTCTACCTCGCCAACCCCCCCACTCAATAGTGATGGAGTGTAATGTGACTATCAGATGATAGCAAAAGTAGCATATTTTAGTATTTTGTAGTATTAAAATGGTAAAATTATGTAGTATTTTCTCAAATATGGCAGATTTTAAATATTATTTGCATCGCTTGTATTTGAGATATTCCAACCAAAATTTCGCAATGTGATTTCAGTCTAATAAGGCATCTGTGTACCAAATTTCAAGTCTCCATCCTTATAATACTTAAACCTCAAAATATTACAATTCGAGGTTTAAGTATGACTAGTGCACCCTCTGGTGGACCGATTTCAACTAATCTTTTCAACTCTTGCTATGACCGTCTGATGCCTGCATGCCAAATTTCAGCTTAAGATGAAGCGTTTAGGCGCTGTCCTGGAGTACACACACACAGACTTCAGTCTGGAAATGGTCCTAATCATCTCGAGGGAGATCGAAAGGGATATTTCTGTACATCTCAATTGGGAGCTAATGGCCCCTTGCTGAGTTGGCCACGAAGACCCATTCTGTTCAGGGTTGGTCACTCACGGGTCAACACCCATCCGGCGGCCTCCACGCATGAAGTGCGAGCCTGGACAGGACTCTGGCCTTAGGACTAGTTTCCCCTAGGAATCAATGGCACTCCTGGACGGTCTGCGCATCGTGCGGCGTAAGCCAATCGATTGTGCACTGACTAACAGTCGGAAGAGTCTGGAAGCAGTACTGTTTTCTATAGAGCGGGGGTGGTTGCGGACCTTACGGCGACTGCTCTTGAAACGACCATCGGCTACCCGATCCTGGGTGAACAGCCGGGCAAAGGATAACATGGTCCGCGATAGATTCGGTATTCACCGTTTCACCGCTTCGTAAGGGAGGGGACCGCGCAAGCAACCTCGAACTCGTAACCAATCGAGAGACTGGAGTAATCTGGTCGCAATTGGAAGTAAGGGCGTGAGTGTAAGCCTGCTGGGTAACACTCCTGGCTATCTCGCGGTTAAGGCGTTGGCTTCTTGCAGGCATGTGGCGGAGCTTGACGGTGGACTGTTTTGTCCAAGTCTTCTGCGCTCACTCCATGGAGATAGAACGACTAATCGTTAAAAAATCCTGAGGTGACGGGTTCGCCCGTTGTAGTTGACAACTCTAGTTGTACATCTCATTTTTTTTTAGCGCGTTTACAACGCTTTCCCTTTGGCCGGGGAAGTAAAAAACGATATTGGGCTCGATTGCGTTTCTTCGTGAACTAAAATCGGAAATTGGTACGTATGAACGAGACAGGGCAATACGCTAGTGCGGAATGTGAGATGACCGGTTGTCACTTTTTCGCATTAAAACTGCCCGCCAAGGTCAAAACATCTGAATTTTACACCGCACGAAATATGCTCGAATTTATTCCTACGAGTATAAGTTCGACAGGTAGTATTTATCGACGATCGTTCGTTTCATATTCCGCTCTAACGTATTGCTCTGTCTCGTTTGCTTGGACTAATTTTAGTTTTAGTTAACAAAGAAACGCAATCGGGCCCATTGTTGGTATTTATATACAAAATCGACCAAAAAAGGTGTGGCGCCATTTCGAAAAGTTAATCTTTGATAAAAAAATGTAAATGTTAATTTCAGACCTACCCTATGGAGCATCGGTACCATCTCTAGGTCTATCAAACAAAGCAGTTTACGATAACGAAACAAAAAATATTCCAATTGGCGACGGCGAGCAGTATTTTACTCCGGCTGTATTAAACAGTAAGTGCTTTATGTATAAATTTTGCTTCGTTATTAAAGGTACAATTTCGAACATTACTGCGGACCGCATATATGGCGTCAGTGCTGCTGCTCCGTATCGCAGCCTATTATTATATATTTATGCACTATAATTATATGCACTTATTTCTATTAGTTTTTAACTAGCTTGATTTACCCTAATTATATGCACTTATTTCTACATAGTTTATGCTAGTGCTAAATAAGCTAGAATTTTTACTTGTTATGCTAATGCTTTTACATATATATGCTAATTTATACTGTGACTAAATATCAAATATCGCTTTGATATCGTCCAAAATTAAATAGTCTAATTCAAACGACAATAACTTCTAAATATGTTTTTGTCCTCCACAAATGATTTTTATTCAGCACTGAATAACTTAAAACTGAGGACAAAATCAAATTGTCTAATTTAACCCTTCAGGCCTCGGCCCCTCAGCCGATTGACAAGTTGATGTCCCAAATAATTTTAGTAAAAATTAGTAAAAAAATTGAATTATGACACTGTCACACCAAAAACATTAATTACTGCCAAACCACTGTACCCATAGTTACAATGAAACATATTAACATAATAAAACATAATAAAATAAAGCAAATTAAATTAAAATAGAATTAAAACGGACTCGTCACGCTGAATCAGTTTGTGGCCGATATCGGCCAATCGGGGCTTGAGAGGTTAAAGGACAATAACTTCTAAATATGTTTCTGTCCTCCACAAATGATTATTGAATAACTTCCTTCATGTGGTCTATTTTTAAATAAACACATTGTGAGCTTTCTTCTCTTTCTGGTATATAGCAACAAAACATCATCATCTTCCTCTTCTAACAAAAGACTCAAAATCATATCGGAATCGCTTAACGATTGAAATCTCAGACTACCCAGTGGCGTGCTCAGGGTTGGTGAATGGGGCAAGTCCTTTTTGTTTTTTGCGCTTTTTTAGTAAAAAAAAGTGGTACCTCTTTACTCTTCAATTTGAAATTTACTGCTTGTGCCGTAGATTCAATAATGCACACTGAAGGCATGCTACTGCTAGACATAATTTAACATTTACTTATCAGCAGTCGCATATCTGCGGTGGCTTTAAGGAATGCCGTTTTATTGGCTTGAGCGAGTGAAAACAAGTTAAGACAGAACTCACCACAAGGGACAATTTTCTCCATTGTATCAGGCAATCATCAAATTATTGCAGAATAGGATCGCATATCTGCGGTGGCTTTAAGGAATGCCGTTTTATTGGCTTGAGCGAGTGAAAATAAGTTAAGACAGAACTCACCACAAGGGACAATTTTCTCCATTGTATCAGGCAATCATCAAATTATTGCAGAATAGGAACCTTTCTCAAAAATTGAAAAAATTAAGAATACTACTAGATTCGATTTCAAGACAAAATTTACATACAAAAAAAGTTTTTTTAAAATCAGTTTTTAAGATTGTTTAAAAAAAAACTAATCCAACTTACTGTCAAATAGGTCTTCGTGTATTATTTAAAAAAAAACTAACCTAACCTACCGAAATGTATGGCTTTGTCGCTTCTTTCAATGCCTATATCTCACTTAGTTATTGAGACCGAATAAAGATTATTGCAGATTCGGAATCAGCATGGTGAATATAGTTGGGTGACGTTAAAAAAACAACAATCTAGAAGATGTTTCTATAGCGTAATAATACCAAAACCACAAATCAATTAAAATTATAGAATAAAAAATCTGCTCACTTGTTCCAAAGAAACGGAACTAAATACGGAATACGCTCGCATTCTACTTGAATTTTGGCCGAGCGACAGTCATCTTAATTCCGAAGGTCCCAGTTTGCACCGGACCAAAGGACGCTCGGCCCATTGCTCTCACAGACACTGTGGCCAAAATCTTTTTTAGCATAGTCCACACGAGGATGAGCGAATTCATGCACCGGAATGAGTACCTTGGAGTATCAGTTCAAAAAGGCTTCATGCGTGGCGTCTCGGGCTGCCTCGAGCACAATTCTCTCCTGGCTGCTGCCATCAAGGATGCGAGACAGCACGAACGCCAAATCAATGTATGCTGGCTCGACCTAGAGAATGCCTTTGGGTCAGTCCGACACAGTTTCCTCCACTTTGCACTCCGCTGGTACAACTTCCCACCAGTCGTGCGTGACATTGTAGCCTCCTACTACAACTGTCTGACTTTCCATGTTAAAACGCAAGAATGGACTACCCGCTCTATACCATATTCAATTGGACTATTTCAGGGCTGTTGCCTCTCCCCGACGATTTTTAATATAGTTTTTAATATACTGCTGGAAAGCCTGACCCAGTTTGACAGGAAGTGGGGCTACCGTTTTAAAACAGACGGCCAATACACCTCGTCGTGCCTCGCTTTTGCCGACGACCTAACTTTCATCACCAGAAGCCCCAAGCAGCTATCCCTGCTATTACAGAAAGTGGAGCTTTTCTGCGACTGGTCAGGCTGTATAAAAGTGAAGCCCTCCAAATGTTTTTGCCTTGGACTCGCCCGCATGGGCACAAAATTTACATCCTATGACCCCAAATTGGTCTATAAGGGCTCTAATATCTCCCTTATAGACCCAAACAATCATTTCAAATTCCTCGGCAGAAAAATCACCCATCAGGGAAAAGACGTCTCGGGCGATCATGTTATAGAGCATTTCAAAAGTTGCCTGGCGAAAATAGATGCCTTGCTAATTTCTGGCCCTCGTAAGGCCTGGATCTATGACAATTATCTAACGTCACATTTGTCATGGCCCTTTCTTATTTACGATTTTACCAAAACCCAACTGTCCCGTCTAGATGCGCTGGTGACAGCTAGTTTAAAATCCTGGCTGTCCTTAGCCAAACCAGCTGACCCCTCGACTCTCTTCAGGTCCAAACAAAATTTTGGGCTAGCGCTTAAACTGCCCTCTCTGCTCTACGCCAACCCCAGAATAACCAAAAATTCGATTCTGTGCAATTCCAAAGATCCGGCAATATCGAAGCACGTAATAAGTGGCCGTAGTGATTCAAATGATCTACAAGCCCGCGTAGACTTCCACAAAAAGTTCCTTACTGGAATCAGCCAGAATGGCACTGGTCTGGGGTATGGCAGTACAACCACGAGCGACGTGGACTTGAAGAAGTCTCTTTTGCGGGGAGATTACGACAGCAAGAGTATGGCTCATGCTATTGGCCTTCAATGCCAGAATGATTGGACAACAATTGGGGACTTTTGCATTCCGCCTCCAATGCACTGGAAGGTAATGCTCTATGACTGGACGCCAGAGATGCTGAAATTTTATTTGAATGCCTTTCAGCATACACTTCCAGACCCCAGTAACCTTGCTCGGACCGGGTCAGAGCATCTAAAGCTCAGAACATCTAAAATTATACGATCTGAGCCTCACACGATATTTTCGTGTTTTCGGGTCATAGCATCTAAAATGAAGTAAATGCAGTGCTTTGCAATTTTAGACGCACTGAGCTTTAGATGTTCTGCCCCTCCGTTATAATAAATTACATTTCAGTAAAAACGGGCAGAACATCTAAAGTAGCAACTAGGGTCAGAACATCTAAAATGTAGCAACCTGTGAATTATAACGGTCTGTCTGCTACCGAAAAATAGCGCTTTAGGGAACGTCAATTGTTGCCAGGTTTCCTCTGTTTTGAGATAATACGTAAATATAAATATAATATTCATTATTGTCCTGCAACCGAATATACTTGAATTTTCAAGGTGAGAGACGTTAAAAAACTAAATTATAATTAATGTATGGTCCTTCCTTCGATGTAGGAGCCTACTCTGCGATAGTTTTCATAGTTTCGGAAACCTAACACCAGATAAGATATCGGAAAACTTTCCGATACGCCTGGTAACACAACATCCATCTATGACTGCTATTTATCAAATATCATTAAACCGTAAAAAGTAGCAGGAGCTATGTCACAGTCGTGATTTTTTAGATGTTCTGACCTGTTAAATGAAATCGATGTATTTATTTCATTTCGAAGGCGGCTCAGTACATCTAAAGGCCAGAGCATCTAATTTAGATGTTCTGCACCTCATCCGATATTATCGCGGTTTACGGGCCAGAGTATCTAAAATGCGTGCGTCTCGATTTTAGAAGCTCTGCGCTTTAGATGTTATGACCCGGACTCACCTTGCTCGTTGGAGCTTTGCCGATGATAGTTCTTGTCCCCTCTGTAGCAATACCCCTTGCACAGCTAGACACATTCTAGCTGGCTGCAAGGTGGCCTTAGATCAAGGACGGTACACTTACCGCCATGACAAAGTTCTCGCTGTTATTCGCGAGGTAATTAGTCTCTCAGTGGCTCGTGCCAACAAGGGTTTGACAGTATCCTCCAAACCCCCAATACAGTTTGTGCGGGATGGCTCTAAAGGCAAAAAACATTTAACTACAAAACCTTTCTCGATAATCGAGAAAGCTACAGATTGGATTCTGGAGGTTGATTCGGTCTCTAAGCAGTATAAATTCCCTGAAAGTCTCGGATGCACAGCCCTCCGTCCAGATATAACTCTTTACTCTCTATCTCGGAAGGTGGCTCTTATTGTAGAATTAACTGTTCCATGGGAATCAAATATCCCAAAAGACCACGAGTACAAATTAAATAAATACCATGATCTTGCAAATGCCGTAACCCGGAACGGCTTCACTGTTCACCTTCACGCGGTGGAAGTTGGCGCTCGTGGCCTGCCAGCTAAATCTCTATTTCACCTCTTTAAAGATCTTGGCCTTTCCAGAAAAATAATCAACTCTTTCTTAGAAAAATTATCTAAAACTGCGATTTGCGCATCTCAAATTCTATGGCTTCGAAGGGGGAGTGAATGGGTGGCAAGGTGAACGCTCACATGTGGCAAGACAGCTGTCCTAAACCTACCACAGCCGGTTCGTAAGTCCGGAATCCACTGCTCACCCCCCAGAAGTGTAAAAAAAAAATAGTATTATGATGGGCCCGACTCCGGTCGGTGAATTCCATGGCAGCTCCGTTTGTATTTATTTATTATAATGCAAGCCTGGCTTAAACGTCAATACAAAAGTCGTATAGATACATATATTGTTTTGCGTAATTTTTCACAAGTTAGAATGAGAGTACCACTGATTTTGAAAGCCCCATTGAAACCCCATATGTGCGAGCCAGATGACTAACTGAACTGAACTCGATAAGATTGCAGCGAACTGTCGCTTTGTCGATAAGCTGTTTTGTCGCGTGGAGCGATCAGTGCCCGCTAGATAGCAATAAGCGCTCGCAAATTCATATATTAGTTTAGCGACCTTTTAAAGAGAAGGCAGGCCGGGCTTTTTGGCTTGTATGAAGAGACCGCCACTGAGGCTACCACTATGTCCAACATTGATACGACAGCAGCTTTGCAGTCTGCGGTATGCGGTCTGCAGTAATGTTAGTAATTGTACCATTATCCACAGAATTGATGATCTTCGGAAGCTGAAAAATAGTTAATTTTTGATTTATTTTTCATATCAATTGATAACGTTGTACTATTATGAAGTTTACATTTCGCAGTGCCACCAACAGAGGAAACATTAATGCAAAATACGCTATGGCCAGAAATAAAAAAGTTGTACGGACACGGCTATGAAATTTTTACACTCGCTGCAAATAAAGAGGGTACTCGAGTCGCTTCTGCTTGCAAAGCAACCACACAACAACATGCTTCCATAATAATTTGGTAATTAGTTTAATTTAAATGATTTAACCAGTCGGGCGCCAACAATGCCTATAGGCATTTTTTGTCAGTTGACAGATCTGCGCGTGGCCGTTTCGGCTGGCCCCCATATACGAGGTGAGTTTTTATTAACCCTTCAGGCCTCGGCCCCTCAACCGATTGACAAGTTGATGTCCCAAAAAAATTTAGTAAAAATTAGTAAAAAAATTGAGTTATGACACTTGTCTCACGAAAAATATTAATTACTGCCAAACCACTGTACCCATAATTAAAATGAAACATATTAACATAATAAAATATAATAAAATAAAACAAATTAATTTAAAATAAAATTAAAACGGGCCAGTCACGCTGAATCAGTTTGTGGCCGATATCGGCCAATCGGGGCTTGAGGGGTTAACCGGCATCCTTGAAGGGGTTGAATCAGTACGAGCAGATAAAACTTTTGATGAAACTGTTTTTTTTTTTTTAAAAATAGTATAAATTGCGGTGAGAGCACGATGCGCTATCTAGCGGTAGGTAAAATATCGCTAATATCGATAGCGATATTTTACCTACTAATAGATGGCGCTATGCGCTCAAACTCTTGTCAAACTTTTATTTAACTGTCAAGTTCTTTTAATTTGTAAATTAAAATAAAACATTTTTTTTTTAAAATATATAATTCTTTTTTCCAAATTTTTTATATTAAAAGTTGTTCAGTTCCCCGTACTGATTCACCCCGTTGAAGGATGCCGGTTAATAAAAACTCACCCCGTGTTTAAATAAATATACAGTGAAATCTATCATAACGAGTTATTCGCAGTAATTCCTCATAACGAGTAATTCGCACCTCTCATGACGAGTATGGGAAAAATGGTTTCGCTTAACGAATAAGTCTGGAATGAATTATGCTCGTTATGAAAGATTCCACTGTATAATATACATGACCAACAAGATTAATTATTAGGTAATAAGAGGGATTTCATGAAAAGACGATACTGTTAGTATTTATTTACAAAATCGATTAAAAAGTTGCAGTGCAGTTTTTTGCGAGAGAAGGCTGGCTTCCGATAGGTTAACCGCCCTACCCTTTAGGTAATTATTCAAAGAGTAAGTAAAAAAACATATTTTTTTGTCATTAGATTTCCTAATACTTGTTTACAATTTACCTGACAATTTTTTACACAATAGACCCTCTTTTTTTATTTAGAATCTGTAGTAGGAACAATTTGACTTATCACATTATGCGTTTTGTGGGTTTTGGTTTTTTTTATTTTTATTCTTGAACGTACGTGATACGGCTTGTTGCGTTTGAGCGATAATATAGCAGACGTATAACATACGTTCGTATAGGTAGGGCGGTTAATTAGGAGATGATTGACCCTTTAACTAAAATAATTTATTTTTAGGGATACGGTAACGTGGACGCAACTCCAATCATTAACATCGCACCAATTGACCGTAACGCAATTAGAATTTTCTCCAGACGGCTCCCGACTTCTATCCGTGTCCAGAGATCGCCGGTTCTCGGTTTTCGAACAGAGCGACGATAATGGAACGTTCAACTTGGTTTCTTCATCGGATAAAACGAACGGCATCCATTCTCGAATAATTTGGTGTTGCGCTTGGACACACGATTCCCGCTATTTCGCAACTGGGTCAAGAGACGGAAAGGTTGCCGTATGGACAGAGGGCGATATCGTTTCAAACACTTCCTTGAAAAAATACAAATCTGCAGGTGTGCTCGAAGTACCTTCGGAATCGATAACCGCGTTGGCGTTTAGTCCATTCTACTTGAGTGAACTCGATTATATGATGGCAACTGGTACAGAAAAAGGAAATATATCAATCTATAAGGTTACACTGAAGATTCCGGAATTTCATTTTTTGGCTGCCGTGGATACTATGTGAGTACCGTTAAAACAATCGTTCTTATTGCTAAAAATTGACAAAAAATTGTAGTCGAAAATTGACAATGCAGTTTCCTGCGTTAAACAAATTGAGCAGCCTAAACGTATTGTTCATCCAATGTTGTTTTTCGTCACCCAATGGTATGTTGTCTCCGGTACTAGCTTAAATCGTGGAGGTGCCGCCTTTGACCGCGCGTTTGGCTTTTGAAAACCATTATTAGCTATATAAGGCTGGGAGACTTCCTGCAGTTTGACCTTCATCTGACATCTCATCGTGGCGTACTAGCTAGCTAGCATCGACGCATTCTGTATCCTGAGATTGCTATAACCTACCCGCACGGTGAACGCGGCCAACCGACGCCGCTTCAAACTCAATGTGCTAAATTTCGATTTTGTTTTATTTATAATCTTTCAGGTATTCCAGTTTCCGAAGTCCTCTGTGAATTTGGAGGATTAAAAAAAATGTTGTTTAATATTTTGTAGGGAATCGCACCATCTCGCGGTTAGAAGAGTCGGATTCAGACCGATCTCCGACGAGACCGACGTCGGAAAACGAAGAAGCGTACAGTTGGCCAGTTGCGGAAACGACGTCGCCGTTAAACTATTCGAAGTCTCTTCGAGCGATCTACGAAAGATCAATAAAAGTCAATAAAAAAGTAGTTAGGATTTTTATTCGCAAAATGCACGCATACCGATAAATTTACACTAAAGGGTAGTCGAAGAGAGGGTTTCACGAGGGCTCGGAGGGCTCGAGGATCCTCCGGCGCAGCTGCAGCACCGAGTCGTAGATCTTCATGGCCGGGCCGAGGCGCAGGCCCAAGGCGTCCACCAACTCCTCCTGCGACACCATCAGCAGCGCCTCCCCGTCCAGCAGCTCCTCGCGGAAGCGGCGCGACAGGTCGGCGCGCCGGCACACGCGCGCCGCGAACTCGCACACGTCCGGCGGCGCCCAGCCGCGCGGGTCCGCCGGCAGCGGCGCGCCCGACAGCGCCGCCCACAGCGAGGGCCGGCGCGAGGGCGGCGGCGCGCGGCCGCGGCGCACCAGCGCGCCCCGCGACTCCACCGCCTCCTCGATGGCGCGCGCCAGCGCCGCCCCGGCCGCCGCCCCCGCCGCCGCCCCCTCGGCCTCGCCCGACGCGCGCCGCCGCTTCGGCGCACCGCAACCGCCGCCGCCGACCCTGCCGGTGCGTTTCGCGAGCTTAGACCGATGCGCGCATCCTCGGATACCGCTCATCGTGCGTTAAACGACCCTCGCGCCGGATATAGACGGAGCGAAACCGAAAGAAGCGCAGTAAAAGCCGACGGACTCGAGCAAAACGAGCATTAACTGCTATTGTAAAAAAAAACGATTTCGCATTGTATCTCTTTCGAAAGGCCATTTGGATACTGACGCCTAAACCCTTTCCACCGGCCTACGCACGACGCATACCGCAGTATTTATTCCCGATACGGAGCTCGCATTTTATCCGAATCATCGGCCTTATAGAGCGCGCCGAGAACTGCTAAATTACAACGAAGAAAAGTTCCAATGACTAAATCCGTCGAAGCTACGGGAAAGACGCGAGCGAGGAGAATCATTGAGATTTTTAAATTACTAAAAGACCATTATGCGAATCTCAATTGTGTTTATTTCTACTCGATAAAGCGATCTACGGAATGATTTGCGCGATCTACGGAACGAGCCGCCTGTTGAGATTGACATGCTTACAGTAGGCGAACGATAGCGGAAACAGAATCATACATATAAAAAATCTCACTATTATGTTTAAAGTTGACAGTTGATATCTTTTTATATGTTATATTAGAACGAAATACATCCAGAAACGTGAAGACAAATGCTGGCAGACGCAGGAATTGGCGCTTAATTAAACGCGAATCAGACCACTGTCCAAATTTGAATATAAAATAAAGTTAGTAACGCTCAGTCCCTCGCACGCTGTAGATACATCATCCGAACTGAATTACATTAACATCTCCAAAATCAAAATATATCTACTTCATCTTCAATAATACTGAAAGATGTCCCAAAATTAATGCAAGATTCGAATTTTGCACCATTTGTGCGGTAGTGTAGCCAATGGAAAAAAAAGAAACAGCATGACAGCTGGCAGTTCAGGATAATTAAAAATAAACACCCACATCGAAGACAGTTCTTTGAATGGATTATGGACAAACAAGTGGATGCTGATTTTTCGACCAAAATCATTTTCAGCAATCAGGCTTATCTTGATGGCTTCGTTAATCTACAAAAAAGCACATCTGGAGTTCAGAAAATCCACGAGTGATTGTTGAGAAACAAATGCTTTCACAACGTATCACTGTTGCGGATTTTGGGCTGGAGGTATCATCAACCATTCTACATAAAAAATGCGGCTGGTCGGGCAATAGCAGTTAATGGTGCTAGAAATTGCTGTGATAATCCAGTTTTTTTTGTGCTTAAATTACAAGATATGGACGACATGACATGCCACATGCCATACACCCAGAGAAACAATTTAATTACTGCAGGAGCGATTTCCTGGTTGTGTAATTTTCCATTTTGGCGATTAGAATTGGCCGCCCAGATCATGCAAATTGTTGATCCGTTGGACTTTTTTTCTTTGGTATGTTTTAAAGTGTAAAGTTTATGCCAACAAGCCTATGACCACCCGCCTTGAAGGAGGAAATTGAGCGATGTGTAAACGAAATTCAGCCATATTTATGTAAAACGATCATGGAAAATTTCGGCAAAAAAGTATGTATGTGCCAGCAAAGCCGTGGAGGCCATTTACTCAATATGCTATTCCATACATAACCCTATATTGGGCCCGATTGCGTTTCTTCATGAACTAAAATTGTAAATTAGTTCATGCAAACGAGACCGAGCAATGCGTTAAGAGCGGAATATGAAATTAATGATTGACGATTTTCCGTAATCAAACCTACCTGTCGAACTTAAAAGCCATCCGAAAATGTTTGAACACATTTCGTGCGGTCTTAGATTCGGATGCTTTATCTTCGGTGGGTAGTTTTTAACCGGAAAAGTGACAAACGTTCAATTCACATTCCGTTCTAACGTATTGCCATGTCTCATTCACCTGAACTAATTTCCGATTTCAGTTTACGGAGAAACACAATCGAGCCCATCGTACACTTTATGAAGCAATAAAAAATACAATGTTTAATAAAAAATCTGTTTTCTATGAAAATTACTTGCATAAATTTTGGGACACCTTAACAATAGAAGAAGTCGACAAATACATATCTTAATCAAACTAAAATTTTGCAGACGAAATCAATATCAATTTATAGTGCTTATGGCAATCTGTCGACTGTCATAAAGCCAGATCTTCCAGGGATCTTGCAAGTCAGCTACCGGTAGCTGACTTGCAACCGACTGACTTGCAGACTGGTCTAACTGCCTTAAAACTATGATTTACACCTGCCTATCTCTGCATGATAATACAGAAGAATATTTAACTTTGACCATTTAAATAAATATATTGCGCTTACCGATCTGTCTCGTTTTCTGTAACAGGTGTAGCGGATAGTGGTGGCCGTCCTCTGAAATAAGGCATGTTTTAAAAAAAATTGTTACAAGAATTATTTAGAGAAACATGTCCAGTTAGACTGTCTTCCGGGTTCATTGCTTAACACCATCTGAACACGTTTTAAGTGTTTGAATACGAGACTACTAAATATGCTTCATAAACAGTCATAAGTGACTGATGATTTAAATACATACCGTTTTGGTTCTCTCGGTCGCGGTACTGTACACTGAGGAGGCGGTCTAGAAGCGGCTAAACGGTCCGGTAAATTAGGTGAGATAGGCGAAGAGGCGGGCGATCGGTACGGACAAGTTTCCGCCGTTTTATGTCCGGTGATGAACGATCCCAGAGTCGAACCAAGGCCTTTACAGCCTCTCGTCCCGCAGATGCCGATTGTATTCAGCTCTTCTTCCGCTATGGAAAAGCGGATTAATGATTATTGAAAATCAGAAAACCTTCTGCACAGACTTCAGAAAAAAAAAACTGTTTAATTATGGTTATTTACAAAGGAAACGAAGAATTTTAAATTATTTCTAATTATTAGAAAGTTAGAAATTTCGCTTTTGGGGAAACATTATTCTGAAGACAGAAAAACCAATGAAATATTCCTGAGAAACAAACCCATATGAAGATGCCAAATGCACAGGAAAGTAATTTTTGTTACATAACATATAATTATTGTTTATAATAACTCAAAACTTGGGTTCAGTCCCAATCCCAATCTTTGATCTTCTGAAATATGAAACTGAGTCATTGTAAATTTCACTAATGGACTTAGTTCATTCAAATGGGTCATATATGCATGTAAGATTCTTATTTAATCAACACCACTTTATCAGAATCAAATTATCTAATGAGATACTCACTGAGGGGCGGTTCTAATGGATGTCCGGTCTTCAAGCACCAATCAACCGGATGGATATCCGGGCAGTCATCATCAACCCAATACGAAAGCTCTTCAGGCCAGCCATCAAACGAGATTTTTAACTGATATGGATGTGTGTCCGTTACGCTTGCCACTCTGATTAAAAACGGAACCTAAAACAGTCGTTCAAATTAAATTCCATGTCAAGAAATTGACTACGGCTCTAAGGTCAACATCAAAGAGACTTACCCTTTTATCGACTACTTCTAGCTTCATTCCGCATTTAAAGCCATGCGCTGGCCTTGTCTTAAAAGCTCTGGCTGGCACGGGGGTCGATGAAGTCTCAGATAAGTATTGCTCCCACGTAAAATTATCCGTATCCTTACAAGCTGAAATTATAAGGCACAAGTTAGAGATGTTTATGTTAAAATATAAGTCTCATGTATACTAGATGAAATACTAACGTATTTGTCATTAGGTTTTTTGGGACCTTTTTCTCACCTATAGCCAAAGACCTAATCACCTGATATGATTGAACTAAATCATCTTGATCCGAGTCGAGTAACATTAAAGTTATGTGTTTCATCTATACTAATATTATAAAGTAATAATAAATACAAACGGAGCTGCCATGGAATTCACCGACCGGAGTCGGGCCCATCATAATACTATTTTTTTACACTTCTGGGGGGTGAGCAGTGGATTCCGGACTTACGAACCGGCTGTGGTAGGTTTAGGACAGCTGTCTTGCCACATGTGAGCGTTCACCTTGCCACCCATTCACTCCCCCTTCGAAGCCATAGAATTTGAGATGCGCAAATCGCAGTTTTAGATAATTTTTCTAAGAAAGAGTTGATTATTTTTCTGGAAAGGCCAAGATCTTTAAAGAGGTGAAATAGAGATTTAGCTGGCAGGCCACGAGCGCCAACTTCCACCGCGTGAAGGTGAACAGTGAAGCCGTTCCGGGTTACGGCATTTGCGAGATCATGGTATTTATTTAATTTGTACTCGTGGTCTTTTGGGATATTTGATTCCCATGGAACAGTTAATTCTACGATAAGAGCCACCTTCCGAGATAGAGAGTAGAGTTATATCTGGACGGAGGGCTGTGCATCCGAGACTTTCAGGGAATTTATACTGCTTAGAGACCGAATCAACCTCCAGAATCCAATCTGTAGCTTTCTCGATTATTGAGAAAGGTTTTGTAGTTAAATGTTTTTTGCCTTTAGAGCCATCCCGCACAAACTGTATTGGGGGTTTGGAGGATACTGTCAAACCCTTGTTGGCACGAGCCACTGAGAGACTAATTACCTCGCGAATAACAGCGAGAACTTTGTCATGGCGGTAAGTGTACTGTCCTTGATCTAAGGCCACCTTGCAGCCAGCTAGAATGTGTCTAGCTGTGCAAGGGGTATTGCTACAGAGGGGACAAGAACTATCCTCGGCAAAGCTCCAACGAGCGAGGTTACTGGGGTCTGGAAGTGTATGCTGAAAGGCATTCAAATAAAATTTCAGCATCTCTGGCGTCCAGTCATAGAGCATTACCTTCCAGTGCATTGGAGGCGGAATGCAAAAGTCCCCAATTGTTGTCCAATCATTCTGGCATTGAAGGCCAATAGCATGAGCCATACTCTTGCTGTCGTAATCTCCCCGCAAAAGAGACTTCTTCAAGTCCACGTCGCTCGTGGTTGTACTGCCATACCCCAGACCAGTGCCATTCTGGCTGATTCCAGTAAGGAACTTTTTGTGGAAGTCTACGCGGGCTTGTAGATCATTTGAATCACTACGGCCACTTATTACGTGCTTCGATATTGCTGGATCTTTGGAATTGCACAGAATCGAATTTTTGGTTATTCTGGAGTTGGCGTAGAGCAGAGAGGGCAGTTTAAGCGCTAGCCCAAAATTTTGTTTGGACCTGAAGAGAGTCGAGGGGTCAGCTGGTTTGGCTAAGGACAGCCTGGATTTTAAACTAGCTGTCACCAGCGCATCTAGACGGGACAGTTGGGTTTTGGTAAAATCGTAAATAAGAAAGGGCCATGACAAATGTGACGTTAGATAATTGTCATAGATCCAGGCCTTACGAGGGCCAGAAATTAGCAAGGCATCTATTTTCGCCAGGCAACTTTTGAAATGCTCTATAACATGATCGCCCGAGACGTCTTTTCCCTGATGGGTGATTTTTCTGCCGAGGAATTTGAAATGATTGTTTGGGTCTATAAGGGAGATATTAGAGCCCTTATAGACCAATTTGGGGTCATAGGATGTAAATTTTGTGCCCATGCGGGCGAGTCCAAGGCGAGTCCAAGTTTATATGTAGGGTCTAATCTCCGAAATTGCTCATCCGATTTCAAAAATTCTTTCACTAATGGAAAGCTTCATTATCGACGAGGGCTATATATAGGCTATACGGGGTGTTATTACTGCATGGGCTTTTTTTTAGTGGGTGAATCAGTACAACGAAGTAAGCAACTTAAAAATGTTTTTTTTTGAAAAAACCCAAAAAAAAATTAGTTTTTTTTTTGAAAATTTGTTTTTTAATTTTATTTTTAAATATTATGAAAAGCTATGATCACGATGCACTATCTAGCGGTTGGTAAAATGTCGCTGATATTGTTTATTTACGAATTATTACCTACCGCTAGATGGCGCAGCACGCTCAAATGCTTCTCAAACCTTTATTTAACCCCTCAGGCCCCGATTGGCCGATATCGGCCACATCACGGTTCAGCGTGACGGCCCTGCTTTAATTTAATTTTAATTTAATTTGTTTGATTTTATTATGTTTTATTATGGTAATATGTTTCATTTTAATTATGGGTAGGTACAGTGGTTTGGCAGTAATTAACCCCTTGAGTATGATACGACCAAATCTGGTTCTGAAACAATTATCCGTTGAGTATAATACGACCAGATCTGGTTCCGCGTTTTTTTCACTTCTTTGACGTTCTCATATTTATTCATAATTATCTAATTGTTTTACAAAATGATATTTCAATATTCTATATTCGAAATTTCAATGCAATCATTGTGCAGTTGTTCTTTTTATGATTGGTGTAGTAGTTTCGTAGTTATAGTACTTTAAGGTCGATGTCGCCGAAAATCCTGCAAAAGAGACAGATGCATCCATGAAAATACCCATTTACTCCAAGGGTTAATGTTTTGGTGAGTGTCGTAATTCAATTTTTTAACTAATTTTTACTAAAAATTTTTGGGACAGCAACTTGTCAATCGTCTGAGGGGCCGAGGCCTGAAGGGTTAACAGTCAACTTCTTCAAATTTTCACATTTAAAAAAAAACTAAATAATTTTTTTTTTAAAAAAAATTTTTTTTTTTGTTTTTTCCATTTTTTTTAATCAAAAGTTGCTTACTACGTTGTACTGATTCACCCACAGAAAAAAAGCCCTGGCTGTAATAACACCCCGTATTTTGTTGTGATATATATTGTCTTTCAATATATATCACAACAATCATTACTAATTTCATAATATGAAGTTAGTAATGACTGAAAGCACCTCGAAATACCTAGCGGGCGGCGGTGGCTGCTGGCCCAACAAGGCCAGCATTCAGTGGAAGGTGGCGGGTGGCGAGGAACAAGATGCGTACGTCTACGAGATAGGTAGCGAGGCCTTGCACTATATATCTAAAGGTAGCGTCTAAAAAGGCAAATAAATGCCACCCTACTTAAATTAACAAATCTATTCGAAAGAAACAAAGCTGCGGGCAACAGCTGGTCAAATATAAACACAAACATGGACAATAAAATCTTCCGCGTTGACCACTGATAGCTGAAACCATTATTTTAAGGCTAGATAAAAAGGGAAAATTGTTTCGATGGAGTTTTCATCTGTATCATCAGCTGACTTGTAAGAATCCAAGTCAGAAACCAATTGATAATGCATGAATAGTAATGTCCTAACTGCTTTTTCAGTGATATTATTAAAAAAGTTATATAAAATGAATTTAAGGTGCAAATTTTAAAAATATAGGTTTTGCATATTCAAAGAAATTGCTGAAATTCTCTATTGAAAACGCTATTGAGTAGGATGAAATGCAATTTTCGCTTAGGCCAGAATGTGAAAGCGATAAGTACAGGTAATTAGTGTACTAACACTTCAAACCTTACACATTTCTAAACCACTTAAATGTTAAGAAAGCCTTACTGTTCAAATTCTAAGCGATCAAGATTATGAGGTCCAATTTTCTACAGTATTCAAACCAGGTGCAAAAAAGTCATTAGGGGCCATCCACATATTACGTAATCTCGTTTGATTACGTGGGGGGGAGGGGGTGACCGCCCTGATCACGTAATCAACTTTGCGCGCCATGTGCTTAGATACTCCACGCTTGTCTGCGATTAAGTCGCCCGGGTCTGTTCCTGGAAGCTCTGCCGTCTGAAGATTGGGATTTGTAAAAACCAAAGAGTTTGAGATTTTGTAATTACTTTAAATTAATAAAGTACATTTTTAAAAGCACTTTACAAACACTGGGTTCACGATTCTTTACATTTTCCGCAAATTCGGTTGATTAAGTATTCTTGGGGGGGGGGGGGTGGGCAAAAATCCCAAAAATGTGAACGTAATATGCGGATGGCCCCTTATCTACAGTCACTAATGAGGGTCGAGCCTAATCCCAAAGACGTCAGTTCAAAATTCATCAACAAAAAACTTACAATTTGGAGGAGTCAGACTTATTCCGTTTTCGTCGCACCATCCGACGGGATGAATGTAAGGAGATGTTGGGTCCACCCAGTAATCGTAAATATCATCCCAACTATCAAAACGCACCAATATTCTATTATCTAAATTATCAGCTACAGTTGCAACACAGACTAGATTGTTTTTCCTGTCGTCAGCCTCCAGTTTCATTCCGACTCGAAAACCATTCGGACAACCCGTCTGAAAATACAATAACGAAACATAAAAATTAAGAATCTTATAAGTTTCTGAAGAGAGTTGGATTGTATCTTTGCGGCACAGTGTACCAACCAGTAGCTTTACTATCGAGCTACAGGGCATTGCGGGAAGAGGGTGCGAGGAATGTGGGCAAAGGGGTACGTCCCGACGAACGCCTTTGGTTAGCATTACGCGCAGATAAAGGCTGGTCACTTTTCGAACGTTAGGATATCTGTGAGGGCCAAGTAGCGGGACATCTGGCAGCCATATCCAAGGCTTTGGATATGGCGACTCGTGACGTATTCGCTTTGATTTCAATTTTGTTCTAAGAGAAGCTACTGTCTGGTATACTGTGTTTGAGGCAAAAGTAAGCCATTGAATAAAGTCATCTGGTGTAAGGGCACAATGATTAGACGGTGTTTTTAAAAGGCTTATCGCCTCTACATATTTTAAAAATACAAGCCCTGTGAATTTGAGAATGGTCACCAGTACTTTGATTTTTTCTCAGAAAGGAGAATGCCCATTTATAGTACTCTCAAAAGAAAGATTGTATCTTCAAAAAAATATTAATACATTATAGCTAAAGTAAAAACATAATTTCTCAATAAGTTTCATGACTATTTGTTTTGGGGTTATTTTTTTATGAAAAATCAGTACTTTTAAACTTCTGGCTAATGTGGTATGCCATTATTCTTATTTTTCAATAATCGTCATGTGTGAAGTTATTGAAAAGGGTCTTTTTTCTATTCCGTGCTATTATGTTACATTATCGATTACCTACATAGGTTTACGATATCGATCTCCGCATCGATCCATTTTATTCAATGACAAATCCTCATTCACTCTAGATAAACAAAAAGTTGTGTTACGAACATGAATTATACATAAAGAACTATTTATTATTAATCAAGAACTTTTGAAAATAAACTTGGATTCAGCTATCTTTATTATCACTGTATTTAAGATTGATAATGTATATAAGTCGAAGAATAATCGATATAAGTAAAATCTTTGTATTATTATTATCAGCGTTTACCCCTAGTTTTTGTCACCTTAATGTGACGTTGATGATTTAAAGAAAGGGAGAATAAAATAAATCAATTAAATAAATAGTTTTTTTAGCTAAACCATCAATCTACTTTTTAGGTACACTATACACCTACTAAACTCATCTTAAACACGGTAAAACCCCTGAAATAACTTTTAAAATAGATAATAGGTTGCATCTGTTATCATTTTTTCAATATGTGGCTGATCCTAACCTCCATTTTATTTTGTTAGTATTTATAATAAGTGTCGAAACCGTTTTGGATGTAATTTTCTACAAAGACTCTGTTGATGTCATTGAATAGATAAAACGCTATTTGATGTAGATACAAAAATTTTGAAAAGAGTACATTTGTTCATACTAGAATGGGCATTCTCCTTTGCTCAGTAAAACACCAAAATGTAAGTCTTGCAGTTTTCTTTAAATATTTTCAAAGCAATATAAACCTTTACAAAAACTTTTATTTAGACTCTAAAATGTAAAATTTCCAATATTTTTGAAGGAATTTCAGTATTTGTTAATTTTACCTCAGGGAGTGCATTTCTATATATGAGTATAAATCAAGTATCAAAGGCTTTAGTATTTGTACTTGAATAAATTTTTTTGGTGTTTTTTTTAAAAATGTTTAATTGGTCGGAAGCCAGCCTTCGCACTGCAAAAAACTGCGCCGCAACTTTTTGGTTGATTTTGTAAATAAATACTAACAATGAATACTCATGAATTCCCTTTTATTGACTTAAAATTAATCATGGATATTATATATTTATATAATATATATGGGGGCCGGCCAAAAGGGCTTCCTGCAGATGTCAATTGACGCAAAATGCCTACAGGCATTGTTGGCATTCGACCGGTTAATACCTACCCCAGAAATGATATTGTGAGGAAATCAATATGAATTTCTTTTTATAAATAAATGAAATTATATTTTTAAAATCCAGATGTCCATCCAGACAACCACAAAAATGCAGAGTTTGAAACCAAACTCTTGTTTTAAAAGGAATGGACCTCAACATTGAACACAGCAGGGAGTTTTATAACCTAATTTCGACCTGGGTGGCAAATGTCTGCCTTTGATATTGAGGTACTCTTAGGTAATTACTTGGGATAATTATAGTGAATTGTTGGTTATATAACAATAGCAAATTAATTTAAAAAGTGTGTAGACACTTTATCATGTTGTTATAGTTATTACTACATTTTATACCTAACAAAAATATTTCTTTAAAAAATATGTTTTTTTTTTTGTACAAAAAAATTGGAAACAACAAATACTCACTGCCGAGACGACATGCTGAAACAGGTTTCGTGGCGCAGGCGTACCCTTTACATGCTTGAAATACTGCTGCCAAGAGAACGAATTGTGCGTGTAACCAAGCGGTGGTTGCAAAACTCGGTTGTTCTTATCACACCAACCCGGCGGGAATATATCCGTGGAATCAGCATTCACCCAGAAATCATAATTGTCATCGTATCCATCGAAGTGCAATCTCAACCTGTAACCTTGAATGTCGCGAACGGACACCACAGCAAAAATCGCTGGACGAGACGGATCAATAGCCTCCAATCGCATGTCCACTTTAAATTCGTTTTTATTGCATGGAAACGCATTGCCGTGAAAGATTTTACCCAGTGCGCACCTCGCTTTAGTGTGCTCTAAGTATCGAGACCAAGAGAATCCACTTTCGCCGCACATCCAAGGGTATTTCTTGTGGAACTCCGCATTTCCACCATAGAGCGGGTCGGCCACACTCGTCACTACTTCCCCAAAATCATACCTCAACAGCTCCGCTGACTTTGCTCCCGATGAGCATTCTTTTTTCATCATTATGGGTTTTCTTTTCTTTTGCAATTTTTTCACGGCAATCGCTTCCCGGGTTTTGGACTGCTTTTCTTTCTTAAAATTTGACTGGCATGTCTGACTGCAAAAGTTAGGGGTGAGGAATTCGGCGGATAAGCCGTGACAGCCGCAACCGTCGCAGCAGTAAAAATCCTCCAATGCGGAAGGTTTTTTAGCGAGTAGCGGAGCGCGATAATTTCTTCTCTCAATCAGTTCATCAGTTTCATCCACACTGTCCACTATGTGAAACTCGTTCACTTTAAATTTCAGCTTGCTCAGACTCAAAGAAGCGATGTTTCCAATCCAGGTCAAACCTTGAAAATCGTCATTCCAGGGGAAATCATCGCATTCTAATTTAGGCTGATCGACGGAAGGTTTTCTAATTTGTTCGATTCTAGCAGGTTCCGCGACTTCGCTGGATCGACGTTTCACGCCAACGTGTTTGCTAAATCTGTCACGGTGATCGCCGTACTGGTTCCTGGAAGAGCTAACGGATATATCGATATCTTTTTGTGGCGATACCTTAGTGGGTCGGCAATCAAAATCTTTATCAAACTTCTCATCGCAGAATAACGAAGGGACACGATCTTCGTCGCCGCTATCTTCGCAAATCTCCAATTTCCTACTGTAATTCTCAGTATTACTCTCTCGAAACGTATAAGCCTTATCCCGTTCTCTATCCGTGCAGAGAGACGTTCTTCTCTTATTATTGGAAATATGGATTTTCTTTTCAATATGATCGGAATTAGAACGTCTCAGAATGGCCGGCGCAGGCACGGCGACTGCGGCATTTAATTTTCGAGGCTCTTCCTTTGCCGTTATTAGAGAGTATTGCTCGTTTCCGTTTTCTTCGGTTATAGACACCGAGTACATGTCATCGCCCATAGCAGAATTAGATTCAGGAATGGACAAAGAGTATTCCCGCTCCCCGGTGGGCTCGACCCTCGACCCGGGTATGGAAACGGGATAGGAATTCCCCGATGGCGGTTCCTCTTTCGCATCAGGAATCGGCTGTGATGCCTGCATATCTGTATCGCCAGTGTCGCACATCACCGTAATATTGCCCTGACGATCATTTTGCAGCTGCCCATTTGAAATTTGTAAATTTATAATAGGTCCCTTCGAAGACATTGTTGGCGGTAACGACATGGGCAGGATGAATTTAGCGTTTGGCATTTTGGGAACATTCAGAGGCGAAAGAAAAACCTTCTGTTCGGGAGCACCCTCATTCATACTTTGATTCATCGGTGACTGCTCTTGTGCTTTGTTACCGTTTATAGGTTTCTTATTTGTTGTTAATGGTAGGTAGGTGTATATCGGTCGCGTTGGTACGGCCGTGACGATTGTTTGCTTGGGCTTCTGAATGATTACAGGTTGAGTGTTTGGGATTGTTGTCGATTTACTAACTGTGCCAGACCTTGATGAAATCATTGTTTTCGTTTGCTGCGAAATGAATTGAATATTTGCCGAACTAGTGACCTGAAATAAAAACAGGTTTCTGTTAATGCTTCCGATTTTTAGGGTTGAGGATGCTGCTTGTCTAGTTAATTCTTTTACAGACTTTGAGGGAAAAAATGTTAAGTAATGGTATGAGGATGATCTTTTTTCTATATAATAAATCCATCTACATACATCATTACCCGTCGAGTGAAAAAAACAGCAATAATAGGTTTGCAATTTGATATTAAATTGTGGTAAGGTAAATTTATCTGATGGGATAAGACCAAATTCATCCTCCATGGTGATGTTGCATTATTTCTCTGTACGTTTTTGCTTTGAAAGGAACTTGGAAGCTGTGTGAATAGGGGCAAAAAAGGAATGAAAAAACGCGCTACTTAAAGCCATTTATAAGTTTCTGATATAAATGAAGCTAAGGCTATGACTTACCTGGCGGAATCATAAGACTGAATTGAGACGAATCATAAGACTTCTATATACAAAGGCAGTTTTACATATACAGTGGCACATATGTACGAGATAAGGAATAATGAGTTATATCTAGACAGAGGGATGTGCATCCAAGACTTTCAGGGAAGTTATACTGTTTAGAGACTGAATCGACTTCCAAAATCCAGACTAACATTTCTCGATTGTTGATAAGGGTTTTAGAGTGGAATTTTTCTTGCGTTTTAAACCATAGAAAGCTAGCTGTGGAAATGAAACTCACAACGGCCTCGACGGTTCGACCTTCAAAAATTTCTTTGTAGAGAGTGTTAGTGCTCGCCAGGGTTGTTGTAAATATCAGCATTGGTTTCAATATCAGCATCTGCATAAGCATCCACAATAATCAATGCTGATATTCTGCACGTGACGTGACCTTGAAGGGCGGAGCTTAGCTCTAGCCGCATGCGCATGCTATCATCTCCGTTCCTAGGAATTATATAGCAGCGCCGGAATTATATATAAGCCTTCCCCTGATCAACTGTAATCCGAAAAGGCAGCTAAAGCTATTGTTTTTAAAATATAAATTACCTTTAATAAAATTTGAAGTTGGGTGGTTAAAATACAACTATTTTTTTTTTAATGTTAGGTACTTCTATACAAAATGTAAGAAGATTGTTTTTGATAATTAAAAGTCACAGAAGTATGATAACTGAGTTTTCATTTAAAATACCTAATAATATTATCCCTTTTAATTACAATTTCATAGTTGTACATATTTTATTTAAGTATTTCATTAAATTCAGCATCAGCATCAGTTGATATTTATATAAAAAAATCTGCATCAGCATCCGCTGATATTAAAAAAACCTGCATCAGCAACAATCCTGGTGCACGCATACTAATTTATAATGGTGGCTTATTCAATGAAGGCTACTTTTTCCACATATAGTTACATAGTTGTATACATACAGAGATCGGCCGCCTGCGAGCTATTACAATGGAAAACCACCAAACGGTGGTATTAGCATTCCAGCGGTTAAACCATTCCGCACAAACTGTACTGGGTAGGTACCATCAGACCCTTGTTGGCACGAGCCACTGAGAGGCTAACTACCTCGCAAATAACAGCAATGACTTTGTCTTGGAGGTATGTCTGGCTTTGATCTAAAATATGTCTAGCTGTGTAAGTGGTACTGCTATAAAGGGGACATGAACTATCCTCTGAATATCTCCAGCAGCGAGATTACTGGGGTCTGGAAGTGTATGCTGAAAGGCTTTTTAGTAAATTTTTAATAAATCATATCACTTACCGGCCGCCGAACGATTATCTGCGGAGGATTGTTTGCAGGTGAATTGTTAACGACTTCCGTTCCACTGACAGGCTTCAGACCTGAAGAAGTCTGGATGTAGACGACGGGCGGCATGGTTCGAGCATTAGTACGCATGTGTATCGGCTGCGAGCTGGGCATCGAAGAAAACGGCAAATGCTGCACGTTTGATTCTAAATGTATCGTTTCGGAGCTATTCATCGGAGGCATAGGTGCGGCGTTTGTGACCTCTCTCGTCTCAGCGCTGTCCTCGATGATGATCGGTTTCCTACCCTGATTCTGAGGCACGTGCAAGTGAATTATCGAACCGTGCAATCCCGCCTGACTGACAGGATTGTGCAGCTGCATGGGAAGGTTAACGGTCGGCGTCGTGATCTGTATATTACCAGGATTTTGTAACTGCAACGGTACATTTATCGCGTTTCCCGTCGTTAACTGCATCTGGCTGCTATTTCCTGTCATATCTGCAATGGGCAAAGCGTGCGATACGCTGGCGGTGACGTTTGGAAACTGGAGCGGCACGTTTATGCTTCCGTTGGGATTGGAAATTTGCATGGGGAGATTTAAAGCGGATGATAAATTCCCCGTTGGTCCGTGTAAATGTATATGCAATGGATACGCTGTATTCGCCACCGTGACGGAGGGTATGATGCCAGCTCCTTGGATACCGCTCATTGTGCTAATCAACATGTTTGCTGGAGAGATCTGAAATAAATTGATTTTAAATTGCGAAAAGAATCTACGACTTGATCATAATCATTAATCCAGCTACAATTTACAATGTTCGGCTACAAAAGATCTACATAGTTTTAAGATGTCTTACGGTACAATGTGAGAATTGCGTATTAAGCTTTTTACCTAAGAATAATAATCTGCATGGTCCATAATATCCATTCAAACTGTGAGATTTAGTCTCACCATTTGATCCATTCAAATCCAGATCCCATCATATCAGATTCATTCATATAGGAGAAATTCGCCCGCAAGTCTGAAATATCCTTCTCTAAGCAACAGAGAGGATAAGGAATGCAAACTACCTGCTATGCAAAAATATTAGATTGAACCCAAAACGTAACAGATACCATATATGTATATATATAACAGTATGTTCCTAAGATTGTGTTTACTCAATATACGTACCACAGTATACCAACCAGGCTTTACTCTCGAGCTACAAGGCAATGAGGGAAGAGGGTGCGAGGAATGTGGGTAGAGGGTTCCGTCGCAAAGAAACGTGAACAAAAAAAAGTGCTACAAGGCGGTGTGCTAGGGCCGATGTTACCGAAGCGTTGTCCCGCGGCTATAGCAGCTTTCAAAAGGCTTTACATGTCATCAGTGAAAATGTGAATGAATGTCTGTTTAATGTTTGTTTAATAATATTACAGTATACTGTTTATCAATGTTTGTTTTGTTTAATAAAATTGCTTTATCAAGATTTTGTTGTCAAAAACACATTGCAAATGCAAAGGGGGCCCCGAGATTTCGATGGCCTAAGGGCCTCTACATGGGTTAATCCGGCACTGGCGACCAAAGGGTTTCAAAAAACTGTTACACCAAAGCAACACATGCTTCAAGATTCAGGCAATGAATACTTATTGATTAGCCCCAATATGTTTAATTACGGGAAAAGGATTACATAAATCAAAGTTCTGTTAAAATATCGAATTTTCAACATTGAAAAAAGGGCGGTCCCTAAAATCTCTTATTTTAAGCAATTTTGGCATCAATTTTCGTGACTGAGCCGTGAAATAATAATTAGTTCAATTTAAACAAACGGTGCTAATGAATGCGAAACTAATTACGATAAGTGAAAAAAATGACACTCACCCCTGCTGTAGCGATGCTGTTGAATGTTTGTGCAATGTTCGCAGAAATTTTTGATGACTGCAGATGATTGTTTTCCGCCACAGTTTTGTCAAAGTTTTGAAAAGAATAACCCTGTTGCTTATCCATAATCTTCTTCACTAAATTTCCATTTGTTTTCGTTAAACATCTCCCGCAGAATAAGTGAAAAAGTTTGAGGTATTACGATTGTGGCTGGTTTTAGCGCACATGTAGCACAACTTGCACATTTCCCAACGAAATATTTACGAACGAACGCACAAGATATATTTGTATAATAAAAACAGATAAAAGCGATCGCTCAAACAACACAGTTTTGTGAAAATGTCTGTAACGTTCTAAACATATTTAAAATACGATCGCTATCGTTAAGTTTTCAGCGTGAATTTCGTTTCGGCTTTATTCCAAAATCCGCCTTAGAAAATCGTTGAAAATGGAAAATAATAACAGTCCGACAGCGCACAAATTTTACCTGCCACAAGAAGTCCCCCGGAGAAATGTGACAACAGCGCGAACACTGGCGCACACACGGCCGTTTCATGTGTTGGTGTGTCCGAATTTATAAATCCAGCCAATCACAGCTCGAATGTGCGTTTCCCGCCATTTCAAACCATTTATGAAGTTAGTTAGAAAATGGAGTCATAAAAAAGACGCTACATCGATGAAAATACACAGAAAACTACAATGACACTAATATTACCAAATCTCAAATACAAAATGAATAATGGTATTTTTAAAACCCTGATTCTCAGGAAGAAATGTCCCATGAGCGTCGATTCTCTATTTTTCGCATCGAGGCCGGTACGTCGGGTCTATTACCGCTCTCTTTCTACGCGAATAAAACGAGTGAGAGAAAAGACGATTGCCACCATCAAATCTCGGCTGCTATTTCCACTTACCATAGAGCTTTTCATAAACAAAGGAGACGTTTTTATTTGAACACCGAAATTTGTGGATAAAACACATTTTATCAGTAGTAAAAACGTCATGGATATCGCCTTTTATCGATCTCTTTTATTTTATAAACCAACAAAATGTCGCTATAAAATGAAGTAACTTGCCCGCCAAATTTGAATAAGCGATTACCAATAAGCGATCTTTTGTCAGTCTTTCATTTATCAGTAGTTAGGAAGCCAGCGGCAAAAAAGTGAAAGTTTTGGAAAAGCTGATACTTTAAGATCAGACAGTAGGGTGCCTGACCCGGTTTTGGCCACTTTAAGAAAAATTTCAACTTCTGATATGGTCTGATCTGTCTGATGGACTATTCACGCAATTATTTATAGAATCTGTTTTTTTGCAGCTATAGCAAAAACAACAATCTGTCTATTAGAAATGTTTATAACTTCAAGAAAAATACATGCCAAAAAAACAATGAAACAATCTAAATAAAAAACAGTAATGTATTAGTTTTGGCCACTTTTCCTCAGTTTTGGTTACGCATTTGTCCCAGTTTTGGACATTTTTATTTTTACGAATAAAATACTATTTTAAAGAATACAAAGTTTATTGAAAATTTTAGCAAACATAAAATCTAGACATATTTATTTCAAATATATAAAGGCCTTTTTATTGCTCCTGTGAACAGCGAAGGTGGAAGGATCATTTTAATGTCAGTAACAGCAACAGATGCAATATCTTGGACCTGTGTCATGATAAACTAATTACTAGTCTTAAATTTTTTGGAGAAAACCTTTTTGAAGCTCGTTACTTTCGACTTTTCGTCCTTTTATACTTATATAAGATTAGGGGTGGAGCTAGTTCTCCGAGAGCATTCACCGTGAACAACGTACAAATATTCTCCTTATCACTATTTTTGGACATCTGATACACATGTTCCCCTTTAGGGGCTAAAAAGAATGATGTCTCATCGCAGTTCCACACACGCTCGGGATATTCAAGAACTTTGCACCCTTCAGTGCTCAGCAACTCGACAACTTCAGCAAACCAACCGTTTATTTTCTCTTCGGTGGTCAAAGCTCCCGCCCTGTTTATGTATTCAGCATGTTTTCTGCTCAAGTCAGGATGCCTTCTCATAAAAGCATCGAACCAAGATCTTCCAGGCCGATCGTTTACGAACGGGTCTATGATATTGCCTTCAGTGACTATCTTTCGTACAGATTCCAAAAAAATATCCTTTTAATCGGAAATCCCGCACAAGCACAATCTTTAATCGACACAATGAGTGAGTGTTCGATGTCTGCTCCGAGGACTGCTTGAGGCCCCACGTGGCCTGAAGTTAATGGTGATCGACCAGCTAGCTTGTTCTGTAGAGTAGTTCTCGGCAAGTTAAAGTTCCTACGTGCCTTTGTTTTTTTCTTATCTCCGCCTATTGCCTCCGGAGCTAAATCCACTTTAGAGGGCGAGTATGCGAAAAACTTTTTTTTTTCGCGGGCGCCGCTTTCTTTGTTGTGTGTAGAAACCATGGCTTTTCATCTACCACAGAAAACCACACTTTAATAAGTAAATGGCCAAAACTAATACATACAATATTAGTTGTGGTCAGCTGATGGCCAAAATTAATAATAATAATTATATAATAATAATAATTCTTTATTGTGCACTGTAAGTGGGAGCTAACGGGCCCATGATGAGGTGGCCACGATGACCCATGTGTTCAGGGTCGGTCACACTCACGGGTCAACACCCATCCGATGGCCTCCATGCATGGGGTGCGAACCTGGGTAGGACACTGGGTCAACCAGTCTCCCCTGGGAATCAAACCTCTGGCGCTCCTGGACGGTCTGCGCACCGAGCGGCGCAAGCCAATCGATTGTGCTCTCCGACTAACAGTCGGGGGAGTCTGGGAACTGTATTGTTTCCTATAGAGCGGGGGTGGTTGCCTACCTTACGGCGACTGCTCTTGAAATGACCATTGGCCATCCGATCCCGGTTCAGAGTCGGGCAAAGGACGCCTTGGTCCGCGATAGATTCGGTGCACACCGTTTCATCGCTTCGTAAGGGAAAGGACCGCGCAAGCGACCTCGAACTTGGAACAAATCGAGAGACCGGAGAAATCTGGTCACAATTGGTAGCAAGGGCGCGAGTGTCGGCCCGCCAGGTAACATTACTGGCTATCTCGCGGTAAAGGCGTTGGTCTCTTGCGGGTTGTGGCGTAGCTAGACGTCGGATTTGTAATGTCTAAAGTCTTCTACGCTCACTGCACGGTCGATAGAACGATGAATCGTTAAAACGTCCTGCGGTGATGGGTTCGCCCGTTGAGGTTGACATCTCAATATGTGCACTGTAAGTAGGTCGGACAAACTGGATAGGTACTATTATATGTGCTATACAGTTTACCAATCAGGCGTACAATATTTATTTTTCTATAATTAAATATAATAATATGTTCACTTCACAAGTTGAAAAAAAACAAATCCGAAAAGTATTACGTTTTAGAGATAGGTATTAAAAAAAATAATAATTAGAACTATCATCTACAAATTTAGTAAATTCTCATTACTATATATAAAACAAATATATATATAAATGATATCATTACTATATATAAATAATGTTCTATGGGAGTCAGTTTTGGTATAAAATCAATGGTTTTGGCCATATTGGTGGCCAAGACTGATGCATTTTCTCAGATTTATCGACTAGTAATGGCCACGACATAAAAACATGAAAAGAATATACATTTCTACAAACTAACATTAAAATTGAATTTGCATATTGTTTATGTCCAAAGAAAACAACACGATGATGCTTGAGATATATTCGGATTACTAACCTTAGGCGCCTTAACTTTTTGCATAAGAATCTCGCCAAAATATGCCGTTTCAAAAGTCACTTGTCAAACAAAAGAACACCTGCAGTAGCTGTAGTTTGTAACACTGTATTTGACTCGCACACCTTATTTTAAGACAATTATATTTTTAAATGGCCAAAACCGGTGCAGCGGCTACTACCAGGTCAGGCACCCTATTTTGGCCATAGAATGCTGGGATACTCAGCAGGCTAGATACTTATTAGGAAAGTTGTAATTTTAATAAGTACCGCCAAAATGTTTTGGAAAATCTGAAAATTCATCAATAGACAGTGGATGCAATAAAAAACTAGAAACATATTATGGTCAGACTGCTTCATAATCAAATGCATAGCGTCAGCATCTCCATACCATTATATTGTACCATTGCGACATTATATCGCGTGGCACAACCGATGCGTGACATGTATGGATGCTGATGCCACGCATTCGATTATGAAGCAGTCTGACCATACGTTTTGAGTTCTTGATTGTATCTGCTGTCTACTGATGAATTTTCAGCTTTCCCAATAACATTGGGGGTACTAATTAATTAAAATGACACCTTTACTAATACGCCAGCGCCAGGCCTCGGAATCTGGCCTGCTGAATGTACCCTGGCATTCTACGGCCAAAATACTGTCTGATCTGAAAGTGTCAGCTTTTCCAAAACTTTTTCTTTTTTTTGTCGCTGGCTCTTGAGTACATACAATCTTTTGACAGTCAGCATGTTTTTTATTCTATGTTTAAAAACACTCGCTAAAGGTATGTCCCCACTCGTTAGTCTTCAACTTGCGCTTCCTCCGACGCATGTGTCTAATACCATAGCGCATGCGTCAAAACTAGTTGAACGACAGCGCATGCCTCAGCGCACGCCGATCCGGCACCATGCATCTTGCGACACAAAACGGCGGAAGATAAAGAAAAAGCGTTTTGATTTATAGATCAAAATTGTCCTATATTATGGGACCAGAATTATATTACATATGCAAAAAAAATATTATAATACATTATAACAATAAAATAAAAAGGAATGACGCTTTGACTGCTCTGGGCCAAAATAAAAATACACTATCCATTTTCCAATTTTCGCTTTATTTAACAAAACAGTGAAAAATATTTTTCCAATAACATCTGAGGCGTTTTTTCATCATCAATTTACGAAACAAAATTTTGCTGACAGTATATTTCACAGCACCATTATTTGTCCAGGAAATTAAATAATTGTTAACATCACGAAACATGACATGAAAGCAGGGGGACGGTGCTCAAGTGCAATAAAATAAAAATCAGCAAAAAGACCTCAAGTTAAAACTAAATGAAGTACTCTTCTATAAAATATGTACAAAATGAAATGAAGTAATTTAAAGTAAGAATGATATTTGAGCAGAACATTGTGAAGATAATAGTTATAATAATTACGAGACGATACACGAGAGAGAACGAAAGACTAAAACAATCGGCCCATATTGACGTACACTTTCAGCATTTGAGGTAGGGGTAATTTCAAGGTTTTTTCTTTCATTTCCTTGGATATTTGTCGTCTGCGAACGTTGCATGGATGCTTTGTCCTTTTTCGGTGTACTGCCCTCGGCGGTGTGCTGTCGTTGCCGCTTTCGGAGTCACTCTGTTCCTCCTCCGAACTGTTGATGCACAAAGATGATGTGGTCGACGACGACGAGTGCAGTCTTTTCCGGTGGCTGTCGGATTTCCGGCGGCTGTCGGGTTTTGTAGAACCCTCAGGTTGGGGAACTGAAAAGAAAAAGCGATGTAAATTATTATTATTGTCGCGATCTATTATTTAAAACAGTCGACTATGTATAGGAAGAGCAGATCGCTCGCTCCGCTCAATGCTCGCAATGACCGGCCTAGACGCTCACAAAACCTGCAGTGGCCGCAAGCTGTTAAAATTCTACTGGAGAAGGCGCAATGCTGACAGCGTGATGAGTAGTCACAAAAATAGTTTCTTATTTGGCAAATAATTGTTCATTCACAAGAACAATTATTTGCCACTTCATAGTAGGATTGCTTGCAAGAGATTGTGAAATTTCACTACAAGTAGTAGTAACCTAATGATCTGAAATTGCAAAAAGAGGCCACTCCAAGAAAAACAACCATTTTAGGGGGGACAAATGAGTGTAGGTGTCAGTGTTGCCAACTTATTTGATATATCACCATTTAGGCTACCTTGAATGGATTATTGGTGACTTAAAAAATACCTAAAATTGCCTGTCGCCGATTTAGGCTACACCAATAAGCAGTGGATTTTGAAAACGATGAGTGCCAAAATAGTTTTTTTTACTTTTTGCAATGAAACCGTTTTAACCCGCTCACTCCGTATCATCCGATTGGGGACATTTATGTCGGCCGCCTAAACACCGAAACGTCCGCTACCGGACAAAGCGCTCGCCGCTGCGAAAAATGCAATTTACGATTCGAAACGTCGTACTATATGCTTTCTGAGGGCGCAACCACATGGCCAAAATATCTTTAATTCAAGATTTCTGTGTGGCAATATCGAACGGCGATTTAAAAAGTGAGCATAGACGTCAAAACGGCAGTGTCCATCGGCCACCGCCGCGGCCGCGTATAGTTCCGCGAAATGGTTGATAAAAACAGTGTTTTGTGCAGTGTTTTGTGCCATTTACTGGAGAACAGTGAGTAATTTGCATTTTTAAGTAGTTTAGGCATGAGGATTAGTCAATTGAGATAGTCCATTTGCTGTTTTTCACGAATTTTTAAAGAAAACACTTCGGCGACAACAAACAGCTCGCGAAAAAATGGTTGTTATTATTTTGTAATGTTTATGAAATATCCCGATATATTACGAAATATGACGTAATGTCGCTTTAATTTACTAACAAAATAAGTATTGCTTCATTTACATCCTAAGTTATCACATAATTAGGCGTATTTTGAACATTATATCTTGTTTTGTAATATGAATCGCGCAAAGAAACTTGTTTTGATAATTACTATGAGAGAATAAAGTGCGATTTTCCATAGTTTTTCGATGAAATGTGACTCTTTGGAGTATAGTAATTAGTTATTAGACATATAATAAGTCTATGATAAGACAATATAATTGAAAAAATCTAACGAATTTTATATTATGAGCATTGAAAGTTTATTATTAAGTTCGGACGCGGAAACTCTCAAAACTTTAGATTTTTCTATAATATCAGACAAAGCTCAAAGTTCTGGTGTGATTTCTAAGAAGTGTGATGTAGTAATAAGTTATTTTGAAAGAATTTCATATAAAAAAATACCATAAATAGTCACAAATTAAAATTTTTTTTTTTTTTTTTTTAACGAGAATACATAAAATTTTTCTTGGCTGAATAAATAAATATTTTTGTATGCAAATAAGTAAAAAAAAAAAATATCGTTTTGGTAAAGCATTTAATAAAGAACATAACTGTATTTACAATTTTTGCATATTTTACGTATTTTGTGACAAAAAAATCGAAATGATTTTATAGGCGAGTTTTTTCAGTTTGCCAATTTTGTAATATTTATTCATTATTATCTTAATTGTTTTACGAGATAAGGTTATAATGTTTTATATGTCAAATTTCAATGCGATCATTTTTCTCTTTATCTTTTTTTCATCCGTTTAGTGGTTTATAAGTTATGATCGTTTTTCTCAAGGCCGTTGACTCGCGTCGATTTTTTGCCCGAATATGTCGCGCGCAAAAGTGATAGGTGAGTTTTTACTTCGCGACAGGAGGGGTTAAGTGCCATCGCCAATGGCCTAGAGCGTGTAACAACCGCAACCGAAGCGATATTTTAATACTGAGAGCAAACACAAGATGGCGTTAACTGTAAGTTCATAATGTGGTTTCTGTGAAATGGATGCCATGAATAGTTGCATTCGACTCGTCGTCCGTTTGATGTTTATAACCTCAAAATAAGGGTCGACATTAAAAATGATAAAACTTTACATCAGCGTAACGCTTACAATACTGTCCGCGGAGCGGTCGGCTGCAATATATCGAAGTCTAACTTTAAAGGCTGAATCGTTTGCAAAAATTCAATCGGGAGTCTTCTCGGAGTATACGGACCGGTTTAAGGACGGAACGTCGTTTGAATTTGCGGTATTTCTACTTACGTGAAATTTCTTCAACCTCTAACGTCGAATCCGTCTGCGACCATTTCAAAATGGAGGCCACCATCGGAGGCACTCTACCGTCGTCCGAGGCATCGTCGGAATCGTCCGAGTGGCACTTGGCGGCGCCGGAGGCCATATCCTCCCCGATTCCGCTGTCGAATTTGTCTCGTTTCTTTTGTTCATCTTCTCCGGAACGGGGCGCAGAGGAGGAGGCGGCGGCTCGGGGCTCCTCCCGGGAGCAGGAGGGCCGCGCCTGGGAGCCGGAGCCGGAGCCGGGGCCGGAGCCGGGGCCGGAGCCGGGGCCGGAGCCGGAGCCGGGGCCGGAGCCGGGGCCGCGCTCCGAGGCGAGGGAGCCGTCGCAGTGGCAGTCGCAGCGGCAGTCGCAGCTGTCCACGTCCATGCCGAAGCTGCGCTCGTCGTCGTCGTCCGGGCCGTCGCTGGAGCGCGCGTCGAAGCGCAGGGCCCCCGCCTCCCTGTTCTGCCCCATGCTCAACACTAGGCCTAGCAGCGCGTTCATTTCTCTCGAACCGGACATCGGGTCCAAATCGTGGAATACGTTCAAATCGTCTGAAAATGGGATAACGTTTATATGAAACGAGGTTAGAAAAAGATCACGCAGCGCGACCTTATAAAAGACCGTTTACTTTCGGCAAAAATATACCGTGCGATTACGGATGTAATAATTAGGAACGATAATTAGTAATTACGGACGATACATTTTTCTTTGTTTAATTTTTTGTTCTTTTTTAATATTTTCAGAAGTTAATTTGATAAAAATATGTAGGTATAACGATTTATTTGAGGTTTATTTTTAGTTCCTTTCTCTCTTAATCCTTCGAAAGCCAGCCGTTCGAAGCGAAATTCGCACATAAAATCGTTTTTTTTTTGGTTGATATAAATACTAACAATATCACTTTTTTTAGAATGATCTCTCGTAATCTAATAACTTATTTTGTTAGTCGTGTATATTATATATTTATATAATATATACCTTGTCCAGAGTAGCTAATTTTACCAAACGATCGATCGTTTTCTTCCAAATATGAAGGTCAAAGAAAATTTGTTCGTAGGTGGTGTTAGTGCACGCATATTCATATATAACGGTGGCTTATTCAATGACAGGCGACATTTACGGCAATAGAGGGAAAAATAGAGCCGACAAATTGTCACAACGGAAAAACCACCAAACGATGGTATTGGCATCCCAAAGGTTAAGTGTTTCTTTTTCTCCCACTCTCCCCTAATCAATGGTGAACACGACAATTTTCTTTTACATTTTTTTCATCTTAGCAAGTGGAGTCCTGCATTAATTATCGATGCTTAAAATAAATTAAAAATAAAGGGAGTTAGCTAAATTAAGATTAATAGTGTAAGTATGAAATATTATTATAAATTTACAAAAATAAATAAATGACTATTAACATTTATCACGCAATCCGGTCAACATAATGGTTTTAATCTTGCTTTGAGCTTAAATCTTGCAATTGAAGTAGCAAATAGGTCAATGTCTGAGAATTTATTATCATAATATTAATTACAAGATCTCCATATAAATGAATTTTGAGCTCAATTTGTTTCGACAAAAGGAAGGCGGAAGATACTGGACGAATATTAAATAAAATTAATACATTTCCAAAGCTATGGTCCCTTAAAGTTATTAAGCTTAACGGATTAATAATGGGTGGACCAGGCAATTGATGAGTACAAAAAATACACATATAAGGGATATATCTAGGGGACTGCCATTAATAAATAAACAAATAAATTACCGTCATCGCCGTCCCGCCCAAATGGGATATTGTACACCTTAGTAATTTTATTGCGTTTTGTTCCACGCGTTTTGGACCGCGGAGGAGGATTTCTTAAAGTTGAGTTTTCTTCGTAGATATTTTCACGCATGTGCGATCTAATTTTTGATCTGCACAATTCTTGCAGCAAAGGAGGTGTTATATCCACTGAAATAAAAATATAATGGAAGTTAACTAACGAAATTTAAACTGACTTTAATTTACGAATGCGGCATGCAATATTTGCTTTGATCTAGAAAGAATTAATTCTTCTTCTTCTGGCACTATGTCCTATACCGAAAGTTGGCTGTCCTATTGGCTATTACAACAAGGATGTAATAGATTTTTGAAACATATAGATTATGGAGTCAAGATGTTTTATTTCATCCCATAAGTGTGCAATAAATCATCAATATATTATTAGCTACATGTGCCCTCAGATACAAATAAGTTTGCTCCACATACGACATATGAATCATGTGACAGAGAGAGCAATAAATTGGACAGTATGCAAGAGAATAGCGCACCAATATTCTTTGCGGCAGCTCTCACACCGGAAATAGTCGGCTGTCTGCCAGCGCACTGCGACCAAACTACTACTGGTCAGCTTTCAGTAGTGGTTTTGAAGGGGGCATTTTTGAGCGCGAAAGGCCCATCTAGGGGATCGGATATCGATGGTAATAAAGTTGTTTCATTCATTCAGTCTCTTGTTCTGGCTATTTTGCCTTGGATTATTAGATGCATAATGGTATATCTTTCAGGATGACATAAAGCAAAGTATTGGGGTTTGCGGATGTTTATTGTCCTCGATATTCCTAATAAAGTAATATCCTCAGATAGATCCACATGTTTAAGGCGTCAAGCATCCTAAACAGCGTGTATAAGTGTTTTCTGTATTTGAACACACTGCTCAAAATAAGGCGGCAGTGATGTTCCATTTCGAACGGATGTCGTGCCACTAATATCCTTTACTAATACCAACGTGTAAACGGTTACTTGTCGCGATCACTAAGGAGGTTAGCGACAAGTACTACTAAGTGACAAGTACTTGTCATTAGCTAAGCCCGTGTAAACCTTTCATTAGGCACGAATTATTGAAATCATAAATGGCATACTGTATACATGCACTTTCGATAATAAAAGATGTTTTTCTTGTGTTTATCGTGCAAATTAAATTACTTCAAAATTTATTATTACCGTGCGCAACCCTGCACAATATCAGCTGCATATCTTATTTTGTTAAAGTTTACACCATTTACCATGGGCTTTCTTACATAAAAAGAAAAAATAATACAAACATAATTGCACTCGCTGATTGCTCTCCTCTTCCTTTGGGACGATTAAAGATGCAAATGAAACTGACAACAAATTTCGTGCCACCCATTGTGTTTCCGACGTTCTTTTGATTTGCAATAAAGTGTCATTATACGGCATGACTAGTATTCCCCCGATCTGAAAATCAATAATAGCATTATTATAACTAGTCATACCCGCAGGGCACATATCAATATAATAGTTTTGGTATTTGTTTGTTGTTTATTTTTTAAACTGAAAATATTGTTTTTTTTTACTTTTTATGAATCACACTGCTTACTCGACATCCCAGGAGGCTATATCTCAAATTTTAAGGTTTTGCCCATGCCCACAGCGCACATTTTTGAACTATTGACCATTTGAACATTTTTAACTTTTTTTAACATTCTTGTTTTTTTTAAAAAATTTATATCCTGTGCCTTCAGGGCACATATAATTATAATAGTTTTGGTATTCATTTGTCGTTTGTACTGTTTTTTGAACTGAAAAAAAATTATATATTTTTTAATCTTCACGAATCACACCGTCTACTTGACACCTCAGGAGTCTATGTTTCAAATTTTAAGGTTTAGCCCATGCCTGCAGGGCACATTTTTGAACTATTGACCATTTAAACATTTTAAACTTTTTTGAACATTCTGTTTTTTTTTTTTTACTTTTTAACCCGTGCCTATCACATATCAATATAATAGTTTTGGTATTTGTTTGTCGTTTGTACTGTTTTTTGTACTGAAAATCTTTAGTTGTTTTTTTTACTCTTTACGAATCTCACCGCTTAATTGACACGTCAAGAGTCTATGCTTCAAATTTCAAGGTTTAGCCCAGTCCAGCAGGGTGTATTTTTGAACTTTTGAACAGTTTAGCATTTTTTAACTTTATATGGATCTTACCGTTTACTTGACACCTCAGGAGTCTATGTTTCAAATTTGAAGTCAATCGGTTAAGCCGTTTAACCTGGACATTGGCGAATACTGAGATATGGAATCCTAAAACTGATATATTAATCGTCATTGCGAGGGCAACAACCTGCTATGGGTCAAAATCAGTCATTTCGGGATTAGCAAAAAAGGGATTCATAAAAATGGCAAAAGAAAGGAGTGAAACTGTATGGAGATAAAACTTAAAATAGATAGATCTATCACTTAGTTAAACAATAGACATATCCTATAAAAAAGTAATACAATAGAAATATCCTATAAAAAAGTAAAAAAAATATCTGAACAATCTTTCTATGTAAGTAATTCATAGAAAAAACTAGGGGCTTTGTTTGCCGGTAGGTTTTAAGCATGTGGAATCCATAGTATATTCTAACCAAATACATGTAACCAATATTTCACTTATTCTGACAAGTATCTGACAAAATTTTGTTGATAGAAAAAAATCTAATGTTTGGGGTGCCATCTACAAATGTCCAAAAAGAGTATCAGGTATTTGTTTGTTGAATAAAACAAAAACTACTAGATATTGGGTATTTTTTTTAATTGTTGATATTAGAATACAAAATGGAAAATTATTTCGAAAATATGTTATACAAATGGTGACCGTTACGCTGCTGGCACTCTTCTAATCGGCAACGAAGATTAGTGATGACTCGCTGACAAATAGCCCTCGAAATTGCTGCCATTTCTGCCCTGATATTTTGTTTCAATTGCGTTAGGTTCGTCGGATTATTCTCATAAACCTTACTTTTAAGGTATCCCCATACAAAATAATCAAGGGGGCTCAGGCCGGGGCTTCTGGAAGGCCAGTTGATGTTACCTCTACGTAAAATCACTGTATTAGGGTATAATTCGTTAACAGCTTCAATTGATTGATTTGATGTAGTCCGTATCCTTCAATTCTTGCACCAATTGAATTTTATACGCTTTTAAATGCAATTCTTTCTTTCAAATCGAATGCAAAGACAATTTTTTTATGTTCAATGCTTAGCTTTGCTTTCGGATGAATAAAGACGGATTTTAAGAAACTGACACCCTTACTTCTTCAATTGTTTCCTGGTCGCGGACAGAACGAGGGCAACATGTTTTGAATTTTTAGCATCGCACCTGTATTTTCGAACATCCGGATCCATTTTTTAATGCTATCGTCAAATGGTGCATTGCGTGTATGATACTCCGCTCGATACAAAAGTTGAGCAGTCACTATTGAATCACCGTTACGATAATACGCTCGTACGCAAAAAACGCAATGTGTCCCCGGGTACTGCTCCATTGCGACTAAAACTCCACAAAATGGCAGATGCCACGATCCCCACCATGCACCCCTCCGCCGCTCCGAATCAACTTCAGCGCTAAAACAAATACCCGATACTCTTTTTGGACACCCGGTATAATGCGCGGGCATACTGCCATACTACGAACGCTGCAATATTGAACATAAGAGAAGATTAAATCAATGTTTGGAGCTATGAGTGACATATATGTAAAATCCTAGCTGACAAAGTGTACTATGGCATTGAGCAATCTAATTCCCGATATAATCAAATGACTTAATTTCATCATAAAATGTGCATAGCATATTTTGCCTTCGGAACTACAATGTATATATGTATGTAGAGTTGTTATAAATGAAACAAAACCTGAATTTACCACATGAACTTTGAAGCACTCAACGTTTCAGCAGTGTTACAGAGTAGACAAGGGTGGTTGTAACATCACCGAAACATCGGGTGCTCCAAACTGTAAGAGGTAAAATACGATTTGTTTTATATATATCTAACAACCGTGATAGTCTTCGATATCATAAGTAGTAGTGGTTTCACGAGAGGAGTCCAATGAGTTCGCATTGCATTGGTAAGCGTAAAATTAATAAAAGGTTTTGCAGGTATTCCTATTACATAGTGGGTGCGTGCGGCATTCAATTGCTAAGCAATTATTTGTATATATTATTTACTTAGCGGTCTTTTCCTGTGAAACTTTCGCAGGAAATATTAAGTACGTTGAAATAGTGAAGATGTAATATTACAGCGAATTCTTGCCATGGACTCACTGTTAACCAGTCGGAAGCCAGCCTTCGCGTGCAAAAAACTGCGCCGCAAGTTTTTGGCCGGTTTTGTAAATAAATACTAACAATACCGTTTTTTCATGAATTCCCTCTTGTTACCTAGTAATTAATCTTGTTAGTCATGTATATTATATATTTATATAATATATATGGGGGACGGCCTAAACAGCTACGAGTGGATCTGTCAAACGATGCAAAATTCCTATAGGCATTTTTGGTATCCGAGTGGTTAAGGGATTCGTTTACAGTTACTATAGAAAAGCATACTTACGTTAATCAATTCCTTCAGATAATTTTCATACTCCTTAGGACAAGCAGCTCCACAGTACACCCGGTCGTACAGACGGCAGGTAGGAAACAACGACAAACAATTTCCTGTTAAAAATATAATACATATTTTTAGTAAACATAAGAAATAATTTCAAAATGTCTTATGTAATGAAGTCATATGATTACCTGCTAAGAATTTTGGCTCGCAAAAATCAAACTCGTCCACAGCTTTTGACTTTTCGATGAATTGATGTAAGTGATCGTTAGCATATTTGATAATAGACGGATGCAGCTCGATGCCGTGATTCACTCCATACTGTCCTAATACCAATCCAACCATGGTACTCAAGTATCCAGTTCCTGACCCCAAGTTTAAGAAACTCAATCCTTCTTTCAATTCCAGTCCTTCCATTACCTCACTGCAAAATAATACCTACTATAAAACAGCTGTTAAATAATAGGTATAAAAATAAATTAAAACCATTGTCGGTGTCTGAAATTTAAAGATTCTAGCTTAGAAGAGAGTGAATGGGTGGTAAGGCGGACGCTCACATTTGGCAAGACAGCTGTCCTAAATCTACTCCGGCCGGTCGTTAGTCCGGAGTCCACCGCTCAGCCTACACAAGTGAAATAATACTATTACGATGGGTCCGGCCCGACTTTGGTTGGTAAATTCTATGGCAGCTCCGTTTCTATTATGTTATTTATGGGAGAGCAGCAAATCGGGAGAGCAGCAAATTGCAGCTATGCTCTTTTTGGTAAGTGTGAATCTCTATGCTAAATGTTTATGTGAGTCTGGCCATATGTTGATAACTCTGAACTCTGATAATTTTGAGGATAGATTCCATACTTATTTTAGAATGTCAAGATACACTTTCCGAAGAGCGATTAGCGTAAAAGAAAGACTCTGACACTAGATCTGTGTTTATGCTACATTATCTGTCACCTACATCGAATACAGAATGTAACTTCTCCGCCTCAAGGAAGGACTTAAAAGCGTGGTTTCCTTCTTCAAGAGTGTATGCTCCTCGTCAAATATCATCTATGGTTGGATTTGTCAGCGAAACAAATTTTAATTCTTTACAACATAAAGACCACCTTGATAATAAGTATTTTTTCAAGATGGCAGCTGTAGTTGCATTTCAAATAATATTGCGCTGCTTTCTTGCAGAGCTGAAGTGACAAAAGACCCACTGATTTGAAACCTTAACTAATAAAGCGCATCGACGCGTCGCTCTGCTTAAAGTATGCCATACTAGCATCCGTGGCTCTGCGTGTCAAAATTAGGAGGCGACACTCCCGCTCCGTGTGCTATTTTGATGTGGTTCATCTCACATCAGCATGTTTGGTGTTTTTTTTTTATTAAGATTTATCAGTGTTTTCTTCTTTCTTTCTTTTTTCCGTAGCCGGCGATTGGAGAGGGGGTCGCCCTCGCAGCCAATACGCTGCTGGCGATGCCGCTGGATCTTGTACTCCATTCACGATTCATTTCCATTCTTAATGATTTTTGGCGACGTCTCGAGCTTCGATTGTTTTCGAGTGTTTTCTTAGCCTGGTTCTTTTGTTTCTCAAATAATGTTTCTCGAACAATCGACGATTCGGATTACTCAGAAAAACATTCATATTAGTCGTATCGTTATCGGTTGCATCTCTAATTATAAAGGCTAAAGGAATTTATGTAATTCTCAACCATTTTCATTAATTAAAAAAAAAAAAGCACTACTAGATTCAATCATTTTAATGCTAAATCTGATAGAAAACAGCGTTAGACATGCAATAATTTGTGACTTAAAATTTTCTAACTTTTTACACATTTCTAACATTGAAAACATTTTTTTTGATAGTTAAAAAAAAACTAACAACCTACTGCCACATATGTCTTCATCAATTAAAAAAAACTAACTCAAACTACCGAAATGCAGGTTTGACGCTTATTTAAATGCCTATATCTCGCTTATTTATTGAGGCCGAATAAAGATTATTGCAGTTCTGGAGTCCGCGTAGTAAATATAGTCGGGTGATGTTAAAACATCAGTAATATAGAATAGGTACCAATACTATAGAAGAAGAGATTAAGCAGTCGAATAACAAAACCAAAACTATGTGGAGTATCATCAATAGAGAGGGGAGAAATATTTCAAGTAAGGCAAATGAACCTATTCAATTACTTCACAATGGTTCTAAAGTCTCTGATCCTACAGAAACGGCAAATATACTCAATGAATATTTTATAAACGCTGTTAAACGCATGACAAATTCTCCTAGTTTACCCTCTTCAACAATTGTAGGTGAGATACCAGCATCAACACTGTTGCATCCTATAACTTCCATTGAATTTGATAAGGCCTTGAATGGCATCAAAACAAAAACATCAATGGATATCTGGGCACACTCGATTAAATTAATAAAGAATATAGCACCAACGATTTCCAACACCTTGAGGTCTATTTTTAATAACTGTATGAAACAAGGTGTGTTCCCAAATCTAATGAAAATAGCAAAGATAGTACCAGTTCTTAAAAAAGGGAACAAAACTGATCCTGAAAATTACAGGCCAATTTCACTGCTTCCAGCTTTCTCCAAAATTTTCGAAAAATTTTTATATAACAGGCTATATCTATTCGCAAATAAATTCGATATACTAAATAAATATCAATATGGTTTTAGGAAGAATATGTTCACCACCTCGGCGATTTCGGAGATGGTAAATTTCATTACCGACACTTTTGAAAATTCTTCCCAACCCGTGGCAGTTTTTTGTGATCTATCCAAAGCGTTTGATTCGGTTGACCACGAAATATGCTCAATAAATTAAACAATTATGGGATTCGGGGCAAAGCCAATAATATAATGAAATCCATCTATTTCTACTACAGGCAGGTCACAGGTAGTAGAAATAGATGGATTTAGATCTACACCTCAACCGATATCCTGCGGAGTTCCCCAGGGATCGATTCTTGGTCCATTATTATTTTTATTTTTTATTAATGATATAGGCAATTGCTTGCCAGCCTACACCAAAACCTTACTCTATGCGGATGATACAAGTTTCCTGTTTCACGATAACAATCTTAACGACCTAATGACCAATGCCAATCATGCGTTAAACCTAGCAAGTTCATGGTTCATAGAGAATAATCTCTTGCTTAATGCAAAAAAAACCGTAACTATGCACTTCTCCTCAAAATATAAATCGTCTGCTATACCATTTAATATAACTCTAGACAACAGTACTCTAGAATTAAGCAAATCGACAAAGTTCCTAGGTATCATGATCGATCATCATCTTAGCTGGAACATCCATATTAATGAACTGTGTAGTGCGCTTTCTTCGGCAATACATATATGCGATAAAAAAGATTAAATTCTTAGCTGGTGAAATCGCTGCATTAACTGCGTATCATGCCTGTTTCCATTCTAAAATGACTTATGGTATACTGATATGGGGGAATGCCACAGACAGTTCTAGGGTTTTCATTTTACAGAAAAGTGCACTAAGAGCAATTGCAGGAGTATCCCGTGACACGCACTGCGAACCATATTTTCTTAAGTACAAAATACTGACTTTGACGTCTCAATATATTTTACAATGTCTACTATATGCTAAATCAAATATTAACGAACAAGAGGTAAACGGGAATATGCACTCCCACAATACACGCAGACGTGATGACGTTATCGTGCCTAAAGTACGCCTTACGCAGACACAAAAGTCCTTTGGATATTTGAGCTATAAGCTCTTTAACCAGCTACCACTCTCCACAAGAAAGATGGAAACAAAGGCGTTTAAAAGATTTATTAAACAAAAGCTACAATCCACACATGCTTTCTATAAGCTGGGTGATTTTTTTGAGCATGCCAATTCCTTCAAATGGGAATAACATTAATATGTAACTTTCAGGTACCTCATTTTAGTTCTTATTGTTTAATAATAATATTATGAATTTAATATTTAATATGTAGATTACAATGTGTAATGTAACATACCTGATCATATACATACATTGTTTATTCCAATTTTGTTTTGATACTTCCTATTGTGTGATTATTTTTTGTATAAAGTGCTTGATGACTATTAATATTCTTATAATAATTATCTATTTTATATGTATACTCATGTACATGGATTCAGCTCTATTTTTTTAAAATTTTATTTGTCTGCCGTGTAAAGCCGACTTTAGTCAACGCCTTTGTCGAATTAATATTTATGCTTTAATCTTTTATATCTACATTTAAACTGACGAATTCTAATATGCGATAATTAGCTTTAATTCATAATTCATGCTTTTATTGTATATTCTGAATAAATAAATTGAATACTGAATACTGAATATAATAATACCAAGCAAAATCTACTGAAAGCAGCTTTAAGTCTCACCCTTCAACGCGACCAATTACGGAGCAAACTGAAATGGATAGCGGCGTCTTTGATTGATCTATCAATGTTATTTTTTATTTACCTGTATATACAAGGTGCCGACAAGTGTATCATCCCGCATCTCCATGCCAGATCCTTGTACGCGCTTTCCCTGGATTCCGGTAGAAGGTAATGTGCTCTGTCCACCGCCCTGAATACTCTCTCCACTAGATCAGTTTTTATCAAGTGGCTTTCTATTAGCTTATCAATCAAATCGTTGTTATCGCGACCAGCACTCACCGCGCCGCCCATTTTGACTCCCAATCTGTTTACTCAACCCAACGAAACCTCCAAATATCGACGCGAAAGACGAACTGGTTTTTTATTATTTGATAAAAGCTGACATGAATGACGTCACAGATGTGGACAATCGCTGTCAAAACAACTCAATTTTCGTTCTTTGTTCGACTTCTGATGGCACCGCCTTCTATCTAACAGCCATGGTTATTAGTTTTTTTTTCATTTGCACGTTAAAATACCGACAATTTCCACAATTTCCTCAAACTTTTCTCCACCAACCAAGACGAGCGTCGCACATCCGCACAAACTCGACAACCGTATGCAAATTCTGTTTATAAAATGTATTTCACGGTTACCTTTACTGTTCAGAATATACAAGGAAATAACATCCTTGAAATCAAATTTCGCCGTGCATGCGCATTTTAGTTTTTGCCACGGGTCCATGCTTCGTATATAAATAGAAAATAGCAACACTTTCGGAAAAGTCAAAAAAAAAAGATGGTCGACCAGTTATTTGTACATACGTGTCGTTTTTAATTGTTATTTTTTATTCGCGCATATACTCTAATCACGGTGTATTACTCGCGAGTATTTACTTAACAAGCAACAGACGACAGCTGGTTGATAAAAAGTAAAAATTGTATTTTCTCTTCGGTCGTGAAATGTGCTCGTTTTTTTAATGAATAATTTTGTATTCGCAATTAAATAGAGTCTTGCAGTATGGATACCATGAACCAGCCAAAGAAGGAGACCCCCGGCGGGAGCGGCGAAGAGGAAAAACGGGATGAAAGAATGCTGGAATGCAATATTTGTTTGGACACTGCTCGAGATGCTGTTGTCAGTATGTGTGGTCATTTATTTTGGTGAGTTTTTCCGGTTTATCAATGTTGGGAAGTCACGTGAAGATAAGAAACTGAATTTCTGCGTTTATTTGGTCATGAAAAGTTTAAATAAGCCCACACACATTTGTCGATTCCCCGTACTTGATGCAAATATGTTGCTATTTTTGTATTAAATATTGTTTTTATATCAATTAATTGTTTATGAAATTATGGGAATAATTTCAGTATAGGAACCTTTCTCAGAAATCGAAAAAATAAAGAAATACTACTAGATTTGATCATTGTAATGCTAAATGTGAAAGAAAACAGCTTCGGACGCATAAAATTTTAAGACCAAATTCACATACAAAACAAAAAGTTTTTTTCAACTCAGTTTTTAAGGTTGTTTAAACAAAACTAATCTAACCTACCGCCAAATAGGTGTTTATGTATTATTTAAAATAAGAAAAAACTTAACCTACTGAAATGTATGGGTTTGGCGCTTTTTTGCCTGCCTATATCTTGCTTATTTATTGAGACCGAATAAATATTATTGCAGATTCGGAATCAGCGTGGTGAATATAGTCTGATGACGTTTAAAAATCAACAATCTAGAAGAGGTTCCTATACTGCAATAATACCAAATTATGTTACGGACATTAATGCTTAATTTAAAAACGTGAAAAAAAACAGTTACAAAACACAAAAAGTCAAAACACTGCATGGCAAAATAAAGTTCTGGTATTATTCTAGTATTAATACCATTGTTGATGTTTTAATGTCACCCGACTATATTCACCGCGCTGATTCCGAAACTGCAATAATCTTTGTTCGGTCCCAATAAATAAGTGAGATATAGGCATTCAAAGGAGCGTCAAACCCATACATTTCGGTAGGTTGTCATTTTTAAAAAAAAATAATATGGCGATAGGTTCAGTTAGTTTTTTTTAATTATCTTAAAAGTAACTTAATTTTTTTTAGTAGTAGGTATGTAAATTGAAATTTGAAATATTGCATGTCCGATAAGATGCTATTTTTATCAGATTTGGCATTAAAATGATTGAATCTAGTACTAGTTTTTCTTTTTTTCGATAAATGAAAATGCCATATAAATTCCAAAGTTCCTTGAATAAATACGAGCTACAATGGTGCACAGAGGGAGGGGTTTTGGGCTTTAAATCCCCCCCCCCCTGGAGAGAGTGCATATATCAACCTCGCATCTTTAGTGTTTTGACATTTGTTTAAAGAAAAAGAAAAGGAGTCATTGCACGAGCCATGCCTTGTTAAATGTATTTATTTGGTGGCTACATATATAATAGAACGGTTTTCATGTGCTAGTTCTTAAACCTTTAAAACCCAGATTTAGATTACATATTAGAAATGATTTTTGTGTTTACGGTTAAGCAGGTTTAAGTGAGCCATGTTTACTAAAATATAAATTATCTATCAGGCTGAAGCGATTTCTTACAGTAATTTAGTCATATTATCCACCTCCTCACAGAACGGGATTTGTGTGTGGGGACACCCGATCAACACTGCTTCTAAACTATATTGATGCTCCTGAAACCAGGTATAATACAATACATACAGAGCCAAACTTCCGACATGTCTGACATGACATGACTACCTACTTATTTCTAAAGAAAAAAAAGGAACAATATGTTTAATTTTTAAATGGCGGTGACATTAAAATAGTTTTTACATAAAATAAGACGTAAACAAAATTTTCTCCATGAAAGATGCAAAGGAGCATGGAATGAAATGAGCAGATGGGATAAAGTTATCTGAAAAATTTGATCTTGGATAATTAATTTAATTTTTGTTTTTAAACAGGATACCGCTGTTCTTTTCATTGCTAATGTGGATTTTACATGACAAGAAATGCAATGAAAATTCGACTACTAAATTTTCACATGTGGATGAACTCAAATTTTGAAATTATAAGTCGAGTTTTCATTGCCTTTATTGTCATGTAGAATTCGCATTTTTAATAAAAAAATCAATGTCAACTGAAAATTAGACCGAAAGAGTGTTGTTGATATGCTATCTCATCTACTCATTTATTATGTCTGTTTGCTGAACCGAGATAGATATATATTCAGGGTCAAGACACACACCGCAAATAGCCATAGTACTTTATATCATTCAAAATATACAGTTGCATTAAATTTAATTACAATGAAGACAAAACAATATGTTGAATAAGTCATTATGTATAATGAAGTAAACGAGTACCTACTTAGCTTTAATTATACATTTATCTTAATGAGGAAATTTAAAGTACATATTTAGAAACTTACGTAGGTATTCGAACCCAGGGAGGGATGGGATACGTAACGTTTAAAGGTAATTATAAAGGCTTAAATAAAAAAAAATAAAGCTTTAATTGGAATGAATACATGATTTCAGCGTTTGCTTTTATTATTCATCCAAGAAAACATACAAAACTTTTACAAAAGTAGTTGCAAATTAAACAAGAAAAAAGATTTTGTCCCATTCTGCCCCATTAGTGTAGATTTATTTACATTGAGTCAGTTATAGGCGTCAGTGCTGGCACCGACAACTGACTCATACTGTTTACATACGAGGTCTGTCCCAAAAGTATCCGACCTTCCTTCATTTTCCGCGCTGGCCTCATTCATCATCATCCGGCTCATGAAATCCTTTAAAGTAATCTCCATTTGACTGAACAACACTTTCCCTCCGGTGCTTCCACATCCCGAAGCAGTTCCGGAAGTCAGTTTTCGGAATAGCCTTCAGTGCAATCAGTGCAATTTTTTAATTGCCTCTGTATCATCAAATCGATGCCCTTTGAGTAGAATTTTAAATTTTGGGAACAGCCAAAAGTTACAGGTGGCTACGTCAGTACATTTTCATTATTAGTGACCAATGCCAAGTTGTCCTGTGCAATTTCAAAGCGAAAATGCAAATGTTTCATCGTTCTAGATGTCGAATGACTCGAGCGAAGTTGTTGAGTTTTGCGGATCTTTATTGTCCTTGATATTTGTGTGTTTTTAATTAAACTCTTTAGGACAAGGGTTGGCGAAATTTTAGGACAAAAGAGGCAAATTCATATTTTTTTACTATACTATAGTTATTAGTGTGAAAATTCTATTCAACAGTACAAACAGCGAAGGATTTGTACAAGATTTATTACCTATTCAATATTATATTCGTAGTAAAAAACCAGACAAAAATTGACAAATAACAATATTATGGTGGCAAGGCGACTGATGCAGCCAAGTGTATTTCTCCAAGACGTTTGGAGGAGATGTTGTTAGGGCTGGGGTGCAAACAACAGGCATCGTGTAAAACCCAAGACGCATAGATTTCTTAGACGCAATGATTTCCTAAATAATTGTAAGTCCTAACTTGATTTCTTTTTTTTTTTTATAAATTTCAACGTATGCACAGGTAAAACAATTTTCTGGTTCACCTGCCTTAGTACAGACCTAGGCCTAGTTAGGCAACGATCACGATCAAGATGCTGCTCTGCAGTTTGCTTTCTTTTTTGCTACTGGTCCAAGAATGAATAATTTGTAACGCTGCAGTAATGTGTATTTATACTAACGTGCTTTACCTTAAATAAATAAATAAATAGAGCTGCATCAGTTGCACTTGCTTTATGCGCTGACTACAAGTATCACATAATATTCCGCCCTCTCAGTTACAGCCGAGTGACGTGTCTCGTTGACTTGGCTTAGAATTGCAGCAAGAGAAGAACCACAATATTCAGATCAAAGAGCCATCTGCAGCTAGCACGCCACAGTTTGCTTACCCCTGCTTTAGGACATCTTCATTCTTGACTCTGACAACACATCTTAAATATGGAGTAGGTGTCTTACAAAGTTTCCATAGTTCCACATTTCCAAAGCTTTAATGATTTTTCTACTAGTATTAATAAATTATTTTGTTGAATCAATGGATTTTTATTTTTAATGTTTCAGTTGGCCATGTCTCCACCAGTGGTTAGAGACACGTCCTAATCGACAAGTATGTCCTGTATGTAAGGCTGCCATTAGCAAAGAGAAAGTTATACCGCTTTATGGCAGAGGAAGCACCAAACAAGAAGATCCAAGAAATAAGGTAAAATATTTTAAAATACTAAAACAGGATTATAAACAAACACAACAGCCAAGCTACTGGCTTTATTTTTACAATTGTCTTAGGTTTAAAAAAAAACAACAGTGGTTTTTTAGTCATTTTTTAACATTTTGAATAACCTCAGTTTATGGTCGGTCGGTAGCCTCGGTTAATAACCTCAGTCATAGCTAATTTTTTTTTTACCTCAACGGTGTGCATGAGCGTATCGGCACGGTTTTTACACGACTGCCCAACAAAAAAGGAGTGTAATGTGTTCAGATTTTCTTCTATGTATGTTTTCCTTTTCTTTATTCCACCATAACTTCTAAACGCTCAAACTGATTTAGAAATATGTAGTATTGATAGAATCGTTATGTCATCCCGAATGTCAAAGGATGGGTACATTAACTGTCCAAATAATAAGTAAATAGGTGTCTAAATGTCCAAATGTCAATAAATTAACATATATATATATCGTGTTTAGTGTCAAATAAAAGGTCTTATTAAGTACATTCCGAAAAAATATATGTATCTCTATGAATAAATACATAAACCGCAAATAAATCATAAAAAAACGTAATAAAAATAATTATAAATACAGTAGTTCACTTTTTGTAACGGCAGTCGTGTTTGTATTCCTTTTAATATATTTACTTGTTAAACTCACCAGACAGATACGTCTATTGAATTATTAAAAAAATACCCTTTTTCTCTGCGTATAATACTGTTTAATCTGCCATTTTATCGACCCATTTTCCAACTAGCCACGTTTCTGGAAACTGAAAAATGTTTGATATTTGATTTCAAAATGATTTATCATGTTCTTGAATTTTATATAGGGTGACATGGTCGTCGGTGGATAACCCTTTTTTGGAGATGAATAACTCCAACATGTGGATAACAGTGAGAACGACTGGCTTACTTTTCTTTTGAACATCAAAGCAAAGTCCTATTTTAACTCAGCCATTCGTAAATTTGTCTGTTTATTTCTAAATTTGTTTGCTAAACAGTCTAGACCAAACTCATCGATTTGCTTCCCATTTGGCACAAATGTTCCTTGAAGGAGTTAAAAATGACGTATGTGTACGGATTTTAAATTTTTGGTTTTGTTTCAAGGTGTTTTTAAACTTGATGCCTTTTTTCAAAATTGTTTTTTTTTCGCAAGTAGCGAATGGTAGTGGATGTTGGTTACAGGCTATCGTATAGAATTGATAAGTGCGATTTTATGTAGTATATTTGCTAAGATATTTCAGTGATTTACTACCTACTGCTAATCCACTGTCGCCACGGTCACCCTATACAATCATGTTAAAAAATATAAGTTTTCATTATATACATTATCAGGTGCCTCCGAGGCCTGCTGGTCAGCGTACCGAGCCTGAAAACACTGGCGGATTCCCCGGTTTAGGTTTCGGGGAAGGATTTCATATGTCTTTCGGAATCGGAGCATTCCCTTTCGGATTTTTCACTTCCACTTTTAATTTTGGCGATCCACGACCAAGCGCAGGTAATACTTATTTTCAATCACAAACATGATAATTGAGGTCGTTGCAGCAAGAAAGAGCAGATCTATTATAGACAGTTTTCCATTTTTAGTATGTGTGATAAAATATGAAAAAAATATGATTTGTGAAAAAGGACGTAGATTCATTAAACAAATGAGGCATTCCAATATTTGAACTGCCCTCAATTTTCCCTTGGTCTGAGAGGCAGATCCGGACTTACCCATGCATCATGATCAATTTTTCATTAAATACTATTTTTATTAGGTATATAACTTAATTTTTACAGATTTTTTCTTCGAACCTAAAATTATATTTAGAATAGTAATATTTTCGCATTCTATTGCGGTTTTGAAAGGAGCCGATGCAAGGTTTCAGAACACCGAACGACAAGTCTACTTGAGTTACATAACCTCTCAGAATACCAAAGTTTACAATGGTTACTGATAAACTGCATATTCGGCATTGCATTTTAAACAAATTCAAACAAGGAAAAAATACTTCTAAAGCAAGGGAATCAATTTGTAGTGTTCTTGGTGCCAACGTTATGTCCTATGGAACGAGTAATAATTGGTTTAAACGTTTTAAAAGTGGTGATTTGATCTTAGTGACCAGCCGCGCCCCAGAATGCCTCGAAAGTTTTATGATGCGGAATTGCAAGCTCTACTGGATGAAGACTCGACGCAAACGCAACAAGGGCTTGCAGCTCAGTTAGGAGTCACCCAAACAGTTATTTCCAAGTGTGCACCAAATAGAAAAAATCAAAAGGTTGGACGTTGGAGCCTGTGTTGACCGAACACAACCTAGGTCAACGTATGAACAATGTCTTTCACTGCTTGCCCGGCAACAAAAAAAGACTTCTTGTGGCAATTTGAGATAGGTGATAAAACGTATCTTTCTTACGAGAATACCAAACTTAAAAATTTTGGGGTAGATCCCGTGCAACCCAGTACATCGACGAAAACAGGACATCCATTTGAAAAAGGTTCACCTGTGTATCTGGTGAGACGTGAAGGGTGTACCTTATTAAGGACTCCTGAAAACTGGTCAGACGGTGACTCCGGAACGCTACAGCTCACAATTGAACAAACTGAGAGAATAACCTTATCAGAAAAGGTCATTTACTGGGCAATAAAACAGGCAAGTTATACTGCTGCATGACAATTCTCGACCTCACCTTGCTCGCGCGACACAGAAGACCATCTTAAACTTGGGATGACAATTTCTCCCACACGCGGCTAACTCACCAGACTTGACCCCATCCGACTACCATTTGTTCCGGTCAATACAGCGCGCCTTAGTGGATAAACAGTCCAAAACGCTGGACGATGTGCTTAAATTCGTTGATGATTTTATTGCCTTGAAGTCTGAAAGTTTCTTTCGCGACGGAATTCGTATATTACCTGAGAGATGGCCCGTAGTCATAGAACACGATGGACACAATTTCCATGATTAAATTCATTGTTCTCTAGTTTTTTATGTTGGGTAAATCTTCTGAAAAATCTGTAAAAATTAAGTTATACACCTAATACTTATTTTAGTAAGCAAATTTTAGTCACAATCTTTTTTAAATATTAACCCTTATTGGTCGTAAGTCACCTGTGACATGACAACAGTAGTTTTCTTCAGCGGTCGTATGTCGGTCTATATATGAATGCCTGATTGTAAAAACGACCTTTATCCATTTTTGAAACTTCTGGTAAATCAATAAAAACTGTCTAGTGTAAAAAAAATGTATGAAGATATTGAAAATATTTTTTTTTCTAGATAGTCATTTATCTTAATGATCGTGTGTTAAAATATCAAACGTATAATATTTGTAGATATTTTTATATATATTTTTTAAATTTGTGGATAAAGGTTGTTTTTACCGTCAATATAAAAAAAGTGCATTCTCAAAATAAAAATCATGAGTGTTTTATTGATAAACTGGTATTTATTCAGGAAATCATAATGCAATTTTAAAACCAACCAATTATTCATCATCTTCTTCAATGTTAGTAGTAGGCCACAGGAGTATTTCGTCCCAGAAACTCTTCTTATATTCATCCGGTACAAACGCCACACATTTTTTTAAGTCAGGTATCTTTTTTGCATTGATACATTGCTTGCTTTGCCCATATGTGCGATCATTTGGTAGTAGAACAATGACATTTGGTCTTTGTTTTAGCAAAAATGTATGCTTGACCACACCATCGATGAACTCCTGGGCTTGAACCGGGATTTCTTCATCCTCGATGTATTTTATATGGTGAAATTTTGAGATAAAACAAAATAGATCTGGAAACCCACCTTCTCGTCTCTTGGAATACGCCGATCTTTGGTTTCGAGTGAAAGCGCTGTCTTTTTATAAGGCTGTATCCACCATTTTTTTATATCTGAGATGTCTTCTCCGCTTACTAGGTGAATGGTGAAAACGTGAGGCTTTGCACTAGATGATACAATCAGCTCCATAAGTTCTCGAATGGTGTACAGTCTATTTATGCGACGCAATTTCCTTTTTATTACTCCGAAGGCTCTGTCGCATGGTAAGTATGAGTGGCCACGTATAGGAAAGATTTGTTCGATTTTTTTGAAACGTCCATTGTCTACAAGGCACATGTTTAAACGTACTGAGGTGTTATTTTTGTTCTGACCTGCACAGTTGTCACAGAACAGCATCAGAGTTTCGACTTTGATATCTATAATATATACTCGTTTATGTACATCATTAGAAAAGAACACACCTCATCGGCCCCTTTTTTGCCTGTCCCTCATGGTATATGAACAGTACGTTTTTCCCTGTCCTCAAGTTATGAATATAGAATACTGACACTAATAACTGGCGAAAATAAAATAAATCATGGACAGGAATGATCGGTAGGCTTCCCTTGTCGCTTCAGTTTCCCATTCTGAGCCTGTATCTCCCATGATGCAACTAGATACTTTTCCACTCGTTGGATTAACAACACACAGACACAATAGTCTAAAAGTAAATCAGCTGTAACAATGGCAGCTAATGACGTAAACGTCAGTTAAAAGTTTGATAGACAAACTCAGTGCTGCCACACATTGACTGTAAAAACAACCTATATCCTGGATAAAGGTGGTTTTTATGCTCATCGAAAATTTGGTGCCCAAATAAAAGTAGGTTCTAGTATAGGTAAGAGGTTGTTTGTACGCTCAATCGATGTGGCATGCCATAGACAACATTAAATAACAAAAAAGTTGGTTTTGAAATTTTGTTCGAAGAGGTCGTTTTTACAATCAGCCATTCATATGTATATACACGAATGTGCATTGGATTGTCTTTTCAGTTTGTCATGACCAACAGAGCATTTAACCCTTATCACTCCAAAGGTGCCTCTCAAGTACCACTGATATGCGGCATTCTATTCCAATTGTACTTGTCAGGTACCTCTGATTTGAAGCATGTGCTTTTTACTTCGGATATTGTTTGGGTCGTGAGGCTTGCATCAGAGTTGCATCAGGGTTGCGTCAGGGTTGCGTCATGGTTGCGTCATGGCTGCATCATGGTTGCGCCATGGAAACGTGCAAGAGAAAACCATTCTTTCATGTTGAAGATTGTTTAAAAAAATACCATACATTAAAAACATATAAATAATTATTAGAAACACAGACATGTAGTACTTCTTCAAAAAATAAATATATTTTTAATTGAAATGATTATATAAATGAAAAATTAAATTAAATGTTTTTATTCATATTTTTGAAAAATGACTACTGATAAAATAACTAATGATAATAATAACTACTATACCTTGGTGAGAATCAAGCATGCAAAAAGTTACATCCGATAAGGGTTAAACCATGATACCCCAAAAATCCCCACTGCAGCTACACCATTGATAGTCATTGCTTCGAAGCAGTGACATCACAAAAAAATCGGGAGTGACCATATCTAGCCACCTTAACCCCTAGAGCCCCGATTGGCCGATATCGGCCAAAACACGATTCAGCGTGACGGCCCCGTTTTAATTTTATTTTAATTTAATTTGTTTTATTTTAATATATTTTATTATGTTATTATGTTTTATTTTAATTATGGATACAGTGGTTTGGCAGTAATTAATGTTTTGGTGAGACAGTGTCATAATTGAATTTTTTGACTAATTTTTACTAAAATTTTTTGGGACATCAACTTGTCAATCGGCTGAGGGGCCGAGGCCTGAAAGGGTAAGTGTAAAATACACATAACCGAAATGGTAAAATGAACTCACTTGCTGATCTACACAATCAGAATGTTATTTGCTGTGATCACCTTTGAACTCTTTATAAAACTTTATAAGATGTATGTCAGACTGCTGATGGAGTATGACTATCAGATTTGGATCTCCTATTTTAAAAAACACATGTTATGCTTGAGAAATTCAAAGGAGGGCGACCAAAATGGTAGTAACACTCAGTTTGTTACTACTATTTTTGTCGCCTTAAGCATATCTTGTCTTTTTTATAAGAGCTCCAAATCTGGCAGGCATACTCCAGCAGCAGTCTGACATACGTCTCATAAAGTTTTAAAATGAGTTCAAAGGTGACAGCAAATGACTTTCTGATTGTGTAGACCATTGAGATAATTCGTTTCACCATTCCGGTTATGTGTGTTACACACTTTAAGTGGTTCGATATGGTCTTTCTGAGAAAACGAGGCTTGTTTCTGAAAACAATCATACGAAGAGCTTACTACACTGGAAGAGAGCAAGCAACGTGGGGACCTCATCGAAGCAAATAAAATATTCTGACACCTATATGAGGTTCCCAAATTTAAATCTGTGTATATCAAGGTGGGTATCCATTAGGTTCGCTCATCAACTCTGCTCCCCGCATCTGTAACTGCTCAAATGTAGGCGGCGCGCGCATCAACTCAAGACCAACGAGTGCTCCACAGTTTTCATTCGAACGTTGAGCGAACATGTTGTCGCCAGAATTTATTTTTAAATTTCTCATCCTTTGAATCCCACAGCACTGTATAATTTCGGTACTTCTCGATTAGAGCTAAATATTTCTCTTCGGTCCACTCCATAACGATGGATTCGCGTTTACTGAACGCCGAACGTGATGCGCAAGGCGTACCCACCAACGTCTAATTTTGCTCGCGTCCACAAACACACTGCGCTCCACTTTGTGTTGACGGCACTTTGTGGCTCGCCGCAGAGCGTGCAACGTTGCGCGCTCCAGGAGCGCCAACGTATCCACTACTGGAGTAGTTGCAGATGCGCTAACCTAATGGATACCCACCTTCAGGAATACAAATGTTAACCTGCGAGGATATTTACTAAAATCAAGCTCAAACCCTTGGAAGCACTTTATTACGAATGAGTTGTGGATATTTGGAATGGTTTACTTGAGGATCTCATAAGTGTCCCTTTTATCAACACATTCAAAAATAAATTGGACAACTTTAAAAACTAAAACAATGTGTTGAATTTAATATAATTTATAATTTCATTTCTGGTTTTTAATAATCGACAGTAAAATCGACAACATGTACAATTAAAATGTCATAGACAAAAACCAGAAGCAAAAAACTGATAACATGATATGCCAAAAACTGTTGCGAGGAATCCTATTTTAATGTCACCTAAATCGGCTATAGCATGTTGTAAGGCGGACATTTTAAAATGAACAGTTTCAAATAAAAATAACGAAAACTTCCATCAGTACAAAGTGAACAATATAAAGTGAAAGTGCAAGTGTGTAAAAGAAGTGAGTGCATCAAATTAACGCTGGCTAATGCCCATAAAAAACTAATAATAATCATTAAAAAAAAAAAAAAAATTAGAGAACCTATAGGTAGTACCTACTCTTTTTTTACAATCGTTGTGCGGTCCTAAATTTCAGAAACTCGCCAAAAATAAAAATTAAAAAAACCTAACACCTTAAAACATTACTAATAATTTATATTGAAATATCATACTTTCGATTTAATATTTTTATTTGATTTTATCTTTGACTATTATTTAAAAATAAGTTTTTTTTAAGTCTATCAAAAATTGTCAATTACGGACCTGCCTCTCCTTTGCTGCAGGAACCCCAATTGACAAGTCTTTTCAATCTACATTTTTAATTACTATTTTTTACAGCACCCAGAGGAACGGCACAATTTGAGGAGGAACAGTTTCTATCAAAAATATTTTTGTGGGTCGCCATACTCTTTGTCTTATGGCTCATATTCGCATAGTCATTACAACCGTTACCGATATGTTTATATTCAAATACCGCTTACGGTGTAAAATAAAATTGTAATTAGTCTTGTTGTAAAGTTGCGGTTTTGGTTTTTGTATTTATTAAAAAAAATCGTATTATAATGATCTATATTTGTAGTGTTATATTATATGCGATAGTATTTATTACGATGAGGACTGCATTCCCAGGTGTTTCACGAGAGCACGGCTTATGTATTGGTGTCGATAAATTTACCTAAACCAGTTTGATAGTAAGTATATTGTTTATGTTATATAGTTCGATTGATTTTTTTCACTCAAATTTAAAATGTTAACAATAGAATAATCGTAGAATAACACAGTAAAACGACCCAATAATTTCTTTACACAAGAGTTGGCAATGGTGGAAAATGAGGTGTGACAAAAGAGTAATGAGACTTTTTTGCAATAATCTTAATATATATAAATTACGTGTCACGTTGTTTGTCCGCGATGGACTCCTAAACTACTTAACCGATTTGAATAAAATTTGCACACAATGTGCAGTTTGATCCAACTTGAAAGATAGGATAGCTTACGTCTTAATTTATAGTCGCGATATTATTTTATTTGCAATGTCTATTATTTGACATTCGCAATTATCTGTTAGTTCCAAACGATTTTAACAGATGGCGTTATCTATTGAGTAATCCATAGATGGCGCTGCTATGTTAAACCTACAAAGGTCATAGTCGGCCAAGCGTTATTCTAAATTCAAAATATTGTGAAGGTAATACAGTGAAATTATTCCTGCTTTTTAATTATTTGTGCTTCATTGTTCAAAACTCTTTAATTAAAATATATACATGTAAGTATTATCACAGAGTTATAAAAGTGGAATAACTGCAGTATAGGACCTCTCTCCAATTTTTTTCATTTTAATGCTAAATCTCGAAGAAAATTGTGTCGGTCGCTATAAATAAGCGAGATATATTCAAAGTTTAAATTTTAAAAACAGGCCAAAATAATATAATATAAAAATAGATGTTGGTATATCTGTATGCCCGTCTGTCCGAGTTTAATAGACTCCGAAACCGTTTGACCAATCACCATGAAAGTTGGCATATATATGTATTTTTTCATGGTTAAGGTTTTTATATATATCCGCTTTGTTGCAACTTTCAACTAGACGGCGCTGCAGCACACCAACTTCTATACTGCTCAACCGATCGCCATGAAAATTGGTATGCATTGGTATTTGAGAACAGATATAACACGGGCAACGCCGGGTAATACCACTCGTTGTACTATATTTATTACACGGCTGCCCAACAAAAAAGGAGTGTAATGAGTTTAAGGTTCATCTATGTATGTCTTCCGTTTCTTTATTCCACCACAACTTCTAAACGCTTGAACCAATTTAGAAGTATTTGTTATTGTTACAATCGTTGTGTCATCCCAAGTGACATTAACTGTCCAAATATCAAGTAAGTAGTTGTCTAAATGTCAATAAATTAACATAAATATATCGAGTCTAGTGTCAAATGGAAGGTCTGATTGAGTACATTCTGAAAATACATATGTATCTTTATGGATAAATACACAAACCTACATATTTCGTAAAAAAACCACCATAAAAATAACTATAAATACAGTACATACTTCACTTTTTGTAATGGCAGTCGTATTTTATTCCTTTAATATATTTACTTGTTTACGTTATGTTATCCACTGTAAAGTACATCGGCGGAGGTGTTGTTTTCAGTCTTTTTAGCAATGCTGGAAGGCTTCAGATCCTCCTTTAAGCTCCTTTGAATGTTATCAGCAGTAACAAAACGATGTCCTTTCAAATAAGTTTTGGTCTTGAGGAACAAAAAAGTGATAAGGAATGTGAGTTTTTAATGTAAAGAGTTTTTAACATAAATCTTTTTTTTTCCCGTTTAATCTGAAGAGGTATTTTGGCAAAATCTTTGCAAAATCTTACCTTTCTAATCCTGAAATCTTGATTCAAGGTAAAATGATTCATATTTAACTCCGTACTCAACAGCCTGAATGTCAGTCGACGGTCTTACATCACAAGAACTCTCGTTCCACATTTTTCTCAGTTTTTGATGGCAGCGGTTCGTCCTCCTTTGCTTCTCGGCCCTCCAAAAATGCATAATGCCCCAAAAAACTTGTGCTCTTGAAAAGTAATGTTCCCCATAGGCTCGTTGCAACTTTTCATAGGTCAAACTCACAAATTCACCAAGCTTAACGCACAATTTAATAGCAGACCTTTGCTCCGAATATCGCTGTTCCATTTATTTGAACTTTACTTATCGCACTCTCTACAGTCGCGCAGTTACCGCAAGAGGTTTCCAGTTTTACTGGGTTTACATATTTACTTTAAAAGGAACTGGCGTACAAACTATGTGAAGGGGAAGCTCTCAGCGCTGTAATTCCCATTACTGTTCTGTCACACTTCGTATAATGTAGTGACAGATGATGATTTTAATAATAATTTGGGTTTTGGTGCTGATTCTGAACAATCTACATCCTAATTTTATAAGCCACATCTTGTTCTCGAGCTTTACTAACTGTTTTATTTCGTCTATCTAACTTCATATTTTAAATCCGTGGAGAGTTCAGCCTTTTATTTATAATACGTTTTTGCGCTACCATCAACCATTTTGATTGCTTTAATGTACTTTATTAAAAACTTTATTACATTGTTTCGGAACTTTTGAATATTCTATGGAAACAAATAAATAATTATCCTGATGCCTAAATATTTTTTTCTGAATGAATTAATTGAGTTAAATTCAAGGAATGGGGATATCTGCGATCGGCTTAAGAAGGTATGAAGTGAGCGATGCCAGGCTGTCACTTCATAGTGGTAAAACAGATGACCGGCTGCGTGCATGAGGAGGAAAGCATCTCAAATCTGAATTAATTGGGCTACAATGACTCAAGTGGCTGGCTTCAAAAATAAAATTATTCAATTTATTTATTTTTAAAAAATCTTTACAAATTGTAGAAACTTTAAAGCCATCTAAACAGCCATGGATATATCGCCGACATCAACTTTCGGCTTCCGATTTCACACTAGATGTATCAGATATGTAATTTAGGTAAGTATGTATGGAGAAATTAAATAACAATCGACAGATAGGATGCAACAAAGATGATATTGCGAATTAATAATAAAATAAGCATTGAAAAATAAAAGTCAAAAAATAGAAATAGTCATGAATAATATTTAAATAGTCGAATGAGTTACTAGTAAAAACATATTTTTAAAACAAGCTTTTATTAAAATGCTTTGTCCCAAGCCAACCCTGGGTGCTTGAATTCCCTGGGCGAAAAGAACAGGGTAATATTAAGATGGCTTCCCGGCCATGGAGGAATCGAGGGAAATGAAAAAGCCGACGAACATGCTAAGACAGGAGCAAAGGGAACGTTATACAGCCCTGAACCTTGCTGAGGCGTACCAAAAAGCCTTGCAAACCTCAAAAAAATATGTTTAGAACAATCCGTCAACCACTGGAACAACACGCCAGTTTTGAATCATTCCAAAGCGCTAATTAAGGCATACGACCGTAAGACTGCCTATGTGGCATTATCGCTAAATAGGAACAATCTACGCATATGGGGCATTGTGGCCTGAACAAACACATGTACAACCTCAAGCGAAAATGTGCAGGTTCTGCTAAGGGGCAGAGGAAACTCCCCTGCACCCCATGTCCCGCTGATGCGTAAAAAATACACCCACTTGGGTGGTCATTACCTCCAACATGAGGGGAGGTAAAACAATCTGACGACAAAAGCCTGTTGCGGTTCTTAAACGACACGAGGCTTAGCGCAGAACTATAGTAGGTGGAGAACACAATAGATCAGCAATGGTCGCAGTGTTATAAGGCTCATAAAGACCTTAGAAAGCCCCAGATAAATTAAAAAAAAACCCTGGGTGCAGCAGCCATGCTATAGTGAAACTTAGAACGGGCTATCATAATTGAATGCGTATACAAAATTTCGTTTCTGTGCTGTTGACCGTTGAGGAGCCCCCTCGTCGGGAGCCAACCCTGGGTGCAGCAGCCATGTTAAGGTGAAATTTAGAACGGGCTATCATAAGTCGGCCTATCATAAGTCGTTTAAAAACGGGCTGTCTTTACCGTTGTATTACACGGCGCAGCGTACTGAAGCTTCTTTCGGCCGTGCACGACGTCGCTGGTAAGGAGAAACAAATTTTAACCCCTCAAATGTGAGGCGTCCCTTAAGGGATGCCTTGGTAAAATGTAAACAAAATGTATATAAATTTATATAAATATAAATATAAATGTAAATGTGCGCCGCTTTATAGTAATCCGCTCTATAGTAATGCTATAGCTCTATAGTAAACCCCGCTCTATGTAAATGTAAATGTAAATGTAAATATAAATTTATATACATTTTGCCGTAGGCAACCCGAGCTAATCGCTATTCATTTGAGGGGTTAAATATGTACTAACACTTGGACAAAAATCTCCGCTATGTTTGGATATGTGTATTTTTTGTTAGTGGCGATTATAAGAAGTGCGACAGTGTTTCCTTTAGCCAATCGGAGCAGACCTCAGTACTCTGTGAGGAGTCGCATAATGTCAAGTTTCTGCGCCTGCAAACGCAGGGCATTACCGCAAGTAGGTACCGGAATTAACTGTAATCACCGTTACTAATCCGTCCAAAATTTACAAAGACCACCTGAAAAAAAAACTTAGCAGGGGATTAAATTATGTACTGATGCCGAACCGTTTGCCTGTGTAAAGTATCATCGGCGGCATTGTAGAAGTACTTTCTCGTAACAAGACACCTGACAGCACCACAGGGCAACGTAGGTATTGCGACAGAATGTGGCTGTTTTCGTAGGCAAGGCTCCTAAAGTCGAAGATCACAGCCGTCCAGAGAAAAGGGTTACAATCTCTGCGGCATAACAAGGATATAGTTGTGTTGCGGGCCGATAAAGGCACTGTGGATTACGAGAAAAATATTGGGACGCTCCTAGACACCAACACGTACGAGAAGGTGAACTATAATCGCCACGCCAGAATGACCAGGCAAACGAGATACGTAATCAATAAAACTGTCACAGGTTATAATATCTCACTAGGTTAATAGCCAGAAATAGCACATCTCCCAGAAATAGCATATCTCACCAAACCTCTCAACGTACATCCCCCGAAATCCCGGACATGCCTGGATTCTCCCTAATCCTAAATAAATGTTTTCCAATATATTTTATCCCTTCCCTGTTATAAATAAGTACCTACAAGAAGTCATCGCTTGGACCATCTGCGCGGTCGACGATTCAGTTATCAAATTTACGCGCTGCGTATCGTATCGCACGTCGTGAAATACTCGTCTATCCGGATAGGAAAATTACATAAAAATAACATGCGGAAGTGCCGTGCATTTTCGGGTTTGTTTCAAAGGGATCTGCACCAGCGTCTGGATATCTACCCATCAGCGAAGTAGCCAGAGAAGATCAGGAAGGAAGCGGTTTTTTGAGGTACTCCTTTTCTTAATCCTGGATCTATTTCCACTGTGGCTGTTCAGCGCCCACCACACCGTAATTAAATACAGTCCACTGACTGACGTTCAGGATATCGACCAAAAATCTCTGCGGCATAACAAGGATAAATGTAGTTGTGTTGCGGGCGACAAAGGCACGGTGGATTACGAGGAAAATATTGGGACGCTCCTAGAAGACACCAACACGTACGAGAAGGTGAACTATGTATAATCCCACGCCAGAATGACCAGGCAAACGAGATATGTAGGTAGGTAATCAATAAATCTGTCACACTAAATCTGACACAGGTTAATATCTCACTAGGTTAATAGCCAGAAATAGCATATCTCCCAGAAATAGCATAGCTCACCAAACCACTCAACGTACAGCCCCCGAATTTCTATAGCTTACCTAAAAATCAATAAGAATAGACAACGATCGTAAGCCGAATCGACAGCCCCACATATCCCCTGTTTAAAAACTTAGCTGGTTATCCTCGAACCGCTTACAGGCAAAACCACGTCTTACTTGATTCACAATAACGAGTAGAAACAAACAAAGTTGAGACTCACGGGCTCAAGGTATTTCGTAAGCATTGCTAAAAGATTAAAACTGGCCGAAGACGACATAATGGTGAGCTTCGGACTTCGAGTTTCTCTACGAATTTGCTTATTCAGGAGTTCCTTACAGTGGTGAGAGACAATCGAGACAATCTAAGCTACGCCGACATGATTTAACATTGCCTGACATCCTGCTACTTTCTGTGGAGTTATAAACAAATCGACGGAGTAGCAATGGGATGGCCCGTATCGCCAATAGTTAGCTATATGTACGTTGGATATTTTGAGGAAATATGGACGGGACGAACACTCTGGCTTCGCTATGTATACGCCACTTTCTGCATTATAAAGGCTTATTATTATTATTATACAAACGGTGAAGGAATTCCTGGGTCATTCAAACTCCATACACCCAAAAATTAGATTCACCTATGAAGTAGAAAAGGATTGCTTTTCACCTTTTTTGGGTGTCAAAGTGACGAGGAGAAGTGACACACGTCTCGAACATACATCATCCCTATTATGCTGGCGTAAAGCTGGCATGAAAATGTCTGTCTGCAAGTGTGGGCTTCTGTTATACCTACTGTATGTCCGAGACGTGTGTCACTTCTTTGGAACGAGTGTTGAATTTGAATGATCCAAGAATTCTTCCACCGTAGGGACCATATACGTTCCGACGGTAGGGACCGTCTAGGTTCAGAGAAAACGTTGCTCGTGAATCGAGCAACGCGATTTATGAGACGCTGAGCATTTTCCGCGAGAGATAGAATATGTCAAAAATGCCTTTAGGAAAAATGGTTACGAGACTTGTACACGGTCCAATACAGACGAAACTCAGAAAACGATTAGATCACGAGCAGAGCATTCCTCGCTACCATAAGTAAAGTGAAAGATCGAATATGTAAGATGTTAAACAAATTCGATGTAAAAACTTTCTTCCAACCGACGCAAAATATAGCTCGATCTCTGAGGCCTGTAAAGGAATTAATACCACTGCAAAGCCCGGGTGCGTATAAAATCGAATGCAGCTGTGGTTAGCCAACGTTGGACAAACGAAACGGTCCATAGTCACTCGACTAGTGAAACACATCAAAGCTGTTAAAAACGTTCAGCGAAAAAAAATCGGCGAACTGCGAATACATCTGGATAACGTATCTAACCACTAGGTTCAGAGCTTCAAAATCCCATTGTGCTATCCAAAAAACTATTTGACTTTCCCGCATGATCCGGGACACCATTGAAATAAAAAGAACCCCAAACCTAAATAGAGACGACGGTTACAAACTCTCTATTATGTGTAACCCCAGTGCCCAACGCCGAATGCAAGAACGTACCTAATACGAGATATAATGAGTGTTGCATGCACGGCAAATTTTCACAATTCTCGCGCGCCAAACTCGCCGCCTCATCATGTTATAATCTGCGAAGTAACAGCATCGGTTTGCCGTCTACTCACAGAACAACGGGTGGCGATTGACAGCGCTTCAGTCCCCTGGACATTAGCGGTTGCAACATCGCCGAAACATCGGGTGCTACAAACTTAACGTGGTAAATTCTTTTTTATCTTATTTAACATGTCAAACAATCGCGATATTATTCAATTCCTGCATATTGTACTTACAAAGTATCTGAAATTGCTGATGTTTCGCTACTCGACTCTGGTGCCTGCATCCCTGCTGGTGGTTGGGTTGTGCTGCAAATTGGTGAGTCGAGTTAAAATATTTGCTAGTTATTTACCCGTCTAGTTATTTGCTTGTCTAGTTATTTGCTCGTCTAGTTATTTGCCCGTCTAGTTATTTCTAAACTGTCTAGTTATTTGCCGTCGCTGCGATGAACATTTATATTAGTTGCCTGTATTAGCTTTTGTTTTCTCTATTTTCCATAATAGAGAATTCTAGTCATTCGTAACGCTTTATTTGGACGCTTTTAAGATCTCATTATTTCCTGAGATAAAAGACCTCGAAGTGAATGGACGAGTTAATTAGTGGCTAGGTCGTCTGATGTGAGGTGTCCCGCGCCAGAGTGTGCGTATGCTGAGATGCAGGTGACGCAGTTCCACGCAACGCAGGACAGAGCAGATTTTGTAATGTATGAACATGAGGCTAAGCGTTAGTATGCTGAGACGCAGGCGACCCAGGTCTAGGAAGCGCAGGGTAGAGCAGATGTTGCATTGTATGAACTTACTGAGAAGTGCGTACGCTGCGGCGCAGACATGGGCAACGCAGACATGTGTCTACCCTGCTCTTCGCCTTGTTGTAGTGCCGGCAAAGATTTCTGCGCGACATGTGCAGGGCGAAACGTGTTTTTAGCTAGATTTCATAATTTTGCTGCAAAAATGACGGAACATTTAATTGAAATAGTTCGCTGTGAACCTTGTTGTATTGTCAAATATGAAGGGACAATATATCAATACAAAAAGTTAGGAAGATTTATGTAGCTTATTTAAAAGATGGTCTCTGCTCACGAATTCTGAAAAGTAAGTTTGATCTGGAAAATATAGCGGATCCACATATAGTCCAAGTGTATGAGATCATAACTTGAAGTTTCCAGGAAAAACATCCGTTTTTTTAACGGTTTTGTATGTATTTTTGGTCACTGAATCCGATTTCTTCACCTCTGGCGAGGTGGCGAAGTTGAAAATCGGATTTTAAGGAAATCGTCAAGTTTGTGTTCATATATTGTAATTATAAGTATAGAAGAATAAATTCGACCTTTTAATGTTCTTGAAATGACGCTTCATAAACTGGACCGATATCATAATCTTTATATAGGGACTGATGCAAATTTTATACGCAAAACGTTTTGTGATGGCACTAGCCGCGATTAGCCCAAATATGTGTGAAGTGAGTGATGCACCGCGCGAGCGAGTATCCGCACGAAGCTCGGGTAGTCAACACAAAAGAAAAAACGAATGTATGAGTTCGCTGGTACCCGATTTGACGTTTGAAATTTACGATTACGCGGCAGTGGCGCACCCGCAGGTGCGGGTGGGCGTAGCGGTCGTAAGGCGCCGTGGAGCCACGCTGGCGTCGCAAAGCGACGCCGCGTCGGCACGGCGCCTGTCGCTCGACGCTGCCTGGCCAGGCGGCGCCAGCGGCGCCGTTGTCGTGGCGTCGAAACAATAGATCCTAATTTTACACTGACGATCTGTGTCAAGAAGAAAGAATCTAAGACGCCGAAAAAGGTTTTAAATAGAGAAATAACCCGCACTAATATAGGTCAGACAGACACCCATCGTATAAGGAAACGTTTGCTGTCTCGCTCTGGTGGGCGTGAGAGTGTAGGTTAGTACTCCAAAAGCTATCAAGTGAAGAGGCTGTTTCGTATGCTTTTTTCGGGTTTGTATCGACCTATGATTTTTTTGCTAGGTCCGACAGACTTACATTAGTGGATATGTGAGTTTTTTAACTAATTTGTATTTTGTTATTAGGATGGATTCTATAAAGCAACTGGGTTGGACCTGCTCAAGAAGGTTGTTAGATTCTGCAATTGCGTAGACATTAGAAGAGTGGCTTCTAAATGATGAAGCTGACAATTTTATCGGCGATTCAGCTAGTGAGGAAAATTTTGTCATGGAAACAATTCAGTCAGATTCTGATTTTGACTGCGATTTTTTTAATAATGAGTTCGAAAGTGTTTTAGAAGATTTCAAAGACCAACAACATGATGCTGCCATACTTATTTCTGAAGTTAGTCCTTCGAGATCGGGCTACTACTACGGTAAAAACAAATTCAAGTGCAGTAAGTACGGCAGCTCCTAATATTATCAAACCGTAAAGAGCGGATAAAAGACCTGAAAGAGCGCGCTTTTGTGACTGATATCCAAACGATCTGAATTCATAAAGAATACTGCAAAAGGATTGGTTCACGACCACTTGGAAAGCAGATTTAGCAATCGTCACGTTCCAGAACACAAGAGCGCAATTTCACCGATTTTGAATATACCTCAAGAAACTCAATACGTGAACCCGGCATCGGGGAAGTTACTAAAAGATAGAACTGTAGCATGTATGACCAACTATTTTTTTAAACAATCTTTTAAACAATCAAGTTTTTTTAAAATAGTGAGTTAATAAACAATAAGTTTTACAATAAAATCAACACTACAGTGACAAAATACAGAACAAAATAGATTTGATAAATGGTAAATTATCTTTAAAAGATTAAGACGGCCTTCTCAAATTCATCAAAATTATAGAGAGCATGCATGATTAGGTTTCTTTTTATGCATTTCTTAAATTATGCAACCTCTAGAGGTATTATAATTTCTGCTGGCAACGAGTTGAAAAATTTAAACCCCAAATATAAGAATGATTTCTGGTATAAAGAAAGCCGCACTTTAGGAATTACTACATTATTTTTATTGCAAGTGTTATATGTTCAGGCAGACTCGAATGCTTTTCCTCGTTTTTCAAATTTGCTTTCGCATAAATTAAGCACTGATATATTAATACAGATTTAAAAGTTATTATTTTTTATTTTTAAAGATCGGAGTACAGTGATCGTTTCTTTAAACCCAAATATCGTTATGGAGCTTGCTTTTGCAGTATAAAAATACGATGGCTAAAATCTAAAATCACTCAAGCAAGCAAATAAAGCAAGAAAAAAAAGAGAAAGCGAATGCAGCCAATTATCGAGCCGATAAGGGATACTCCAGAGAATATTTTTTGTATTCTTAGTAGATGAGATCTGTAATTACCAATGTCTCTTTAATTTCTTTTCAAATGACTATAGTGCAAATTAGATTACATACTGGCACGTAAGCAAAAACTTGTTTGTTTTTTATTATTTCCCTTCTTTTCTCTCTTCAAAACGAATTAGATACGAATTTCGACAATCTGAGAGAAGCATGGGAGGGATAGTCAGCTGTTGACATAACGCGCAAAATGTAACATATGCAAAAATAGTTGTCCTATTTCGTTACGTTAGGTAACAATTTTCGAGAGACTCTCACAGAGAGGTGCGGAAATTGAATCAATCGAGTGTCGGTCCGTAAAAGTGTTTTAGCTCGACCTTCCTTGCACTATCACATACATTGACATCTATCGCAATGCCCCCTCCCTTCCTTTTCCACCCATCCGGTAAGGTATTTTATTAATGTACACCTCTATCGTTTAGTGTCAATATACATAGGCTTTATTTGTTTTACTTTCCCGACCGAACACCCGACAAGAAGGGAAAGTATTGTAAACGCGATTTTTTTTCGAGGTGAAGTCGGAAATATCCTTTTTAAGTGTATGCGTTTGGACGCTATCTCCACGATAGCGCCCAAACGCTTAATTTGATTGAGCTGAAATTTGGTATGCAAGCATCATTTGGTCATGGCAAGAGTTGAAAAGATTGCGGTTGAAATATGTCCACCAGGGGGCGCGCTAGTCATACTTCAATCTCGAAATATTGTACTTAGAGGCTTGAAATTCGATACACAGACGCGTCGTAGGATTGAAACCACATTTTTTAATTTTGGTTGCAATGTCTTTTATACAAGCGACACAACAAATAACTAAATTTCGACATACATTTTATTCAAATAATAAAGTCGAGCCGCCCGAGGCTAGCTGAGAAACAAACCATATTGGTATATAGCTATTTTAATACCACAGAAATACTACAAAAATACAATAAATGTACTGGATTCGCTGTCATAATCAATCACTTTCGGGAGGGAGGGTGGGGGGGTAGGGGGGGGGGGGGGGGTGGCTAGGGGCAGGGTCGAAAATATTCTTTTCCGTGGGTTCCTATCCCGCCTTATCTAGAATGATTTAACATCGAAGGAAATAGACGAAGTACTCAGGATGTATAAAGTTCCTTCCTTAGAGTGCTTTAATAGATACCCAAGTGCTTAGGATTCAAAAGGGGTTATGGCGGGGTGGTGTCGGCGGGGGAGGGGGGGGGGGGGGGGGCGTTTGGGGGGAGTTGGGGGTTTGGAGGGGAAGGAAGGGTTTGTTTTGGGGTGGGGGGTTGGGTTAAGGGGGATGGGTTGGGGGAAGGAGGTCGTTGCGGGGGGAATCGTTGGTGGGGAGAGGGGGATAGCGTTGGGGAGTGAAGGTTTTGGGGAGTGGATGGGTCGGGGTAGGGGAGGGGGGTAGGGGAAAGGGTAAATAAATGAATCAATATACAATCATACAATCATAGATAAAAATTCTTTGATAATTTCGCAAATTGTCATGTGGACTAATTATCAATCAGAATTATTTGATAATATCATAAATTATCGTACGAACTGTAGAAAAAATAATTAAAAATAATACAATTAGTAATAATAAAAATATTCAATTGCCAATAGTCAGAATAACAATTCACAATGATATAATAGTCAATAATAAAAATAATAAAGATAGTCAAGAAAGTCAACAGATCTGAGAAAAATCGATATTGTCTAAATTAACTTGTAATAAATAAGAAGAATATTTTAATAAAATATTCTTGGTTAGGTACTACCATTGATTTTATATAAAATCAATGGTACTACGAAAGATTTTATATAAGTGTATGTCACGCTCCCATAGCCTGTCATGGTGCATACATAGCGGGAGAGGAAGTATAGAAATAACCGCAAATCAAATGAGCTTCTTTAGTGCTTGGTCCATATAGAGAGGAATTTGAGGCCGCCCTCCCGTGTTAAGCGGCGTGGAAAGCATTTTTAGCTCAGGTAACTTCATTACGTCATCAAAGCGCTGGGAAGTAAGGATTTATATTGAAGAGAGACCCTGTTTTAATTTAAACGATCCTGAATAAAACTGACGGAAATGTTGGCAAAAGATAAAATTATGGAGGATCGAGTTAAAACTGCTATCACTTTGAATTATATTCATGACGAAATAACAATCGGTATGAAAAACAAAACAGTTTTTTGTTTTCTGTGATATTCTACTAACTAACACAATCCTGGTATTCAAACACAAATAAACGTAGTCTGTCTTCTGTCAAATACTCAACCGGAACACCACCGGTACAGATGGCGCAATAAAGGTAAATAAGCAGCCAATTCCGAGACACAAAAGTTTCATTTGTTTTCCCCAATTTCACTCGGATTTAAGACCTTTTTCTTAGCAAAGTCGTAAAGTCGCAGGCGACGGCGGCGTCCGCTAGGCCTGCTGTCGTAAACCATCGAAATATACAATAGGGCGGCAAACGTCACGCACCTTGACTTGACTCGCATAGTGTCGCTTAATCCTCAAATTCGGGCGCTTATAAGCACATGTGATATGTGATGAAATACCATGTAAGAGACCTATGTATGTAAAATAAGGCGGGAGATGTTAGTTTCATTCAAAGATGTTTCAAGAATCTTTTCGCAGTTTCAATAAACAATGCTATTGGGAAAAGAGGGTTAAGTCTGAAAACGATGTAATTCCGGTAAGTTTTCATAAGATTTTTCAGTATCATATTTTTGGTGGTGAAAAGTGGGTCATGTTAAAAACTGCAATAATGCCAACCAAAAACCATGTAAACTTTAAGTATATAGGCATAGATTATTTTTCTGAATAAGCTTTAGATCTGTTGCATTTTAAATATTGTATACGTTTAGGGAAGTACGTGTATATTAAAGGGGTGGAATAATAGAATATTTTTCGGTATGGTCGTGTGATATACCTATTGTACAAAATAAAGAGGAAGCAGACCAATAATGTATATTTTTGAAAATATGTATTTAATACAAAGAGGGACGGAGGGGGAAGGGGGTTTAAAAAAACATTTTAGATTTTATTCGCATCTATTGAAATATTCATGTTTTGATTCCATTTTAAGATGAAAGATAAGATTTTAATGGTTATAATGCACGCAAAGTCCCCAGAAATAATAGTAATTACTGTATATTAACTTTAATGAATAAATTATATGTATGAATTATGTTATAGGCATTGGCATCCCCTTAGATCAGAGGGCGATAACTTGTTTTCCATCCCTGCTCATAGCAGCGATTTTTTCTCACTCTTTCTCCGTGGAAGCTTCACGAATCTAGAATGCTTTACCAAATAATGCCAGATCATCCCCCAGCATCACTAAGTTCAAGGTCAGGCTCAAGGAACACCTAAACCTGAAACTATAATATAACCTACCCTCCCCCCCCCCTTCCTTTCCGGATTCCTTTCCATGCTTGTTTTTTCTTCCCTCTGCGTCTTTATTTGGAGCATTGCAGCATGTTTTCTAGTTTTCAGTTTATTTTATCATTTCAAATTTTATTTTCTGTAGCCAATGCAAAACTTGTGATATTTACTTAAGTTATATGTTAGCTGATAGATGTCGCTGGAAGGCAGTAAGGGTGCCTTTTTTTCTTGGAATAAAAAAAAACTTTCTTGAAAAAAGTTTTAATTTTATATAATAAAATTGTTACATTTGCCTTCGATAATTACAGTACCGTGCGAATTAATTGGTACAAAGAGTATTTTTTTCGAAAAGTGCTTTATTTGACATAAACATACAAAAACAGTAGTGGTAGTTATAGATTGTTAATTTTAATATATAATGTGTCCTCCTTTTGCGTTGATAGAACATTTCACTCTTGAAGGCATAGATATTAGGAGGTATTGATAGCTTCCTTTTAGTTCATCATCGTGAAACCAGACTTGAATTACTGCACTGATCATGTTGGTTTCCGTTGTACAATCCATCTTGGCACGGGCGTAGCTATAGCTTTCACATGCGGTCCGTCTGGGGTACGCGGGTATGAAAATGTACAAATATAAACTAGTTATTGGCCGGACTTCACGCAGAAAAAAAGCTAAATTCTAAACTCCAATCTCAGTTATTTAAAAATTACATATACATTAAAATACACGCAAGTTAATCGCGGACAAACGATAGTTACTTGAAGTACCTACTTTTAACTAAAATAATTAAATAATGTCGGTAGAGCATTTATTTATGACATTATATTCTACTTAATATTATAAACGTGAACGTTTGTGAAGATGTATGGATGCGCTTTCACGCAAAACTTTAAAAATTTTAAAGAATAACATTTAGCATTTTACGCCTTATGGCCAACATATTTATAATTTCGTTAGGATCCAGTTGGACCGCTATATCACGATGAACACTCATCAATGCAAGCCCAGTCAGTCGTTCATCTCCCGTGCAATTTCTCAAGTTAAGGTTGAAAAACACATTTCTGGGGTTGCTGTGGACACTGGGAGTGTGGCCAAAATAGTGAGCAGCATTTTTATTGTAGGAAAGAACTGATTCTTGCACTGGTCAAGAGTTTCTAGTGCGGTGGATGATTTTTCCGTCATATATTTCCAAGGATTCTGCCATTTTTCATATTCAATTGGAAAAGTATTCGCTTCAGTTTGTCCCAAAGTCTGAAGTCTGTCCCTTGTCTTTAAAGGCTTTCTTTTATCTTAGAGTCATCATTGGTCTTTTCAGGCAGAATCATTTCAATCCCTTCGATTGTCTCTTCATGTGGCTTAAAGCGTGCATCAAGTTCTGTAACCACATGGTCAATGAAAGGGTAAAATACATTTCTACGGTAATATATTTCAGCAGTTTCTCCTGGAGCATTGCTGAGCATTCGTTGTCACATGGCCACAGCAAGAACCGTTACACTTACAGATATTAACAGTTCTATCTGTCCAATATTCCACGATTTTTTTCGTCGTATGCTAGGGGGGGGGGGGGGGTCCGGACCCCCTAACCCCCCCCCCCCCCCTTATATACGCCCGTGCATCTTGGAGACCGTTTTTTTTGCAAATGGTCCAGAGGTTTTTGACCGGGTTGAGATCGGGGGAGTTTCCGGGCCATTCAAGTACAGTAATTTGGTTCTGTGTGAACAACTGCTTCACTTTTTTCAAAGAATGGCATGGGGAGAGATTCTGTTGAAAAATTGCCTCGTTGGAAGTACCTACAGACCTTGTGGAGCTTCTGAATCATATGGTTTCATAATATGTCAATATATTGGTCCGAATTCATAATCCCAGTGACTAGCACGAGCGATCAAGTGCCATGATAGGAGAAGCAACCCCAAAACATCGTCTTCATAGGGTGCTTTACTCTCTGTTCTAAATGAGCAGGTGATAGGGGATCACCAGCTGGCTCTGCACAACAAAATGTGTTTCATCGGAAAAAAAGAACTTTATGCCAGTCTTCAGTTGTCCAGTGCTGGTATTTTTTGGCAGAAGCTAGGCGCTTCATGACAAAGGTCAGAAGCTGCGTAAAATACGTGTCCATAGACAAAATAAAAAAAAAAATTTAATACGCCTAGGTAAGTAAAATAGTTATAGATGATTGAGAATGGGCGTGACAAGGCCACACCTCCAAAAAATTGCTAAACAGAAATGGATATATAAGCGGAGTAGTTTCCAAAATATAGCGCTCAGTTTAGGGCTTACTGTAAATTTAGACAGCCTCCAGAAAGCACCTAGATAAACTGCCTCGTTTGTTTTATGTTTGTTCAGTTCAGTTACACTCGACTTGGACGAACGAAAGTGAAATAATCTAAACATAGAATCAAAATAAATACAAACAACACCCGAGATAATCACGATTTGTTTTTCTTCGACGGCAGAATCTCCTAAACGACCGGCCTGCGAATCTACAGCTGGGGATTAACTTTTAATAAGTTCCAATTAAAAACTTACTAAATATTGAAGGACATCTTCATTTCTGCCAATATTTCATAAAGTAATCAATATTTCAGAAAATATTTTAATTTTATATAGGTATTTTATTTTTTTGGCCATAAGGTAATTGTTTTGCCTTCATACAGTAAATAGATATTCCTTGCGGGCCAAAAGAATTTGACTCAAGGACCACTTTGTTACCCGCCGCCACGGGTTGGCCCGCCTTGCTGTATGGCACAATGTCTAAAGTGCCTACATAAATGTAATAAGAAATATATTTTTGGTTTTTATTTTTTATTTTTAGTAACTACTGCTTCCAAACTACAAGCCAGCTAAACCGCAAGGTTATCACACAACAAAATACAGTACAAAAATATGTAGCGTTTTTTTTGCATCGGCTTCATTATCGGATCACCCTAGTAGCTTAAGGTTGCCATACGACCCGGTTCACCGGGACATGTCACCGGTTTAGAAACTCTGTCCCTGTCGTCCCAATTGGCCCATCAAATGTCCCGGTCAAAATAAATGAGCCGCGGTAATTTTCAAAAATCGCGGGCTGCGGGCATGTCGCCGGACAGCGGCAGTGCGAGGGTGAGCTTGCAATGGCCAATTCAATTTATTGGATGACACCCACAACCTCGCCACAATGGCAGGATGTAACAAATACGATAATTTATCTACAAGAGAAAGGCATAGCTATTACATATGGTTGCTGTGAAGAAATATCGTACCTCAAGGATATCATTAAAAAGCGAAAAATTAAAGAAGTGTGGACCAAAAAAGACATTCATGATAAATGGTTAGATATATTTAAAGAAAACCGAAGTGTCGGAGAAGAAAAGCAATTTATTTGTGATGTGTCAATGTGCCAACGCCATCGCTGTCATAATGCGAATATTGAGAGAATCTTCCCCTAAGTAGTTAACCCAGTGGACCAAAGAACGCAATCGCCTTCACATCGAAACGGTGGAAATTATTATTCAATGCAAGTTTAATTTCAACATGACTTGCTCTGAATTTCACAAATATTTTATGGGGAAACCGAAGCTCCTGAAGCTGGTCAAGAAGACAGAAAAATTGGAGAACATTTAATAAAAATAATATACTCGTATAAGAACAAAATGTCATATATAATGAAAATAATATTGTTCAGTCGAATGCATAATATAATGAACAGTCGAATGCATAATATAATGAAAATAATATTGTTCCTGTTGAATTGTGCCTATCTCATGTGTTCTAAGTCATTCTATTATTAGCTAAATTAACATAGGCTATAAAACTGTTCCTTCGTTTTAATTATCTTTTGTAGTTAGTTGACATTATTATATCATAATTATTATACATTAGTTATCATAATTAGGTACGCAGGTTACTACTACTTACCAACTACTACGGACAGCATTCTCACCCAGCGTGGAGCACTCTGTACATTACTTTTCTTGAGCTTTGATCAGTGTCCTGGTCAATCCCTAAACTATTATGGCAACGCTATAGTAGCTGCACTTATGTACAACCTGTATACAGCAGTTGGCGTTGTGACTCAGGTAATTTGATGTGACTACTTAAGTAGAGAGCAATAAAGTGAATGTGAAATTGGGGTTTGGCCGCCTTTACATTCCCAGACCAGTATACCCATAGCAATCACAGATAAGGAAAGACATAGTAATACACCAGAAGTGTCGTTTAAAAATATTTCAGAGAAATAGCTGAATAGAAAAAAAAACTATACAAGAAAGCTACAGAATGGACAATGGACTTTATTGTATAAAAAGTACCCAGAGTTAACAAATAAGGACTTATATCAATTAATTTTCCTTGTGTTAAGAAGTAATACTAACAAAGTTCAACTCATTAATCCATGTCGTATTGGAATTATACACATCCGAAGTTTTGTATATGTAGAGGATTTTGTGAAATAAACTAGTTATTTACCCTAGTTAAATAGGGTTTATTATGTAACTAGAGTTTATTACAAGTCGTTATTTGAATCACAGTTAAACTAAAATACAATCGCCAAGTAAACACGAATCAAGTCCACTATCACAGCCAGAAAGTAAAAACGGCATCACATGAAAACAGAAAACACTCGGAATACCCTAACGTAAAATGAAGGAATGACAATGGCCCAGAAGCCAAATTTTACCTGAAATCCATACACTGAGAATACATCTCGGTCTTGCTTATTTATAATACATATTGTGCCTCTTTCATCCATAAATTTGTTTAGACAACCCCAACGTAAAACAGAGGAATTTCGATGGCCCAGGCGCCGAATATTAGCTGACTCCCGCACACTGATATTCTATATCTTACTTATTGGCTATTTCATTTTCATCCAGAAATGTATATACCGCTTTAGTTTCGGGATAAGATACTCACTCGGTATTATGCAGTTATTTTTGTTATTAATCGTTCATTGTGATATATATCTATATAATATATAAAACAAAGTCGGGTTTTGTTCGAACACCTATAACTCGAGAACGGCTAACCGATTTTCATGGTTTTTGATTTGTAGTATTTGTCTCCGTCCCGAATAGCAGAATAACTATTAAAAACAAAAATTGGAAATTTGACGAAAAATTAAAATAAAAGAAACAACATTTTCCCATACAAAATGTAAATCCGTGTTTTTCTCATGTCCTGTTGTACGTGGCATGTTAACGTGTCGACAAATCATCCGCTTTATTTGTTCTTGCGCCTAATAAAAAAAACAAAAAATGTTGTATATCACAAGGTGCTTCGATGAAGAGAATTATTCGGAGTGCATCCCATGCTGCACAATATGTAAATAGTTAATTTCAATCATGTCTTGCTGACACGCGATTGATATTTTTAATTTTTGTACTTTTATATTTATTTTTGTGTTATTAATCAATAAAGTAGTGAAATTAATATTTATTTTGTATTCATTTTATTACTTTCATAAAATCATAAATTAAGTTCAGCTAATCTGTAACACGACATTCATTGACGGCTAGGCGGTACGAATTTCGCCGGGTCATCTAGTAGATATTTAGTTTGTGATATTGTCGATATATTTTATCGATATAAATATTATAAATATTTATATCTCGTTGTTCTCGATTGCGTTTCGTTTAAATAAAACGAACTAAGTAAGGTATTTTACTTTTAAAAAAGGAATTACTGAATAAAATATTTTGCAATTTGACAACTCTATAACATTTAACACAGATACTTTCTGTGTTACTTTCTGTGTTACGAACCAAGTAACACAGAAAGTATCAAGTAGTAATATGCGTACAGACTTTCATAAATTCTGTAGAATTTATGAAAGTCTGTACGCATCCTCATTTCGCGGCACAGCAGCAAATTATTAGGATCAAATATTATAATACATTAAAACTGTATGTTCAGATATTAAAAAAAATAAGTATGACATTTAAGCAACATCTTTTTCGAATCTACATATCCTGAAATATGTTGGAAATATTACATAACTAGCATTTTTTAAAAAAGGGGCTCCCTGGGCGCAGAGCCGGGGGCTGGGGCGAATTGCCATAAAGATACTGCGGCATGATTTTTTAAAATTCGTTAATATGATGAAGCATATAACACGCTTATACGCCATGAAGGCTGGAGTCTATCGCCTTCATGGCTCCATGGCCAGTCCTACTAAATTACAAGCGCGCGTCGCCGTAAAATTCGACCAAATTCCGAGCGAGCGACGCAACGCAATGAAAATTTAAATTTGGTTCCCCCATACATTTATATAGCGGACTTTAAATATTATTTGTTTCGCTTATATATGAGATATTCCAACTAAAATTGCAATGCGATATCGTTGATTCAACAAAGAAAGGATTCAACAAAAAAAACAAAATGGTATAAATGTTGCCTTTTTATACACGACCTATCATATTATCAAATATTATAATATTTATCCTATTTTAAATTAACCACTCAATTAAAATTACATATACCGTGTTTTTGGTCGAGCGTTTCTGGGTCGTGACGTGTCTGTTGTGAACACACATATCTCTGAGATTAATCTGTGCCCTATGCTGCAACGTGCTCCAGGGACACGCTGCCACATTTCTGGCATCCAAAGCGAAGCCACTTTGTCGTGACTTTTCACTTTGCACGGAATAAAGTATCTCTAGCACTGTACGTATGTGTGTGTGTGTGAGGGGCAACGTTGGATGCGCGTGATGACGTGATTTCTATCAAACAAATTGCACATTGCTAAACCACGGACACATTATCCCCAAGGAGTTGGTTGGGCGGTGTCGACTACAACAGGCAAACCCATCACTGGTATAAAGGTAGGTATGTGCTCGTTATTTTAGCCGTGGTATGAGCGTACAAGACTTAGAGATAATACAAATCTACTGTCTAGCTATGCGAACATGCCCGACAGAAGCCAACGGCCTTACGGCGAGGCACCGGGAAAGGAACCCAGCGGGCAGCCTCGCCTCCTGTCTACCAGTTTTGGAATTATATATCCATCTGGAATAAGCCATCAAGATACCTCACTCCGCCCGACTGGTTACGGGACCAAAGTCGCTTACGCGGCCTTTATCAGTTGCATTTCAGCGGTAATTCAATAACAACTTATCTCTGCTTTTTCTTGTACTTCTTCTCCTTGGAAGCTGCAAGACTGTGGAATGCTTTACCGAATAATGTCAGAACAGTCCCCAGCATCACCACGTTCAAGGCCAGGCTAAAGGAACACATAAACCTAAAGCCATTAGCATAACCAACCCTACTCCTTATCCTCCTTCTCGATTCCCTTTCCATCTTTCGTCCATTTCCTTTCCCCTGCGTCTTTATTTAGTTTTAATAATTTATTTTTCTTTTTAATTATCGTCTTTTTTAAATAGCTTTCTGCTATTCTATAGTTTTAACTTAATTTTGTGTAGCCAACAAAACATTTGTACAACTTAAAGTATAGGTACGCTGATAGACATTGCCGCAAGGCAATAAGCTCGCCTTTTTATCGAAATACAGAGTTTTAATATTAATATTATTATATTATATCTGTAAGTGAAATTAGTTATATAGCATGAAATTAATAAAGATAATAATAATAATACTACACATGGTTACACATGGCGGCTAAGCTACAAAGCTTATCTTCTGCAACTTGCTGACCAGCCCACGACATTTGCAGAGATGAAATTAATCTAATTTGATAAAAGTAATGAAAAGTAATTATTATCTAATAGTGATGCTACAGAAGTATAGGTCACTTTTACACCATTGGGCAACAAAAAATGAGTGTAATATGTTCAGGGTTCATCTATGTCTTTTTTCCGTTTATTTATTCCACCATAACTTCTAAATGCTTTGACCGACTTAGAATTGTGTAGTATTGTTAGAGTTATTATATCATCCCGAGTGTCGTAGAGTATCTTAATTGTCTTATTATTAATTAAGTAGTTGTGCATATGTCAATAAATTAACATAAATATATCGTGCTTAGGGTGAAACGAAAGGCCTGACTGAGTAAATTCTGGAAACAAATATGTATCTATATGGATATATACATAAATCAGAAATATTTCTTATAAAAACCGTAACAAAAAAAAATATATATACAATAGGTACCTTTCTGTAACAGCAGTCGTGTTTTTTAATAATTTTAATATATTTACTTGTGTTAATCGTGGTCAATATTTACTTAATTGATTAGTAATGAACTTATTAAACTGTTTAAATTTTACGTATCTATAATGTTTTTAAAAATGTGTTGCAAAATCATTTAAATTATTAATATAATATAAATTTATGTAAGAGGTAATAAAATAAGAGGTATTTATGTAAGAGGTAATAAAATAAAAAAATCAATAATACATATTTTTAATTTTTTTTAACATGACGTCTTCCTATGTCATATCTAGATAAAATTAATTATCTCGTATAGAATTAAAAAAGACTTTGTATTATACATGGTTAGATTTGGCGAATAATCTACAAACCTAACGCACCAGTCCACGATATTTGCAGAGATGAAAGTAATCTAATCTGATAGAAGTAATGAAAAGTAATTTAAATCTGGTAGTAATGCTACATAAGTAGATAACTTGGATATTATTATAATTGAATTCCCCGATCCTACAGAATGTCCTACTATAACTATCTAAAATGTCTTCAAAACTACTTAAATTTCTCTTGTTTATAGATCTCGTCTCTTACTTTAAAGTGTGCCATTAAGGAGAGTACGAAACAACGGACAAGTTATTTATGTCAATTCTTAAGTGAGAGTTTTCGTTCTGGTTCGCCCCGCAAAGCAGCATAGTTGGGGAGCCAGCGACAAAAAGCGCAAGAGTTTTGTAAAAGCTGATACTTTTAGGTCAGTCAGTATTTTGATCATAGAATGCCGGGTAGTTAGCAGACCAGATTCCGGGACACCTGGCGCCGGCCTACTAGAATAGGTCTAATTTTAAATTTAACCCCCAAAGTGTATTGGAAAAGCTGAAAATTCATAAGTAGACAGTGTATGCAATAAAGAACTCAATACGAATGGTCAGACTGCTTAACAATAGAATGCGTGGCGTCAGCATTTATTATTTTTATTTTTTTAATTTTTTTATTTTTGGGAAACATACAGCGCTTCATTAATTATTACTAATTATTCTAATACAGTGTTTCGCTGGCTGATTAATTGTTTCCTACATTATTTTCTAATACGGTAAATCAAAAGTTGCATCGCAATAAATTAAATTAAATTAAATTACAATTGAACTATTGCAAGGATAGGAAAGGAGAGGGATGGGATATATGTAGGATAGGATATAGGTATTCAAATTATACTCTTTGCTATTCTCATTTTCGCTGTAAGTGTTTTGAAACAATTTGTATACTCACTATGTAATCACTTCCTAGACGCCTAGTGAGCTAAGGACAGCCTCGCTGAATTTAGCATTACTCCATACATGTCACAAAAATGAACTCCCTGGAAATACGCCGGTATATTTGTCAGTAACTATTACGCATTAGTCTAATGTACCGCGCAATATAATGGACTTCATTTTTGTGATATGTATGGAGTAATGCTGACGCTACGCATTCTATTGTTAAGTAGTCTGACCATTTGTTTCGAGTTCTGTTTTGCACCTCCTGTCTACTGATGAATTTTCAGCGTTTCCAAAACACTTTAGGGGTACTAATTTAAATTACGCTTTTCCTAGTACGCCATCGCCAGGTGTCTCGGAGTCTGGCCTGCTGACTCTACCCCAGCATTCTATGGCCAAAATACTGTCTGCTCTGAAAGTATCAGATTTTACAAAACTCTTGAACTTTTTTGTCGCTGCCTCTTGGACTAGCACCAAAGTTCTGATGGAATAAAGCTCGCGAAAAAGCAGGCGAGTCGGTCACTGGCGGGTGAGAAGTAACATTTATCAGAACGTTACGTGTTGAAAATTGACACCGTCCTTACTTTATTGGAACAGTTTGGCGGCGAGCGGCGGGTGGCGAGCACCGGGAGACAGGGTGGGAATGGGGGCGCGGGCGGGCTGCTAAAGGTGCTTCAATTTATTGCCCACGGGACTGACGTCCAATACGCAGCTGCGTACTGCGAAACCAGACGAAAAATAAGCGAAGAGACCACCCAAATCGCGAACAAAGTAATATAGTCAATGGGCTCGATTGCGTTTCTTCGTGATAGGCGCAGGGCAATACGCTAGAGTGGAATATAAAATGAACGGTTGTCATTTTTCGCATTAAAACTACCCACAGAAGATAATCTAACACCGCACGAAATGAATCTAACACCTCACGAAATGTGTTCTAATTTACTCGGACGGGTATAAGTTCGACAGGTAGAATGCGTGGCGTCAGTATTACTCCATACATGTCACAAAAATTAAGTCCCTGGAAATACACCGGTATATTTGTCACTAACTATTACGCATTGGTCTAATGTACCGCGCAATATAATGGACTTCATTTTTGTGATATGTATGGAGTAATGCTGATGCTACGCATTCTATTGTTAAGCAGTCTGGCCATTTATTTAGAGTTCTGTTTCGCATCTACTGTTTCCTGATGAATTTTCAGCGTTTTTAAAACAGTTTAGGGGTACTAATTAAAATGACGCTTTTCCTAGTACGCCATCGCCAGGCGTATCGACAATCATTCGTTTCATATTCCGTTTTAGTTTACAAAGAAACGCTATCGGGCCCAATGTGTCCGATTATAATTATTACGAATTTACTTTCAAATAATTACTTGTTTATTGAACAAATAAACAAGTAATCATTTGAAAAATACTTAATTGTTTATTGAACAATAATTATATTAAAAAGAATAAAAAACACGACTACATTCTACAGAAAGTGAACTATTTTATCTATAATAACTTTTGTTACAATTTTTTTAAGGAATATTTGTGGTTTATGTATAGATACATGTATATTTCCAGAATGTACTCAATCAGACATTTAATTTGATACTAAACACGATATAATTATGTCAATTTATTGACATTTGGACATTTAGACATCTATTTTGGCAGTTAAGGTACCCTATGACATTTGAATGACATAACGATTCTAACAATGCTGCCCATTTCTAAATTGGTTCAAGCGTTTAGAGTTATGGTGGAATAACATTTTGGTTAAAAAATATTTTTTTAAAAGTCTGCCGTTTGGAGCGCTAGTCTGTGTGTTGCTTACTCATTCATTTCCAATTTTTGTGTGATTTTTCGCAAAGCGATGAAGTCTGATTATTTAAAATATTAATTTTCCTAGTTCTACAAGCGAAGCCTTTCGGGTCCTGCGTCATTTGTTAAAATATAATAAAACATTCGGGGCCAGGAAATTTTTAAACCACACATTTGCAACAGTGAGTCAGTGTTCAGGTTCGAATTTGGAACCGTTTAATGTCGTTAGAAGATAGGTACCCGAATGATGTCCTGGTTGCTAATCAATTATAGTAGGTACCGCACATTGATTTGGTAACTAAGAGAGTGAGGAGGCTTGGTTAGGTCTTCAAAGACTTGAGGAACATCGTTGGTCCTAAAATGCTGAAAACGATGTTCCTCAACATCGTTGATCCCAAAACGCTGAAAACGGTATATTATGCACTTCGTGAATCCATAATTTCCTATGTATTACATATAGGATGTATACATATAGGATGTTGGATAATTTCCTATGTATACATATAGGATGTTGGGGGTACTTGTCCGAAATCGGTATTAGGGCCTCTAAATGTTGCACAAAAATGCACACTCAAAATCAAAAAAGTCAAATAAGTCGAAAAAGTCAAAAAAGTCGAAAAAGTTGGAAAAGTCAAATAAGTCGAGAAGGCCAAAAAGTCGGAAAAGTCAAAAAAGTCGAAAAAGTCAAAAAAGTCGAAAAAGTTGAAAAAGCCGAAAAGGTCGAAAAGGCGAAAAAGTCGAAAAAGTCGGAAAAGTCGGAAAAGTCGAAAGAGTCACGTCAAAAAAGTCCAAGTCGAAGAAGTTGGAAAAGTCAAATAAGTCGAAAAGGCGAAAAAGTCGGAAAAGTCAAAGATATGTCATTAGATAATTTCTATGTCCAAAAATTGCCGAAATCAGGTCTTTTCGATATATTTTTGGACTTAAACATTATCTCATGTCATGTATAGGACTATTATGAGCCACTTGGGCAAATAAAGTGAAATCTTAATATTGAGGATTTTCGTCATCTTCTACTGTATGCCGATGATGTATTCATAAATATATTCAAATAATATGTAAGTATGACTATACCTGTTTATGTAACATATATTCATATTTAATTTATCTACTTATTATGACTTTTCTCCTCTCTTCCCACCTACTCCAAAAATTGTTTATTTAAAAAATATATATATTAGTTAAGTGGAAATATGTAATTACTAGCTGACCCGTGCCCACTTCGATGGGCGGTAAAACTTTTTACTTGTGATGAAATTATGAGTGTGGTTTGGTTAGTACTGAGTGCTATGATTTATTTCCTGACTGCCAAAAGAAGGGTTATATTTTTACTGCATATGTATGTAGGTATGTATTTGCATGCCAATTTGACTATATTACCGTTATTTGTGAGTTTCTTCTTGTGAGTGTCTTATTTGTGAGTGTCTTATCTCTTTAACCATTTATGCAGTAGAAGTGAAATTATATGCAGTAAAAGGGAAAAGTCTTTTGTTTTAAACACTTGAGACGATAAATTTACCTATTTTGATATGAATTCATAATTGTTGATAATATGACCAATAAATATGACCTAACGATTTAAATTATTTTTTTTTATATAAAATACTACGTTTTGTTACTTAAATATAAAAGTTAGACATATGCTGTCGCTGAATTTTTTGTAGGCATTATCAAGCTCTACAACTTTTCTCTAGAATTTAATCATATATCTCTCATCGTTAAGGCAGCGTTAGTTAGAAACGTTTTCGTTTGACCGTTTTTTCCGACTTACTTTGGAAATCCGACTACCACGAAAAGGTCTTTTTATTTTTCGGGTTAATATATAGCCTATGACACTCACAAATAACGTGGCTTTCTATTGGTAAAAGAATTTTCAAAATCGGTTCAGTATATCCAGATATTACTTCCTACAGCGTCACAAACTTTACCTCTTTATAATATTAGTATAGATTATAGTTTTAATCTTGAAATTTAAAAAACACGTATTTTGTCGGGTCTTATCCAGTCTTCGCAGGACGATTGCTGTTCTCCCGACTCACTTTGTTCGATTTTCGAATCTCGAACACTTGAGATCTACATAAGTTTATCACCTACCTTTTTATGGCCGGTGTTTTCTCGCAGGTTTCTTTGCTTGCGCAGTCCGTTTTCCTGGGGGTTCACCGTATGTAGTCTCGAACGAGAGATGCGTAAATTTCTCTCACTTTCAGCTATTTTGTATCTCCATTTCACGTAGATAAAACACACATTTTTTCACGGCCTCATTTAATCAAAAAACGAAGTTCAAATTTCTTAGATTAGGCGAAAAATAAACACTTATCACGAAGTTTCTATTCTACTAAATTACAAACGAAATTACACTACTTTCCACCTGATACACTGTTTATAAATTCCGATATATTTAAGTTCTAAATTTCTCAAATCACTGAAGTTACTACAATTATTAATTTTACTGAAGTCTCAAACAAAATCACAATCACGTTTCAAAGTCTAATTTCCCAAAACACACTACTCGTTTTTCTTACACTTTTGTCACACACCTTTGATTACACACTGTCCAGTCTGGACCAAAGGTCGCCTATTTGTAGGCGTTACTCCCCTCCACATTTAACCCCCACTCTAACCAGTTGACTTCGTTTGTAATTGGTCCAACGTTTAGCCCGCTAAATTTAAATGTCAGTGAATGCATTGCTACCTGTAATTGCTCGCTGAACTGCGCCACTAATAGTTAGGTACTAATTTTGTAGGTCGCGTTGATGTCTATTTTTAATATTCTTTTTTCTCTAATAGATGACTGTCTGTATTTTTATGCATAAATCTACTTTGTGATTCTATTTAAACTTTACTTTTAAATTTCCTGATCTATATCTTAAATATAAACTATTTCTTCTTAAAGGCTCTTATTCTTAAAGGTTCTTAAAATATACAACTTTTCCCTTTGTTCTGATATATATAGCTACTTATGTTTACATATATCCTACATCTGATATATATATATATATATATATATATAGATATTTACGTTTACATATCCTATAATAATTTAAACTATGAAATATTGACAACTTACTTCTATATACTATTTATCTTTCTATAATATATTATGAATAAGTGATTCTCTTAGTGTTGTCAAATCGGTACATTTTCTAAAAGTTTTGGTATTACGAAATATGGTCGGTTCGGCTTATAAACGGTACTTTCTGCTGTCCACAGCTCAAATGTGTTGTTAATAAGTTTCTCCATTAGCACATATAGGCGTCTAGTTTTCGATGACGACATAGCTATTAGCCCGGACATTATTTTTGCCCATTTTCTACGAATTTTAACATTTTATCTTACCTAGGTGTGCATAGTGGTTTGAAAGCATTATATCTTTCGTAATATTTAATTACCATAGTAGCTTGAAAATCCGACCGTTTGATTTTAGGAGAAATTTTCCAGGAAGGTTGGTAATTACTTGCATTATTGTTGGTCGGGTCATTTAACATCGCAAATCGTTTTACCTGGTTTCGAGATATTTTATTTAATGGTTTGTTTGAACCTGGTTGCGACATTTCCCCTCCTTATAAGAGAAGCCCGTCTCTTATCCTTTTTGTTCGGCAGCAACCAGGACTGCGATTTTGGTAGCCGGTCTAGTGTACAGCTTTCCCTGACTCCTCACCGTGACAGTTCTAGTCTGTCCATCCTTTCCTGGGAAGGTTGTCTCGATTATTCCTCTGAGCCAAATATTTCTCGGAAGCTGTGGGTCGACGATGTATACTACGTCGCCCTTTTTGATTGGCTCCGCTTTTTCGTGCCATTTTTCTCGTTTTATGAGCGTTGGCAGATACTCTCTGACAAATCTCTTCCAGAAGTGTGTAGCCAGTGTCTGCGCGATCTTCCATTGTCGACGTAGACACAGGTTGCTCGGGTCTATTGCCCCAATATTAGTGTTTCCGGAAGACGATCCCACTAGAAAGTGGTTCGGCGTCAAGCTCTCTGCGTCTAAACTATCTAATGAGACATGCGTGAGAGGTCTACTATTAACGGTGTTTTCTGCTTCTGTCATCAAAGTTGCTAGAGTCTCTTCCCGTGGTGCTCTCTCCTTTAATGTTGCGTATAGTGCCCTTTTTACGGACTGGACTAGACGCTCCCATACTCCACCTTTGTGCGCTGATGCCGGTGAAATAAAATGCCAAGTTATACTGCGCATTGCGCTTTGTGTTGCCAGTTCGTCTGTGTCGAGCTCTGTGAGTGCTCTTTTTAATTCGTTGTTAGTCCCGTGCATATTGGTCCCGTTGTCCGAGTACATATTAGCCGGCACCCCCCTTCTAGCTATCATTCGCTTTAGCGCCATCATTGTTGCATCGGTAGACAGTGAATGTGTTATTTCCAAGTGGACCGCTCTCGTATTTAAACATGTGAAAAGAGCGCCGTATCTCTTTTCACGTCGCCTACCTACGGTTACTTCTAACGGTCCAAAAAAGTCCAGGGCTGCATTGGTGAATGCCCTTAGATGATGTTCTAATCTTAAGCTGGGCAACTCTGCCATTTGCGGTGGTATCGGTATCGCCCTTTGTACTTTGCAGTGTTGACAATCAAAGGCAATTTTTCTCACCGCGCCTCTCAAACGCAACACCCAGAAACGCTGCCTAAGTTCATTGCAGACATATTCGCGCCCCTGATGTCCTGCTTTCTCGTGTACATGCTGTATCAACAGCTTGGTGTATGCGTGCTTTGAGTCGAGGATCGCTGGTTTTTTCGTATTCACCGCTATGCCTTTAACTGCATTAATTCGTCCCCCAACCCGTAATATGTTTTTCGGGTCGAGATATGCGTTTAACTTTTGCAGTTGGCTGTCTTTAGGCATGCAGTTTAATTTTCCACTTTTCAGCGCCTCGATCTCTTGCCTAAAACTGTCACCCTGTGCTTTTTTCACCCAGTATTTTTCCGCCGCTTTTAATTCCGTTACTGATATAGTATTATCCTGATTTCCTCTTTTCAAACACCTGTCAATAAATCGGTGCACCCATGCAGTGCTACGTATCAGCCGTGTCCATTTTGAAAATCGCTCGATTTCAAAGAGGCATTTTTCTTCTTCTCCTTCTTTTGTTGTACAAATCGTTTTTTTCAACTCTTCGCCTTCCTCATGCTGTATTGATGCGTCTCTGTCTAGCGGCCACTGATTTTCGTCCAAACGAAGGAACTGTGGACCACTCAGCCAACGTTCCCAAGGATTCACGGTGTAAGTGGTGATATCCCGTGTTGCGTCATCGGCTGGATTTTCTCCTGACGGTACCCATTTCCAAACCGCTCCGTCGGTGAGCTCATCTATCTCACCTAATCGATGTGCCACAAACGTCTGATATTTTCTTGGATCTGACCTGATCCAATGTAAAACCGTTCTGGAATCTGACCACATATAAATTTTCTCAAATTTCCAGTCATGCTGATCCTTTATCATTTTTGATAGTCGACTGGCTAATGACGCTGCCTGCAGTTCCATTCTCGGCAGCGAAATTGGTTTCATCGGGCTCACTTTTGTTTTTCCTGCTAAAAATGATACGCACACTTGCCCTTCTTCTGAGATGTACCGCGCGTAAGCAACTGCGGCGTACGCTTGTGTACTTGCATCTCCAAAGACGTGTAGATCTACAGTACCTATCTTAGATCCACGATTCTGGTAGCTACGGGGTATTGCCACGGTTTTAACTTTTTGTAGCTCCGTCAACCATACCTTCCATTTTTGTGTTGGGGAATCGCCAATCTTTTCATCCCAATCTGTTTTTTCGCTCCAAATTTCTTGCAATATAATTTTTGCTTTTACCGTTAATGTACTAAGTATACCTAACGGGTCAAATACTGACATTACGACCCGTAGTGTTTCCCGCTTTGTTGGCCGTACGTCTCCCACTATTAGTCCTGTCGGTATTTTATTAAAGTTGGTGTCGAATGATAACAAATCTGTATTCGGGTTCCAAATTAGACCCAATATTCGTTCACTTTTGATATTTTCGGGGTTCGTCCAAATTACGGTTGAATTTGACACAAGATCTGCGGGTACCTCTGCCAACGCTTTCGTATGGCTACACGCCCAATTTGCTAATTCAAACCCGCCTTGCTTGTGAACGAATGTTACGTCCCTAATTAAATCCGCTGCAGTTCTTACATCATCGGTGCTATCTAAATAATCGTCGACATAGTGACGTCGCTGAATTGCCTCGACGGCTTTTGGGTGGGTTTCGATAAATCGATTCGCGTTTCGATTCTTTACGAATTGGGCTGACGATGGCGAGGACGCTGACCCAAAAAGAACTACTTGCATCAGATATTCGTCAGGCCTATCGTTGGTTCTCATATTTCGCCAGAGAAATCTTTGGCTTTGCTGGTCTGACTCTCTCATCCGAATCTGCAAAAACATCTCGCGAATATCTGCCGTAAAACCTACGAGCCCCTGCCTAAATTTAAATAACACTCCTACTAGAGGACTCAATAAATCTGGACCCGGTAACAAATGGTCGTTTAGACTAGTTCCACGTACTTTAGCGGCACAATCGAACACTAACCGAATCTTACCCGGTTTATTCGCGTTCGTTACTGCGAAGTGAGGTAAATAGAACGTACGGTCACCCTGCGTTTTTATTTCCTCAGTAGTAAGCTTTCTTGCGTATCCCTTCTCGATAAATTCAACTATCTTTTTGTCGTATTGTGTCGCTAAATCTATGTTCTGTTTCAGTCTATTTTCTACATTTTTTAAACGCTTTAATGCCATCTCCTTACTGGGTGGCAAGATTATTCTACTGTCTTGCTGTGTCCCACCTACGTTTCCTGCCAGCGTCCAACCAAGACGTGAAGCTGTCGCAGTGGGTGTGTTAGGCAAACCTGCCCGAATCGTCCGTGGTATTATTAAATTCCAGTGGTCGATTCCTATTAACATTTGAGGATTTCCCTGGATGCTGCAGAGCGGAATATCCTTAAGATGGGACCACTTCTCTTTCATCTCTTTTGCGTTAACCGACTGACATGGCAAATCTAAATTTTCGATCGTCCGCACTCCTCTCATAGGGTAATACGCCCCTCCTTGTATAGAACATATTTCCATATCGATTCTACGTGCGGGTCCGTTATTGCCTTGCATTCCGGTCGCACCTACAAGATTTAACTGACTTACTGGGCCATCTGCACCTATCTCCTTGGCGATGTGATCTTCAATGAGGCTGACGGTAGAACCTTCGTCGAAGAGTGCCAAAATAGTTTTGCAGCCTGTAGGTCCCTTGACCTGCACTGGAGCTACCCTGAGCATAAACTGCGCTTTTTCCATCCAAGTGCTAGTAACCGTAGACATGGTACGTTGTTCAGTCTTTTTTACGTTCTCTACGTCTGCGGTATTTCTATTCTGATGAAGAAGCGCATTGTGTGGCCTCTTACAATTGTCCACCCCGCAACTCTTCTTCTTCCTACAATCGCTAAACCTATGACCTTGTTTTAGACAGCTAAAACAGGCTTTTATTTCCCTTACCCAATCCCAACGTGAATCTACGCTCATTGCGAGCAGAATTCGACATTCAGACGTCCGATGATTCGTCTTCCTACACCGTAAACATTCGGCCCCTGTTTCCTCGCTAATGGTCGTGTTGATTGACTTTTTCGCGACGTAATTCTGCTTTTCACGTGGTCGGTTATGTGGATTTACGTGACTACGATCGTAAGCACGTAGATTTGCGTTCGGCGAGGCGTTTTCGCGTTTCTGCGTGTTTCGGGGATCGTCTACGTGTTCCTCGTAACATGCAGAATCTAATATTTTTTCTACCCATTCACCGAAATCACCTAACGTTGGATGGTCACCATACCCTGCTGTGTACCACTGTAGTCTTAAATGTTGCGGAAGTTTTGCAACCAACTCTTTCAAAAGCCGTGGATTGACCAAATATGCCGTGTGACCCATATTCTTTAGAGAATAAACAACATTACATACAATTGTACCAAATTTGACAACTTTACTAAGTGAGTCACTCACCGCAATCGTCGGCGCGTTCTCTGCTTCCTTCATCAGCTCCTCGATCCTGGCGGCCGGTCTTCCATAGCGCCGATCGAAGGTTCGCATGATGTCCGGGACGTTTCTCGGGTCCAGCAGCATCGCGCGTACGACGTCTCTGGCTGGGCCGATTACACTTTGCTGTAGCCGAATCAGGTTGTCGGCGTTCGAGAATCCGCAAACCTTTGTTCCTTGGTCAAATAGTGAGCGAAAAATTAGGTACTCGCGTGGGTCGCCATCGAACCGTGGCAAATCTTTCAATAGATTGGCGCGTGATGTAAATAATAGATGATCCATAGCGGCGCTTGAGGAAGTAGTTTCTTTGGCTCTCGGCTGGCATGCGATGACCGGTGTTTGAATTTCTTTCACCGCTATTTTTTCGCCTTGCGGCTCCGTTTGTTTCACCGTTGCGCCGTCACTGTTTTCTTGTACGATTATGCTTGCTGGTTTTGACGATTCTCGTTTAATGTCGTTTTTCTGGTTTTTTATCAGCCAATCGCTCGTTCGTCGTATTGAATGTCTGGTTGATGTTCGGCTTTCAAGCAGGCTTTCTTCATCGTCAAACGAATCTTCTGCCTCCGCTTCTAACATTAGTTTATGGATGGCCAATTTCTCCTCCAGTAACTGCATCTCAATCTCGGCCTCCGCCTCAGTTTCTGCACGTCGAGTTTCTGCTTCCGCTTTTGCTGTTGCATACTTCTTTTTAAGCCGCGCTCGTTCCTCGGCCGCCTCCATGTCTGCTTGTAACATTTGCAGCGTCATGGCGTCTGCAGTCGTGGATCTGCTGGATTTTCTAGATCTGTGACTCCTGATTGATCTAGCTTTCGGTGAGTGACTTCGTCTGCTGCCTCCGGAGGTTTTTTTCTGAGACCTGACGTCTTCTTCTTCTTCTTCTGTTGCCGTCGGCTCTAACAGTCGTGTTTTTGAGTCGGGGACCCTCACAGTTTCAGTTGAATCGTCGTCGTCGTCTTCTTCTTCCTCCGTTGGCGGCTCCGTTGAGTAAGGTGACTTTTCGGCTCTTCGCTCTTGGCGTCGGGTCGTTATTTTGCTCTTCTGACGACTTACTCTGCTTTCCGGGGTAGTGTTGATTGTGTGTTTTGCTGCTAATCTAGTGCTTCTTTTTGGTGTGGGGTCTGTAATATTTTCGTCTGTATCTTTATTCGCTGAAGCGCTTGATTTTTCGTCGCCGTTTGCCATGGTGTTTTATTTACAGTCGTTTCACGGATCGGGCTCCCTGATCTAGCGCTCGGCGGAACACAATTTTTTGTGATTTCGCGCTCGAATGATCAAGATATCACTAATCCAGCGCTCGACAAAGATGTCACTGATCCGGCTCCTCGAAGGACCAATAAATGTCGGGTCTTATCCAGTCTTCGCAGGACGATTGCTGTTCTCCCGACTCACTTTGTTCGATTTTCGAATCTCGAACACTTGAGATCTACATAAGTTTATCACCTACCTTTTTATGGCCGGTGTTTTCTCGCAGGTTTCTTTGCTTGCGCAGTCCGTTTTCCTGGGGGTTCACCGTATGTAGTCTCGAACGAGAGATGCGTAAATTTCTCTCACTTTCAGCTATTTTGTATCTCCATTTCACGTAGATAAAACACACATTTTTTCACGGCCTCATTTAATCAAAAAACGAAGTTCAAATTTCTTAGATTAGGCGAAAAATAAACACTTATCACGAAGTTTCTATTCTACTAAATTACAAACGAAATTACACTACTTTCCACCTGATACACTGTTTATAAATTCCGATATATTTAAGTTCTAAATTTCTCAAATCACTGAAGTTACTACAATTATTAATTTTACTGAAGTCTCAAACAAAATCACAATCACGTTTCAAAGTCTAATTTCCCAAAACACACTACTCGTTTTTCTTACACTTTTGTCACACACCTTTGATTACACACTGTCCAGTCTGGACCAAAGGTCGCCTATTTGTAGGCGTTACTCCCCTCCACATTTAACCCCCACTCTAACCAGTTGACTTCGTTTGTAATTGGTCCAACGTTTAGCCCGCTAAATTTAAATGTCAGTGAATGCATTGCTACCTGTAATTGCTCGCTGAACTGCGCCACTAATAGTTAGGTACTAATTTTGTAGGTCGCGTTGATGTCTATTTTTAATATTCTTTTTTCTCTAATAGATGACTGTCTGTATTTTTATGCATAAATCTACTTTGTGATTCTATTTAAACTTTACTTTTAAATTTCCTGATCTATATCTTAAATATAAACTATTTCTTCTTAAAGGCTCTTATTCTTAAAGGTTCTTAAAATATACAACTTTTCCCTTTGTTCTGATATATATAGCTACTTATGTTTACATATATCCTACATCTGATATATATATATATATATATATAGATATTTACGTTTACATATCCTATAATAATTTAAACTATGAAATATTGACAACTTACTTCTATATACTATTTATCTTTCTATAATATATTATGAATAAGTGATTCTCTTAGTGTTGTCAAATCGGTACATTTTCTAAAAGTTTTGGTATTACGAAATATGGTCGGTTCGGCTTATAAACGGTACTTTCTGCTGTCCACAGCTCAAATGTGTTGTTAATAAGTTTCTCCATTAGCACATATAGGCGTCTAGTTTTCGATGACGACATAGCTATTAGCCCGGACATTATTTTTGCCCATTTTCTACGAATTTTAACATTTTATCTTACCTAGGTGTGCATAGTGGTTTGAAAGCATTATATCTTTCGTAATATTTAATTACCATAGTAGCTTGAAAATCCGACCGTTTGATTTTAGGAGAAATTTTCCAGGAAGGTTGGTAATTACTTGCATTATTGTTGGTCGGGTCATTTAACATCGCAAATCGTTTTACCTGGTTTCGAGATATTTTATTTAATGGTTTGTTTGAACCTGGTTGCGACATATTTGATGTCTTGAAATAGCTGTTTCCTAAATAATAATAAAATAAAAGTAAAGTAGCTCTCGTTGACGGTTCTTCGCAAAGGCTGCCCAATAAGCGAGTAAGCGCTCCTTCCCGCTATATCCAGATTTGTTTCAGGTCGGCGTCGATCGCTTGACATACTTTTCCGCGTTCGAATGGGACAGGTAAGGCTTACGTCATTCAGGGGCGGAAAGCCCGCGAATCGGGCGGGGAAAACAAACAAGTTGGACGCGCAGCACCGGCGCAGTTGGGCCGCTGCGCCGCCGGCCGCTTTTCCCATAAAATCAGCGTGTGCTTATCGTCCCGTATTGTGATTCGGAATGTCGTCGCGGGGGTACATTTTTAGAGGGCGAGAGAGATTTGTGGAGGTCGCCGGCGAGACGCTTTTGAAAGGCGGCTCTGCGAGCGACAGGGCGGGCGGACGGCAGCGCGCATGCGCGCCGCCCAGCTCTGGCCTTAGGGCGACAGTCGCTTTTAAATCTCCAACCCCCTTTGCTGCGACTATTTGTAAGCCCAAAAAAATATTTCGAGTGTAAGAAATATTTTAAATTTTATTGCAAAATCAGCGAAGCTAAACGAGTAATTTAATTTCATAATATTTTATCCCAAGAAGGGAAATTCGAAGGAAAACGACTGTAGCGCTAGTGTTCTCCGGCTGGGCGGGCGCGGCCGGTGTTACCATATTCAACTTTAAGTTGTAAAATAATTATTAATATTAATAATCGTCATTTAATTATTTTAATAATATTTAGGTATCATGCAGCTATCTAATTATACAAAATAAAACAATTCAATTGAAATTGAAATATGGTTTAAATTAATTATACCTTAATTGTCGAAAAACAAGCTAGCTTTACTAGATAGGCTTAATAAGAGCTATGATCAAAATTGCATAAAAAGGTATTATATGTAGTCTACAAAATATAGAAAACCATTCAATAGTCTATTGATTTTTTAAAACTTATTTTTGATATTATTAATAATTAATTAAATATTATGCCGAGATTTTAAGGAGGAAACCGGTTGAAATTTTTGTAACATATATACACCGTGAGTTTTTTTATTAACGTCATCCTTGAAGTGTGTGGATCAGTACGAGCAAATAAACAACTTTTTAAGATACAATAAGATAATTAAGATACAATAAGATAATTTTACATTAGAAAAGGCTAATTAAATGACTCCGCTTAAATGTACTGATTTATAAAAAATATATAAATTGAACAAATTTAATAATAGGAAGGAAAATTGAGAAAGCAGGCTAATATAATGGTCTGAGTGATAACATTTTAAATCCAATTTTATTTTTATGCAAATATATCGTCATGCATGCAAAGGAATTTAGAGATACAATTAAATAAAGCGAATGCTATGGACCCTTCGTGGAATGTTTGGGAAAACTTGGAGTTTCAACAAAGTTATCCTCTTGCTATACAAAACAACTCGAGGTGTCAATTTCCGCAAGCGCACTCACCACCCCAGGAAGTTTTAACGACTGTTGTCGATCTTTCTTCCGTGGAATGAACAAAAAGATTTTGGTGGACACAAATTCCAAAGTCCAACTTCTCCGACAGCCCGTAAGAGAACAACACCAAACCGAGAAGCAACTGGGAATCGTCATCCAGTCAGGCATCCTCGGGCCCTTACCACTAGGTTTAGACAGATTTCTCCGTGCTCCAGACTGGTTACGGATTTGAAATCTCTTGCGCGGACTCTAGATGCTGCACCGTCAATCAAATTGGAATTTAACGCAGACACGGGATCGGGTGGCTAACGGGCTGTTTCGAAGAATAAGTGGCATTAGGTAACCAACTACCCCCGCTTCTTAGGAAACAAGTAGAGTTGTCAACTACAACGGGCGAACCCGTCACCTCAGGAAGTTTTAACCAAAACATCGTTCTATCTCCCGTAAAGTAAGCGCAGAAGACTTAGGACAAAACAATCCACAGTCAAGCTCCGCCTTATGCCCGTAAGAGACCATCGTCTTATTCGCGAGATAGCCAGGAATGTTACCCAGCGGGCATAAACTCACGCCCTTACTTCCAATTGCGACCAGATTACTCCGATCTCTCGATTGGTTACGAGTTCGATGTCGCTTGCGCGGTCCTCTGCCTTACGTAGCCATGAAACGGTTTCGGCTCTTCACCCAGAATTGGGTAGCAGATGGTCGTTTCAAGAGCAGTCGTCGTAAGGTCAGCAACCACCCCCGCTCTGTAGGAAACAGTACAGCTTCCAGACTCCCCCGACTGTTAGTCAGAATGCACAGTCGATTGGCTTATGCCGCACGGTGCGCAGACCGTCCAGGAGCGCCAGAAGATTGACTCCTAGGGGAAACTAGCCCTAAGGCCAGAGTCCTACCCGGGCTCTCGCTTCATGCGTGGAGGCCGCCGGATGGGTATTGATCTGTGAGTGTGACCGGCCCTGGGCAAATAGGTCTTCGTGGCCTACTCAGCAAGGGCCCATTGGGGCCCATTAGCTCCCTTCTTAGGAAACAGTTGAGTAGCGTAACTAGCAAACCGGCTAGTGCACCATCGCTTAAAGAACTGCAGGATACAGCCGAAGTCAGAGTTTACCCTGTCTTTTCCGGGATAGTTTTTCTTCGGATGAGATTGCCGGATGGGAGTTGAAGCGGAGATTTGACCTGGCATCCATTGAAATAGACGTAATTTGGGTCGAGAACACACTTTCTAGCGACGAGTTTCATTTTCATCATATTTTGATTATTTTATCTTTTACTTGAATAATTTTATTTTTGAATGAGAATTTTCTGTCTTTCTCAGCTACGTCTACGCTACATTATGCTACGTATATGCTACGAATATGCTTCCACTGGGAATCATCCTTCGGGCGCTCCTGGATGGTTTGTGCACCGTGCGGCGTCAGCCAATCGACTGTGCATTCCGACAGATAACCTGGGCAGTGTGGAAACGGCTGTTTTTTACAGAGCGGGGGTGGCAGCCGCTCATGAAACGACCAATCGGCTACTCGATACCGGGCGAACAGCCAGGCAAAGGATGCCGTTATCCGCGATATATTAGATAGACTCCGAATCACTGCTACGTATGGGAGAGGACCGCGTAAGCGACCTCGAATTGATAATCTGGCAGTTAGGCTCGAGTGTCGGCCAGCTGGATGCATACCCCGCTTTATGCGGTAAGGCTCTTGGTCTCTTACGGGTGAGTGGCGTAACTTGATAGTGGAATGTTTCGTTCCAAGTCTTCTACACTCACCTCACCGGAGACAGAACGATAAAATATCGCCCATAGTCTCATGATCACTTATAATACTACTTACTAGAACCTTGATATTTATTCGCTACCCAATAATGAGTTATATTTTTTAGGTAGATTTTTAGTATTACACCACAATTACCTTTTTCCTCCACATATATATACAAATACCTCCCCACACACCCTCGTACACACACGCACACACCCTCACCCTTTTTTTCATACTTACACGCTGAGAGAGTAATAAAACATACCGTAATTAATATTAACATATCATTTATAAAAAAGATAAAAACGATTTTCCCGCGTGAAGATTTTAATACTCGACGTTTCGGCGATATTGCAACCGCCATTGTCTAGGGTAGATGGAAAAACTGTCAATCCGTTGCTCCACAGGTAGGCCGCATCCCGTTGCCACTGCGTAGATTATCACGGTGGTAGGGGGACGGGCTCGGCGCGCGTGGATTTCAAAAATCCACCGTGCCCAAAACACTCGCTGTATCTTGTCTTACGTCCTTGCGCTCGGCGATAGCCATTGTTTTTTATTCGTTTTATCCTATTTATAATGTCAAACAACCGCGATAGTCTTCGACTTCATTCAACATATCATTTCGTTGATACATTGTATTTTTATAAGTATTATTTGAGGAGTTGGTGAACAAACGATCTACATCGGTTATCGACCCAAACATGTTTTTTTAAAAATCGGTACGCCTTGGGTCATTCTATCGATTGGTTAAACTATTTACTACCAAAACGACCTAGAAACCTTAGAAAAATGAGGTAACTCCATTTCGCTTAATTTCGTTCAAAACTATCTATCGCTAGTTGAAAATGGTTGATTATTTGAAATTAAAATGAATGTCTTTCAAAATGATCTAAGTCTCATACTAAATCATAACCCGTAAAAATGTTTTCTTTCAAAACGGTCTAAATATATTTTTTTGCACCTTTTCTTGTTTTTGTTGTGGTATCTCTAATTTACAAATGGCAACATTCACATTTGAGCATAGATTTGCTAAAGTGAGTTACTGTGCAAATTGGTTTGGTGTAAATTATGAAAAAAATGTCATCTGGTACGGTTGCGGCACTCAACGCCGGTTCTAAGAAGACATATATACATATAATTCTTAAATAATATTCATTATTTTGTTTTTCATAAATACTCATTAATTAAGGATTTATTAATACATTAAGATTAACTATGTAGAAATATAAAAAAGAAAATAATAGCTAAAATGTTTTAATTTATAACACCAGTAGCAATCACAACGGTATAATTTATAAATATAGTTGCGATCAAAACGATTTAAATATTCCGGTTTCAATCAAAACGATCTAAATGAAAATATGTTTTTTTTTATTATGTCGAATTCTTGCAATAAAAATTACTCGTGAATGCTAGATCTTATACAAATAAGCCAAGGTATCACCTAAAAAACAAAATATACAAATAAACAAATGGAGGTATACCTACATTTAAGATTTTTTCCTCTCCCGTAAAATTGACTTCAACGCTTTTAGATCGTTTTGTTCGCCGACTCCTCATTTTTTAAACGCATAGTTTTCTATTACATTAAGTCTATTTGTAACGTGATTATAGAGTTATATAAGTGTCTCCTTCAATAAAATAAAATTACCAAAATGCTACGCAGGAGAGCCGAAAAAAACGGCAGTGACATTTAGTTAAAAAAAAATTGTACAAAACTCGGCAGAACTTCTTCACGCGTATCAGCTATTATTTGTAACTCAAATATATTAATATATAGGAAGACAAGAAGTTGTCGAGATAATTTTTTATTAATATTTTAATAATTTTTAGCTTAATTTTTTGATGAAATATAATTGAGGACCATTTGCTTTGCGGTGGAGTACGAAAGTTTTTGAACATAAAACTGTTAAAGAGCGATGTAAATAAACTATTTGTTAAGTTTTGTGAAAATTGTTTCTACAAATCTTGTATAAATTGATAGGACTGTCTCGTGTGCCTGTCTCGATGCAAAATTACAAGTTAAAAAAAAAAATGATAATTTAATTATTTATTAACTCATACGTACTAAAAAACGTACTAAAATAATAAATAATAAATACAAACGGAGCTGCCATGGAATTCACCGACCGGAGTCGGGCCCATCGTAATACTATTTTTTTACACTTCTGGGGGATGAGCAGTGGATTCCGGACTTACGAACCGGCTGTGGTAGGTTTAGGACAGCTGTCTTGCCACATGTGAGCGTTCACCTTACCACCCATTCACTCCCCCTTCGAAGCCATAGAATTTGAGATGCGCAAATCGCAGTTTTAGATAATTTTTCTAAGAAATAGTTGATTATTTTTCTGGAAAGGCCAAGATCTTTAAAGAGGTGAAATAGAGATTTAGCTGGCAGGCCACGAGCGCCAACTTCCACCGCGTGAAGGTGAACAGTGAAGCCGTTCCGGGTTACGGCATTTGCAAGATCATGGTATTTATTTAATTTGTACTCGTGGTCTTTTGGGATATTTGATTCCCATGGAACAGTTAATTCTACAATAAGAGCCACCTTCCGAGATAGAGAGTAAAGAGTTATATCTGGACGGTGGGCTGTGCATCCGAGACTTTCAGGGAATTTATACTGCTTAGAGACCGAATCAACCTCCAGAATCCAATCTGTAGCTTTCTCGATTATTGAGAAAGGTTTTGTAGTTAAATGTTTTTTGCCTGTAGAGCCATCCCGCACAAACTGTATTGGGGGTTTGGAGGATACTGTCAAACCCTTGTTGGCACGAGCCACTGAGAGACTAATTACCTCGCGAATAACAGCGAGAACTTTGTCATGGCGGTAAGTGTACCGTCCTTGATCTAAGGACACCTTGCAGCCAGCTAGAATGTGAAATCAAATTCAAAAAGTCGTATTAAATATTTTATTTATTTATTTAAAATCACCAGAGTTCGTTGGTCATTTGCAATATTAAAAAATAATACCTTATATTTTTAAACAATATTTTTTTTAGATAATATTAAGTTCCTGATGCCTTAATAACATGAAAAAAATATAATTGATAAATTGTCCAATGGCCCTTAAAGGTTTAACTAACTCATTTTTAAATTCTCACTATATTGTACATCTGTAAGCAATCAACCTCAAGAAAACTTGATTGTAATATTAGTCCTGTCCACCCTAGAACGGGCTAGTCCCAGTTGGGTGACAGAATCAAATAAGCAAAAGGTTAAGGTTTGCCATTCGGTTCCTGTTATTTTTGTAAGCAAATCAAAGTTTTCTAGTATATTCTTAAATAAATAAATAAAATAAATAAATAAATAAATAAATTTGACTCCAGATTCCCTGGAGCCAGACTGGCGTTTCTACGCTCATCAAAGAAGGCAGGTATGTTTGACGACATAAAATGGCGTGATTTTTTGGTTCTCGTCTCTTAGGCTATAAGTCATGTGTTTGCGATGTGTAGCAGTGCGTGTATGGCAACGCCGCTTACGGCGCGCGCACAACGGCGACCCGCCTCGTTCAGTGGTTGCGGGACGCGCCGCCGAGGTCGATACGCTACGCGATTCGTTCGCGGCGCTGAGGCGGCGGCTATTTGTCCGTTGGCGTTTACGGCTGTGCTGGGGGCGCGCGCGTGCGGGCCGGCGAGTGCGGCGAGTGCGGCGAGTGCGGCGGGTGCGGTGCGGGCGAGGCGTGGGGCGCGGCGCGGCGACCGCCGGCGCCGGCATGCTGCCACCCGGGGATGAGCGGACCACGTGAGCGATGCAGCCCCCCTCGCTGCTGCTGCTGCTGCTGGCGGCGGCTGCCGTCCGACCGGCTAAACGAGGTACCCCACCTAAGCCCGTAACCGCCTACCCGCAACGCATCACCCGAACGACTATTTACAAATGTCAACAATAACCTAATATGTCATTCTTACTGTCAACACATGTTCAAAGTAAGCCTGAGGCGATGATAAGAGTACTTTATGGACTATTAAAAAGAACCAGTTACATAATATACAAATCTTAGAACGTTGCTACACGTGGCGAGGAGCAGCTTTTTAAAATTCATCATCAACTTTTCAATAGAGACCTGAGCATACAATTTACTCTCGAGACTGATCAATCCCGTTTCTGTTTCGTAAACTGGCATGGAATCATGGCCCTTAATAAAGGCGATGATAAAAAGGCTAACATGTTGCTATATAACAATAATTAAAAATGCAACTATCGATATAACAAAAATGAAACTGAAAATAGACAAAGACTATGTAATAAAACTACAAACGCTGCAAATTAGGGTTATCCTCAGGATATCTTTTAACCTGGTTTTTAGGAAATGCCTAGTGGTACAGTCCACAGTTATAATAAAATTATCAAAATCAAATAAATCTAAAATAAAATAATCAACAAAAACTAATCACGATAAAAAAATATAAGAACGCAAAAGAAAAATAATAAGTTAACAAGTAATACAAAAAAATCTAACAATCTTTGGCTTCTAAAAATCTTCCTTTAAATTCTTTTGATGGTCGTTTAACATATCAACTGATCTTGATTGCAATGCCATTCCCAACCGATTCCACAAAAGAATGCTGCAAATATTTATCGTAGAATTCTGCACATATTTTATTCACGAACGTGGAAAGCTAACGCGGCCAGTGGTAAATAATGGTGAATAATGTAGCATACATTGTTCCTGTACAATCAACCAGGTCACTCAGTTGTTTTCATATGCATAGACCTGACACAAATTATGCCCACAACGCTTTTTTTCACAGAACAATCACGCTAGTTTTTTGGCGAAGTTTTCACGAGCAAAAATAAGCAAAATAGCAGCCATCAGAAGACACTCACACACACGCTCCCTCGTCCAAACGTCCTTTATCTTGTACATATAAATAAAATAATACATAGACACAAACACACCCGCACACAGTCAAATATATATTTGAAATGACGTACTATTGCCCACTTTGTATACATGCTCAAACATGTATATTTTTTACTACTGTAATCATTGATAAAATTTTTATAAATATAGAAGCGCAAAATGAAATATTTAGAACAGTTCCCGGCCTAATTAAGTGAAATTGCCACCGAACTATGGAATGTATTAATTTTCTGGTTAAAATGTTCACACAATATGTAAATATTTTTGTGGATAGTACCTACCTAAGTTTTGAAATTGTATACTCACGATATATTTACATTACTACAATACATAAAATAAATAAATAAACAAGTGTCAGATGTACTTATACAAATTAATTAGCGCAATATTTTCTTTTGTAATGTCGTGTAAACGGTAATTTATCATTTATTTGTTAATAAAAACCATTGTGATTTCGAAAATTAATAACAGGCTTCAGGCTGATTCTCTAATTCTCTGAATTTTAAAATAAAACAAAAGAATCTGAAGCGATAAATTTACTCAAATAAGTAGGTACTACATAAGTACGATAACATTGTGAATTGCTTTAAGCAACAATCAAGAGGTCAGATTATGCATAATGAAAAGCACACACTGCTAGGGCTGTCAATAGAAGGCGAAATCTACGTCGAAAGAAGTGCTGGTAGAAGACAATATGATGCAGTATCTATTAGAGGCTGATTCCAAAATAAATAAAAAAAACGCTTGATGGTGTCCTATTCCAAGTAGTAGAGTTTCAAGTTTCGTACCCACTTGTAAAATTCCTTGTAATACAGTGCTACGTATAACAAACAAAAGCTTATTACAAGTGTAACACTTCATTATACAGCAGCAGCTAAGCTGAAATATGTGGCTAAAAAGATTTTTGAAATTGTTAATTATTTTATTCAATAATTAGTCAATATTATCAATTATTAATAAGAATAATTGCTTAGAACCGAGTACTTTTATCCTATCCCGAAACTTAAATACGTTTATGGATGAGAAAAACAGCCAATAAGTAAGATATCGATAGAAAATCAGTGTGCGTGTATTAGGTAATATTTTACGCCTGAGCAGTCGGCATTTATTTCGTTGGGTTTAACTATACAAGTTTATGGATGAAATAGACACAGTGAATAAGCAAGACAGAGATAGATACTTAGTGTGTGGGTGGCAGGTAAGATTTTGCGCCTGGGTAGTGTCGTTCCTTCCTTTTACGTTGGGGGGTGTTTTAATGTGATTTTGGTCTTACTCCTGTTTTCATGTGATTTTGGTTTTACTTTCTGGCTGTGATAATGGACTTGATTGCTTAATTTTTTGCTTTACGATAGGATTTAGTTCAACTGTTGATTCAATTAACGAATTGTAATAAAGCCTTGTTACAAAATAAACCATATTTAAATAGATTAAATAACTAATTTTCTTCACAAAATCATCAACTTATACAAAATGTTCGAGGTGTCTTATTCCAATACGACGTAGATTAACGAGTTCAAATTTCATATTATGCATTACATCTTTACACAGACACAAATAATTCCTTTAACTCCCTAGTTGGATGGATTGGACATAGATTAATGACTTGAAATTCCATATTATTAATTCTTTTCACAATCACAATTAATTTCTATAAGTCCCTAGCTGATACACCTTTCATACTTATTACACCTTTTATTGGCTACACTACCGCTCTGGTTACATCTCTGGTTTCACTCTGGTTACCTTTGGATACACTATGGTTACCACTCGGGTTACACCTTTCATACAAAAATGCCCGGTGTCCATTCTACTATATGTCTTTATTAATATTTTACATGTTTAAATTAGATTTTGACGTGTATCACCGTATATCTACGAGTATAACCGATTTTAAAATCCAAATTCGGACGTTCGAAATATGTTTACTAGATTTATATATGGAAAAGTTTTCAGTAGCCAGACCACGCTATGCATTATGGCGATCCCTAATATACACTCTCAGAATGGTTGTTTGTTCGCTTGCCACTTGGGTATCATTGTCGAATATCACGCGAGGCATCCATTGACCGACACGACACAATGGCATCTCGGAACGGCATATGTCAGATGTCTGAGCCGCCGAAGGGGTCAGGAGTTATAGCCACCCAAATTCACCCCCAAACTCACTTGAAAGCCACCCCCTGGTGAAAGGGGCATGGTGGGAGGGGCCCTCTCACAGATCGTAATTAAATGGAAAGCGAACGGCGACGATGGCTGCGTTACTTACCTATAAGTAACAAAATGGAGACACGATACTTCTGTTTCAATTCGATACTAAGCTAACCGTATTGTTGAAGTATGTTATTGAGAGTTAATACATTTTATTTGTAGAACGGAGTGTCTTGAATGCGGGAAATTCAGAGATGGGTAGACGGGGAAACCATGCGCCTCGAACGGTGTTTCATTGGCCAATAATATCAGAGAGAAATAGTAAAATAATGTTGAATGATCAGCGAGAGCATTTCCGACGATTACCCCCCTACTTTTGGGTTATTATTTAAAAAGTAGGTAAAAATCATAGTTTTTTTTTCATTATATTTCTTAATAGAAATACTTGTTTACAATATACCAGACATTTTTTTTACACAATATACCCATTTATAACCCTTTTTGCATGTAGAACGCTTGTGGTATGCTTTGTGGGTTTCGGTTTTTATTTTTATTGTTTGTACTCGAACATACGTAACACGGGTTGTTATAATATAGCGGCCGTATCATTAACGTATGTTTGTATGGATAGGGCGGTTAATATAGTATGTAAAAAGCCAAATCTGCTATTTGGAAGATGCACCACATTTACATGGGCAAAGGAGGAGGCTCCTGAAGCACTGCGTGTTTCCAATCTTCCTCTATATTAAACGTGGATTTTCTCAGAAGCTAATACGTCTAAAAGGTAGAAGATTTTGATATGAGGCTCTATAGGAGAATGCTACACCTGTTATGGGAGAAAATGTATACTGTAGCTGAACTCTTAATATTAGCAATAAGTTTGATAGCAACAAGGAGAGGGGGCTGGCCCTGGACTTATTATAGAGGGGGCTGGCCCTGGATAAACACATATTGTAAAATCTTGGGAACCAGTAAACGGCCTCACAACGATTGTTACGATCACATATGTAAAATAGTTTTGCAACGCTGTATGTTTTCTTAAGAAATAAATAAATAAATAAATGAATTTTAGCTACGGCTCCTAGTTTTCGAGGAAAAAGCAGAAAAGAAAGAGGCCGTTTTTGAACCAACCTGTACTTATGACGGCATTTTCATGTGGGTCCATAGTTAAAGCAGTAGAGGACCAACACCTCTATACCCATACCAGGCTATTTTCCTTCATCAAAATGGCAGCGTTAATTCTCTTAACCCAATTACACGGGGATATTGCTATTTGAAGTGTCTGTTTGGAAAAATGTCACACGAGTAACGAGTTGGCAATACCTGCAATAAAGCAGGGAAACCCACGACCCGCGCGTATAGACATCGACACTAACGACAAAGGCTTTGCTTTGATAAAAGGTAGAATGTGATTGAAATCGTATTAAACCGGTGACGCCGCGCAGTGAACGTTTCGTTCGATACAGTGATGCGTTTCAAACGCGCTTATAGCTTTTTCACCGTGCCGATATTTTAAAGTTTTTTTGCCTTTAATCCAGTGGTTCTCAATTAGTTTTTACTGCGTACCACTTAAAAAAAGACATCGAACTCGTGTACCGCTTATTGCAGGAATGACAAATAAAAATGTAATCAGTTTTTTTTAAAACATTAATTACCTTCAAAATACAATTCTAATGACGGTGAAAATCAGTTAAATATAACAAATGTCCACGTTCTTCTTTCCAGAACTCTTTCCTGATTGCTTTTTGGTCAGATTCGGTCTCAACTCGTTTTTGAGTTCAAGTCTGGGACGATGTTAAGTTTTTAGGTTTGTCATGGCCGAAAATCCGCTCTCGCAAAGGTATACGAAGGGGGCAATAACGAAGGATAGGAAGAGGGCAATAACTGTAGACAACATTTTTAAGAATAATCTAATGCTACATAGTATAATAGATGACTATTAGTCTTTTTTAAAAATAAACTATCTTAAATTGAACAGACGAAATAAATATATGATATATTAAAAAATATAAACCATGACTTATGGTTTTGGTGTTTAAATATATTTTTTTAAAATATCTGTAACCTCTGTGGAAAAAACTAATAAATATAGAAAATCGATCAATGGAATAGTATTTATTTATAATATTTTTTTCATACACGAGAAACACAAGGTACAGCAATCTTATCATATTAATAGCTCCCCCGTATATTTCAGTACAAATTTACACTTTTCAATGGCATCTAACTTTTTACAGAGCTTACTTTATTTAATTTTTTTATACTCTATACCCCTTACGGTAACGGCGTGTATTACAACAATTATCTTACAGGCGGCTGGCTTTTTATAACTTCACATGGTAGTACTCAGGCGGTCACCCATCAAATTAGTGGCCATGCCCGAGGCTGCTTAACTTCAGCGATCTGACGGGAACCAGCGTTTTAACGCGGTGTTTATTTTAATGAATATGTCGAAAAACATTATTTTTACTAATTTACCATTCATATCAGGTCTAGAATTAGCGGGGTTTTCCGTCAAACCCGGGAGAAGACTCATTTAAGTTTAAAATAATTACATATAACTACAGTAATATATTTTAAAAAATCGGTTGTGTCACCCCAAGACTTTCCCGGCACGCAGACAAACCCCCCTCCCCCGCGGGTTAAACTCATCACCCCTCCCCCACCACTACCCTCTCCTCCCCCGCCAACTAATGATATCTTGGTCTACCTTGGTATTGATATCTTAGTACCTATTTTGCTTTCGTGTTGTTAATTAATGTCCCTATTTTAAAAACACTTTTACCAACAATGTCTTTGTGAATTAACTTCCCATCTGATTGTGCACAATTTTGCTAGTCTTATCGATCCTATATCCATGTCACAACCACCCAAATAAGTTAATCTTTGGCATTTTCAGTACCACGATTTCCACTCTAAATCGATGAATCCGGGATACACACGTCAATTAATTCCAAACTAGCGCGTTCAATCATAAATTGCGAGAAGCCTTCATCCACAAACCGGAAATCGAGCGCTCCTTTCATTCGTCTAGGTGCCGCCCGCGCGGTCAATTAATTAAGACCACTCGTCGCCCCCGTGGCTTACGTTTGACGGTGAAGCCTGAAAATTTGACGTTCGCGCGCGCCCCGTTTTTCGCGCCAAAACGAGAGCGGGCTGCGTCAGAATCGTTTAGTCATTTGAAAATAATTATCGCCTAGCGTTTTGCAAGTGTCATGGTCGGGCGGTTTTGGCGCGGAATCGGCAAAAAGTTGCAGAGCGCTGGAAAGACAGGCGTATTCAGTAAGCCAGTCGAATGTGGCATCGCGGAATCGAAATTTCCTAATAATATATCATTACAGTAGATATGGTGTGCTCTCAAATGTTTCTACTCCAAGTTATCGTCATGATTACCAATCCTTAAATATTGTAGGCTTCGAACCTTTGTTCACTGATTAGTTAAGCAGTCTATTTATAAGTGCTCCACTAATAGTTCTAATAAATAGTTAGTAATGAATTATTTATAATTATGTATGTTATGAAAAAATAAATTAAATAACAGAAATCAGAAATAAAGCATATCTAGATAACGTGAAAGACTCAAGTTGCTTTTTGGTCGAATGTGCAATGTTTTGTTCCAAAGTATGTACATTAGCGCTCTCTCGTCTTGAATTTGGGTACTCGATATGGACCCACATATAACGATATACACAGAATATATTAAATGGAATAAAAAACACGACTGCCATTACAAAAAAATAACTATTGTATTTATAATTATTTTTATTACGGTTTTTTTAATGATATTCTTGTGGTTTATGTATTTATCGATATAGATACATATATAAAATCGGACACTATCGCTGTTGTTTGACATTATAATTAAGATAAAATACGATTTTTCCACGTGAAGTTTGTAGCACCCGTCGTTTCGGCGACGTTGCAGCCGCCGTTGTCTAGGGTCTACCCTATATAACTGCAGGTGGCTGCAACGTCGCCGAAACGTCGGGTGCTACAAACTTCGAGTGGTAAATTCCTTTTTTTCTTTTAGATACATATATTCTCGGAATGTACTTTATCTGACCTTTCATTTGACACTTACCACTATATATTTATGTTAATTTATTGACAATTGGAGATTTGCACATTTAGACAACTATTTACTTGATATTAGGATAGTTAATTGACACTCGGAACGACATGACGATTGTAATAATACCCCACACTTCTAAACCGGTTCGAGCGTTTAGGAGTTATAGTGGAATAATAAAACGTAAAACATACATAGGTGAACCCTGAACATATTACACTCCGTTTTTGTTGGGCAGTCATGTAAAAAGTATAACGATAGAGTTGGATCCATTCAAACGATTTTTTTGTGAATGCTGTCATTAAAATGCGGCCCTAAAATCACTATCTGGCTACGACGAAAGACTGACTGCTGTTAAATTTGTAAAATTAGAAAAAAAAGAAGCCAGTTGGCAGATTTAGTATCAAATAAAAGTTTAAGAACAAAGTTTTCAATTTTGCAACAGGGGACGGTTCTCTAAACAGCCATTAAATTTAGCATAACTCGCTTTTTTAGCAGATACGGCCCAATTTATTTGAAACTAGCTGACCCGTGCCCACTTCGTTGGGCGGTAAAACTTCTTACTTGTGGTGAAATTATGACTGTGGTTTGGCTAGTACTGAGTGCTATGATTTATTTCCTGGCTGCCAAAAGAAAAGTTATATTTTTACTGGATATGTATGTATGTATTTGCATGCCAATTTGACTATATTACCGTTATTTGCAAGTGTCTTCTTGTGAGTGTTTTATTTGTGAGTGTCTTATCTCTTCAACCATGTATGCAGTAAAAGTGAAATTATATGCAGTAAAAGAGAAAAGTCTTTTGTTTTAAACACTTGAGACGATAAATTTACTTATTTTGATACGAATTCATAATTGTTGATAATATGACCAATAAACATGACCTAACGATTAAAATTATTTTTAATATAAAATACTACTTTTTGTTACTTAAATATAAAAGTTAGACATATCCTGTCGCAGACTTTTTTGTAGGCATTATCAAACTCTACAACTTTTCTTTAGAACTTAATCATATATCTCTCATCGTTAAGCCAGCGTTAGTTAGAAACGTTTTCGTTCGACCGTTTTTACGGACTTACTTTGGAAAAACGACTACCACGAAAAAGTCTTTTAATTTTTCGGAATAATATATAGCCTATGACACTCACAAATAACGTGACTTTCTATTGGTAAAAGAATTTGCTAAATCGGTTCAGTAGATCCAGAGATTACTTCCTACAACGTCACAAACTTTACCTCTTTATAATATTAGTATAGATGAGCGAAGCACCGCCCAATTTATTTTTAAAAATGCCGGCGTCAATTGTTTGTTTGTTTGTTTCTACTCTATATTGTGACATTTCACAATGGAAGGGTTTATTGTCATATGACAATCTCTTAAAACCAACCTTTCTATCAAGTGTTTAAATGGACGTGTGCTTGTAACCTGTGAGTAAATATGTGTCTTATTATTGCATTCGATCGAAAGAATTGAAATGCAATTCCGTTAATTTTATCCCAACGGAAAACGGTAACCCAGCCGGGAATCGAACCCGAAACCTTACAATGTAAGATCAGGCGACCTAACCACTGTACCACCGGACCATGTCAATCGAAGCAACCTGTATCATTGTAGAAAACCCCGTGTTGCCTAGTCATAAAACTGCGAATGTAAATGCAAAAATGTAGGGGGGACACTCGTCGGTAAAAACGGAAAGAAGGAAGACAGTCGATGCGACGCTTTAACGACTTTGAAACAGTCGTTAGTTTTAGATGGTTGCGTAAAGCGAATAACGAGATCGCGAAAGATCTGATAAGCGAAGCGAATTGAACTTTTCAAAACGGGCGCACGGGGTTTGTTTTTAACAGCGCTGAATTTTGCGAAACACTGTAATGGGATTCATTATCTAGGGAGATCTAAATCGGTGAGCTAGTTATTATTAGAGTTCTGATTGACTTAAGAAAATCGATCGTTGGCACGCGCCATGGACACTGACCGATAAGCACAGAGGCATAAGAGCAAATGACAGCTACATATGTATGTCCCCACTTGTGCTCTTTCATATTCATCTTGCTTAAAGCTAATGCATTGTTGAATGCCTTAAGACGCATGCAGTTATACGCATTCACTTACGAGCTTTCGTATTTTCAATTGCTATCACTGACAGTACCTGGTGGAAATTACAATGGACGAGTGTGAACTTGTTGCAATCATTGATGTTCCTTAACCACTGGAATTCCAATACCACCGAACGGTGGTTTTTCTGTTTTGACAATTCGCAGGCGGCCGACCTCCGTATTTGTGCAATTAGACAATTATATGCCAAAAAAGTCGCTTTCATTGAATAAGCCACCGTTATACATTAGTATGCATGCACTGCTAATGGCGCTAATGGGCCCAGGGCAGCTATGGGAGCTAATAGGCCCCCCGGGAGCTAATGGGCCCAGAGCAGTGGAGCCATTATGACTTATGTGTCAGGGTCGGTCGAACTCACAGGTCAACACCCATCTGGCAGCCTCCAAGCAGAAGTGCGAGCCCGTGTAGGACTCTGAGCCTGCAGACCAGTTCCCCTGGGAATCGTAGTTCGGGCGCTCCTGGACGGTTTGTACACCGTGTGGCGTTAGCCAATCGATTATGCTCTCTTACAGATAGCAGGGGGAGTTTTGAAACGGCTTTGTTTCCTATAAAGCTGGGGTAGTTGTTTACCTTGTGGCATCCGCTCTAGAAACAACCATTCGGCTACCCGATTCCGGGTGAATAGCCGGGCAAAGAATGCCGTGGTCCGCGATAGATTCGGTAGACACCGAATCACTACTACACAAGGGAGAGGATCGCGTAAGCGGCCTCGAACCTGTAACCAGTCGGGAGGCCGGAGAAATCTGGTCATAACTGGTAGCGAGGGCGCTTGGTCTGACCGCTGGGTTAACTACCCGGTGCCTGGCGGTAGGGGTTGGTCTCTCACGGACTAGTTGGTGGAGCTAGATAGTGGATTCTCATTGTTTTAATCTTCTACGCTCATCCCACGGCTGAAAGAACGATCACATATCGTTATACTAGTCTGTGGTGACAAGTTCGCTTGTTGTAGTCGACACCAAACAAAATTTTGAGGGTTGAAAACATGCCGTCGTCAGTTTTATTCCCATGGCTGGCTTTCTAAGGGTTAAAGGAGTATGACCAAAGATGTTTAATCTTATTTTTGACCATTTTCTAATCAAAATTGTATTTTTAGCCCAGAGCAATCAAAGCGTTATTCTATTTTGTTTAATTGTTATAATCTGTATGATCCTGTTGCCATAATATAGGAGAATTTTGATAATTTCGCCATTTTGTGTCGCAAGATGCACGGAGTGACGCACGCCTATCGACAGCGTCGTTCAACTAATTTTGACGCATGCGCTATGTATAACACGCATGCATCAGGGAAAAGCGCAAGATGAAACTAAAAGCGCACGAGTAGGATCATACCTTTAAAAATGCGATGTCACGCGCTGCCGAGAGTGACATCACATGTGGCGGGGTTCCTCGCAGCTAAAACCAGCGCAGGAGATCTTCCGCAATCCAACAAAACTGGTATGGGCCTAGTAATACGTAGCAACTACAAGAACAGACCCAGTCGCTCATCTGCAGCGTTGAAAATATCAATCTCGAAGCCTATCCCATTTCTTATTCAATTTAAAATCCTGAGTTGGCGCGTACGCGATCGTCGCCTGGCGACGATGAGGGGGAGAAATGGCGGGGCGTAGGATGGGGCAAAACTTTTTAGTATTATCCGCTCTTTAATTATAACTAAGTGAGGCGGGCGAGGAGAGTCTTTCGACCTGTGAGGTTCGCTATTTTGGGTGTAAGAAAGTTCGTCCGACTTCTAAACGTCTAGGGGGGTTTGATTGAGCGCCTCGTTAGGTACTTGTAATGACCGTTGGAAATCCGAGGAAACTGGAGACGTCTCTCGTCTCTGTTTTTGTAGGACGAGATAGTACGAGGGGTGCGATTATTCTAAGAAGATATTTTATCATTTGGCAACAGTCAAAATACTCTTTATTGTACAGTGAGCCTGGGTTTTCCCGAGAAATTTGAAATCATGACGATAATTAATTTGAATAAACATAGTCACTAATGATGAATATTACATAATATTCAATTTCTGGGATTATTTACGGTTTCAAAATTGCAATAACAATAATAATTAAAAAAAAACACGACTGCCCTTACAAAAAATCAACTGTTGCTTTTAGAAATATTAGAAAAAAATGATCACGCTGAAATGCACTTTTTATAACCAAATAAAGTTATTCACGCCCTGCGGCAGGTATCTTGAAACGATCGTGCGCCACTGCGCCGCCGCAGCACTTTAGCCAGTTGCCCTCGGTGGTCAAGTAATAAAAAGGTTTTTATGAAATATTTGTGATTTGTGTATTTATCCGTACCTATATATATATATATATATATATATATATATCCGAAATGTACTTCATCAGAATTTTCATCAGAATATATACATATATATATATATATATATATATATATATATATATATATATATATATATATATATATATATATATATATATATATATATATATATATATATATATATATATATATATATATATATATATATATATATATATATATATATATATATATATATATATATATATATATATATATATATATATATATATATATATATATATATATATTTCCGAAATGTACTTCATCAGAATTTTCATTTGATACTAAACACGATATATTAAAACGGAAACATGCATTAGAAAACGGAAAACGTACATACATGAATCCTATACACACAACAGTCCTTTTTTTGGGCAGTCGTGTAAAAAATATGTATGAACCATAAACTGTTATTTAAAAATCGGTAATATTTTGGGGGAGAGTAATATCTGCTCTGGATAATATATAGTAAATATCAGCAATTATTAAGTAATCTAGAAGCATCAATTTAGTTTAATTTCTCTCTTGTTTGTTCATTTATTGCAGCCGGACGTTGCAGACGGCGGAAATGAAAATCGGAACTGTTGATTGCCTCAATGAGGATTCCGAACAGATATCAATAACTGGTTCTAAGTTGCGTATTTATAATTCCAGGGACACAGTATATATAGATTAAAAATATATTGAATAAAAAATATAAAATATAATTATATTGAATATATATATATATATATATATATATAATAAAAATATATTGAATAAAAAATCTAAAATATATTGAATAAAAAATATAAAATATATTGAATAAAAAATATAAAATATATAGAATAAAAATATATTGAATAAAAAATATAAAATATATTGAATAAAAAATATAAAATATACTGAATAAAAAAAATGGAATATTTGACATTTACGCTCTCGTTTTTCAAAATACAGCTCTTAGAAGAAACTAATAAAAATCGTTTGTGTCACCCCAAGACTTTCCCGGCGAGCAGCCATGGACTGATTTCATCTGAATATTTATTTCATAATTAAAAACGATGAGCGCTCTCTCTCGACCGGCGGTTGAACCAGATTGATTTCCGTTGCAACTGCCTATCTATTTCTCGGCTAAGGGCGGGGTTGGGCCAAGAGCCAACACAATAAATATTATTTGGCGGAATTGAAATATTATTAGTGTGGCTTGTATATGAGATATTTCAACCAAAACATAAAAATGTTTAATATTACATGGTTGGAATTGTTTCACCCATTGCGTATTTACATTTAATATTACACGGTTGGCTGTAAGAAATCGCGAAGCGATAAGCCCGCCGTTTGTACTAAGTTAAAATAGAATTTAAGTTTTCTTTACCAATGTAATTATTTTTGTTAGTACAATAAAGGTATTTTTCATTTCATTTCATTTTCATTTTTCAAAATGTGATTTTGGCCCAACAAGGCATTTGTGTATTTACCTAACCGCCTTACCTTTGAGTTATTATTAAAAAATTGGGTAAATCCTTTTTTTTTTCATTAGATTTTTCAATAACAATACTTGTTTAAAATATACCAAACAAAATTTATATATAAGCAGTTTTTTATAGCGGTTTTAAATATTTTTTTATATATGTATTTTAATATATTTTTTCCCAATGATAATATAGCGGACGTATCACGCACGTTCGTATAGGTAGGGCGGTTAAATTTCTAGTCTTTAAGTCCAATATTTCGAGATTGAAATGTAACTAGGGCGCCCACTGGTAAACCGATTTCAACCACAACCTTTTCAACTCTTGGCATGGCCAAATGATGCCTGCATGCCAAATTTCAGCTTAATTGTATTAAGCGTTTGGGCGCTATCGTGGCAGGATACACACAGACAGACACACAGAAGCGCGTTCACAATACTTTCGCAGGCAGCCCGACTCTGGAATTCCAGAGTCGGGCTGCTTGAAGACAACTTGAAAACCTGAGCGGGTTTAAAAAATCTTTAAAGAGACATTTACTCAACTCATGAATACCCCCCTACCTTCCCGTCTCTTCTGCTTGTCCTTATATTCCATTCCTCCCTTCGATATCGAGTTGGCATTCGTTACTAATCTCTGCTTTATATTTTATACTTTGATGACTATTATGTAAGTGTATTCATTTATCACTGTAGATCATTTATCATTTGTAAATCAATTTGCCCACATAAACCTTTAGTCACAAAAACCCTGGCCCGAAGATATTGCCACTTGGCAATAGGCCCACCACATTGTACTCTATTGTGTGTGCAATAAAGCTTCACAAATTTTTCCTTCTCGTCGGTTGGTGGGCCGGGAAAGTGAAACTGTCGTAGATTTCGACCGTGAATTATCGTACATTCCGTCATGATTACCATATTAGATTATCGTATATCAGAAGATGTAGTATGCAGATTATGCTTATCCCCGCCTAGGAAAAGACGTCTGTGTATTCGTACGTTACGTTGGCGCTTTGCTGGATTTGAATGGTCGCCGGCCAAAAAGTAACAATTAGCGAGTGGTTCCGTCGTGCCAAAAACTTTCTCGGACGGTGCCAGGGCAGCGCGCGGTCCGGCCGCATCAAAATAAAACTTTCACAAGAGAATGAAAACATGCCTCCCCTGTTCTGGCTTCTCTGCATGCGTCGACGACTCCCCTCCTTCGCCCCCGCCCGCCCTATTGCGACCCACGCCTAGACGACCGCGTCGCGCTGGGCGGCACCCGACGCACAGTGTTTTGTTTCATGTAAGCTACACTAAAAATAAGTGAATAGTAAAAATATTTTTTTAAAAACAAGCTTTTATGAAAATGCTCTGTCCCAAACCAACCCTGGGTGCAGCAGCCATGTCACGATAAAATATAGAACGGGCTATCATAATTGAATGCGTATACAAAAATTCGTTTCTGTGCTGTCGACAGTCGAGGAGTCCCCTCGTCGGAATCCAACCCTGGGTGCAGCAGTCATGTCATGATAAAATATAGAATGGGCTATCATAATTGAATGTGTATACAAAATTTTGTGTCTGTGATGTTGACCATGGAAGAGTATCCTCGTCGAGAGCCGATCCTGGGTGTAGAATCAGGTCATGCTCACCATAAAAATGCATTGTCATCGGAACTAAACCAATATGTAAAATTTAAACTTCATAGGATAAGAGGAAGTGCTTCTAATTCAGCTTGCAAGATTAGACCTAAACAAACTAACAAACTTACAAACATTGCAAGGTAAATAAAATCTTGTAAAATATTGGATTGCTTCTTACATTACTATTTTGTTATTGCGTTTTTATACAGAATAACGATGTTTTAAATTGGTGATTACCGTGGCGTAATGTCAAAGCATAATTTTATTTCATTACGTCGCGACCTTGGGATCTCGATTCTACTATAACAGCATGTAGTATAGCTTGACCGCTACTGCTATGCCGCTCCTGAGGTAGTCGCGCGGGGTGACGGGGGACCAAAGCAGACCGCTCCGCTTTGCTATTGGCTGTGCTTGTCATGCATACAAGGGATGAAATATCCAGAGATGGGGCATGCGTTCTCTCGTGACATCAAAACCGACATTTTCAAAGTGTCCGAATATTAAAAAAAAGGAAAGCAGTCTTTCCAGTGAAATCTTACTTGTAGAATTTGCCGCAAAAAAAATATATATTAAACAATGTATTTTTGACGAAAAGATGAGACAGCTCTTATTATCAATGATGAATTGATAAATAAAAAAATGTACCTCAAAATATTCCTAAAAATATTCTACTTTTGAAACAGCAATAGATAGCGGTTTTCTTCGCAGGATCGCTTCGCAATCGAAAAAACTGGTATATTGTCTAGAAGCACAGTTGGGTATTAAGGACCGTTAGGCACCGTTATAGCTGCGCGGGGATCAGAGTAGCTCCGCTCTGTCATTCCGTCGTTGGCAGTCACGGCGGCAACTCGTGTTATTTGTGCTGGGCTGTGCTTGTAAAATATTCAGAGATGGGTCGTGCGTTATCTCGTGACATCAAAATCGTATTTTTTAAACTATCCGAATATTAAAAAAAGAAAAGTAAACAAAGAAAGCTTTAAATATAAAAGTGACGCGAAAATCACCAAAATCGTGGCAGAGGCTACAGGGTACTGCAAAAGATCTGTAAGAAATGTGATAAAACAAGGAATTTCATCAACTGAACATTTGGGCCGATTAAAATTTCCATAACCAAAGTTCTCATAACCATATTAAAATCAGAAGCGCTATCTTAAGATCGGTACTAGGTTATCCGACATCGTGTGAACTCGTGCTTTTGATTCCCTTCCCCGCGCACGTCTGTCGGGCAACTTAGGAGCGGCATAGCAATAGCGGTCAGGTATAGTATTCGTACGATTATAGCCCGGACAAATGAATCAAGTTGAAACTACAGTATATTGTTATTTCTGTATTAACCGTAAGGAAAATTTTGAGACATATAATCAAGTAATGCAGTTTCAACAAAATTCCTTGTAATTGAACAAAATTACGATTGAAACATCGTTATTCTGTATTCTGTATAAATACCAAAATGGTAATGTAAAAAGCAATCTAATATTTTTCTCAGATTACTTTAATCAGGAGGGACAGACAAGTGTTTGTAGCTTCATTACATCATTAAAAAAATATTTTTAAAAATATATTGTTATGGTTCCTAAGCCGTTTATAATTTAAAATAATCATCAAATAAGATAACGTCACAGTTGCCCGGTACGTTGCCGCTCGTTGTCGTGTTTTGCTTGGAAGAGGGCCCATTCTTCGTACGCGGACGTATGGAAGCTGGTCGTAATGAGCGGATCCCGGCTTCGAATAATTATTAATTAATGATTGCGCCCTCGGAGCCCCAGCCTGCCGGCAATGTCGCCGGGCTGCGGCGCCCTGCGCCCTCGCCGAGCACCCCACTCACTGGCACAGATTAGGCTAGAGACGTAGGTGTGTTGCACTAGATGCGTAAGCTTTCCAAGTAATTTCCAGACGACGATCTTCCCCAGGGCTGTGCCTACATGAAATATTGGAAACGGAAATGGCTTTGTTTCATATAGAGCGGGGGCGGCTGTTTAAATAGTGGCAGCCGCTATTGAAACGACCATTCGGCTACTTGATACCGGGTATACAGCCGGGCAAAGGATGCCGTAATCCGTGATAGATTCTGTAGACACCGAATCAGTCACAATAAAAGAACGATCACATAACCTTATACCAGCCTGGGGTGACAATTTCGCCCTTGGTAGTCGACACAGCCCAACCAACTACAATTAAAACTGCTAAAATTGTCCCTTTTCATACTCTGCTTCTCGTTCAGCGTCCACGTTGGCATTTTTCTATATATATTGGACTATGATGACTGTGTTTACGGCCCATGCCTGAATAAGAGGAGGGAGCGAAGAATACAAAAGATTAAAAATGTCTACATATGGATTGCTTAACAATTCCGCCACCAAGTCATGTCACTACTTTTCTATCCAGCGTCTCTATGCTTTTCGTAAGGTTCACTTCCATAAATTAGTCAATACGCCTGGATAATTTATACTTAAAGCTAACTTGGTCACGAAACAACCTCTAGCTTGGTCGATGGACGGTGGCCAGTAGCGTTTCTCGCCATAATAAAAATCGGTTGGGTCATCCCAAGACTTTCCCGGCAAGTAGACAAGACTAAACCCCCCTCCCCCCCCCTTGCCCACTCCCCTTGTTTCCCCCACCCTTCTAGGGTAGCGAATGGTTTCGTGCAGCTTGGGCCATAGGATCCATTTTATTCTTGGATCGGCTCATTTCACTGTTCAACTCCTATTCAGAAGCCTCCTCCTGCGGAAGGCTACCCCGGGTAAGACTCTCACGTCTCAGCAGCACGTAAAAGCAAGCACGTGTTTTATTCGGCACTAAGTAGTTGCCATCAAAAGTTTGAGACAACTAAAAGTAAAAACAACCAGATAAACACTTAGTAACGAATGGGTAGTAATAAAAAAATAAATAACACAACAATAGAGTAAACACAAGTAAGATAGATCGAAATTTTGTTGAAAAATCCTATTAAAATATTTTTTTGCACAGATTCTTAACGCATGCTCGCAGGCTAGCAGGATGACTGCAGCAAGGTGACAGGGGCGCAGGCTTTACCCTCTCGGTACGAGAGTATGCCAATTTTTTTTTAATGACTGTTTACACGAGGGTGGTCGCTTTAGGCCCTATGCCCGCTTTAGGCCCCATTTCTCTAGGCCTAAAAATAAAGAAATACCAAAAAAATATTTCACGTGGATTCGACCCATACAACTTGCTCCTCTGAAAGTAGATCCGAAATCGTATCGATCTGGTGAGAGCTCGTTTATGTCTCATCTGTTGTGTCAACAGATGTTATTCTGTAGCTCGATGGAACCACGTCCCTTGCCACTATATACCCGTCGAGTCAGTCAATGGGACCGCGGCGATTACCAACTGTGACGCCAGCGTCAAGGGGATTCGACGTGCTGGATTCTGCCAACGTGACTATACAGGAGGAACAACCCATTAGGACATGTGTAAGAGTAAACGGACGAACTACCTCCACCATTTTCTACGCATGTCCATTAATACTTTGATGTTTCTAGGTTTGAGAGGGACACTGCGAGACATTTTCAGGGAATATCCTCAGAATTTATTGCCTGCTCATTTTTAGAAATATAATATGTATATCTTCAATAAAGTCAAAAATCGCAATAATATTAATACCAGTAAAGAAATAAGCTTTCAGTTTCCAAAAATCGTTTAAAAACTGTAGTAGGTATTCTTTTTTATGGGACAATATATACATTAAGGATGGCTAGTTAGGATGGCTTTGCATTTAAAATATATGTAACGTTATAGATTTAATGAAGAAGTTTGAATTTGAAATTGAGTTAGAATTTTTATAAAAGAATTCCACGGGAATTTTAGAGTTACCAGTAAAACTATTTAAGCATCGTATTGGAATCTCGCTTTGTGAAAAAATCGGTTGTGTCACTCCGAGACTATTATTATAATAATTTCATTAATAAAATAGATGAGCGACCTATCTTGGCCGGCGGAGGAGCCACGTTGGGTTTCATTGCGACGCCTCAGGCAGCGCAGTTCGTTTCTCGGTTAAGGGCCCCTTTGGTCCAAGCGCCAATAGATAACGTTTATATTTAATTAAAATGTATGGCGGAATTGAAATATTTTAGTGTAGCTTGTATATGAGATATTGGGCTCGATTGACGAACGAGACAGGGCAATACGCTAGAACGGAATGAAAATGAACGGTTGCCACTTTTTCGCATTAAAACTACCCACCAAAGGTAAAGCATCTGAATCTAAGGCCGCACGAAATGTGTTCAAATGTATTCGGACGAGTATAAGTTCGACAGGTAGTTTTTATCGACGATTTTTTATTTCATATTTCGCTCTAACGTATTGCTCTATCTCGTTCGTTTGAAGTAATTTCAGTTTTATCTCACAAAGAAACGCAATCGGGCCCATTGTAACCAAAATTTCACATTATGATTTCGGCCTAACAAGGCATCTGTGTATCAAACTCTAAGTCTATAAGTCCAATATTTCGAGGTTTATATATAGCTAGTACGCCCCCTGGTGGATCGATTTCAAGCACAACCTTATTAACACTTGCCATAACCAAATGATGCCTGCATACCAAATTTCATCTCAATCGGGTTAAGCGTTTGGTCGCTATCATGGAGGAAGGCACACACACATGCACAGACAGACTTCTATCTGAAAATGGTCTTTGTCGTCTCAGGGGGCTCAAAATGAATATTTCCGTCTTCATCTCGAAAAAAAACTTTTTGCGCATTCACAATACTTTCCTCCTCGTCGGTTGGTGGGCCGGAAAAGCAACATTATACTATGAGATTAACGACTGCTTGAATGATAACGATGCCTAGTGTTAATACGCTTATTTTTCTGATTCGCTTCGCTATATATGCAATTCTACGAAAACTAAAGGATTTTTAAAATCTTAGCTACTCCATTTTCATGTATTCAAAGAACGTGAAAAAATAGATTGTATCTGAACAATATTACTATCAAATAAGTGGCTCTATGATTTTCTTTGGCGGTATAATTGTTTGTTTGTATGTATGATTATACTCTTTAGCTCTACTTGACATGAGTAAGAAGAACCTTAGAACCACTATCGCTCTTCTCACGGGACACATGACCCTTAGAGCACATCTATTCAACCTTGGCTTGACCGAGAGCAAGGACTGCCGAATATGTGGCGAAGAACCTGAAGACAGCATACGCATCGACAAAAAGGGATGTTGTGACAACATGACTGACTATCGCCCTATATCGCTTTTGCCCGTTTTTCTTGAAAAAAATATTCTCACAAGATTGACCAATTTCTTTCAGAAAATAATATTCTCAGCATCAAGCAATTTGGTTTCCAAAAAAATCTTTTAACCCAAGATGCCATTGCTAATCTCATAAAGAAAACACTACTAAGCCTTGAAAATAGCAAAAAAAACAGTTGGCATTTTCTGTGATCTCTCTAAGGCTTTTGATTGTGTAGAACATTCAGTTCTACTAGAGAAACTAGAACACTGCGGGATTAGGAATAGGGAACTAGCGCTCATACAGTCCTACTTACAAGGTCGTACCCAGATTACGCAAGTGGGAAGTAGCAAAAGTACCCCACAAAGTATCTCCAAAGGTGTCCCTCAAGGCTCTATACTCGGCCCCTTTATTTTTCTGGTTTATATAAATGACATCCGTGATTGTATTAGGTCAGTGGATGATGAGATTATCCTATTCGCCGATGACACATCCCTTCTTTTTAGCGATAAAAATAGAGACGAGCTTGAAATAAGGATTGATGAAACGATAAATAGACTTGCTGTCTGGTTCCAAGTTAATAAACTCTCGTTGAATGTTTCAAAATCTAAAACAGTGTGTTTTTCTTTACGGCCGTCCGACTCTAATAATATAGCCTTATTCTTTGGAACAGACGAATTGGAAAATGTCTCTTCTACCAAATTTCTACGTTTGCAGATCGACCAAAAATTGCAATGGTCCGATCACTTAGAAGAGCTTAGTAAAAAGCTGTGTAGGGCTGTTTACGCAATAAAAAAGATTAGAAATTTATGCGGCTTTGAGGCTGCTAAATCTGTATATTTTGCTTATTTTCATTCTTTGATGACATATGGCCTAATGTTTTGGGGAATGGCAGCAAATTCGAAGAGGATTCTTATCCTTCAGAAAAGGGCTTTACGCAGTCTTTACAGAGCTTCTCCAAGAACTTCGTGTAAGCCGTTTTTCATCGAGTCGGGAATCATGACGATGTACTCGTGCTATATCCAACAAAATATTATGTTCGCTCGTAAGCACATATCGGATGTCCCGGCAAATAGCGATTTCCATCAACACAATACAAGAAATAAATTTGATCTACATCTAAATCGGCACAGGCTTAGTAAAGTGCGCAACAGTTTCCTTCACCAAAGCCTGTGTTATTATAACAAGGTCCCAACACATATCAGAAGTCTTGGAGAGAACCAATCAAAAAAAATCTTATTTAATGGCCTAGTCAAGAATCCAGTATATGACTTAAGAGATTTGGATAATGCTGAGTTCTTATTCCAAGATCATCCTAATATAAAATAACGAAAAATTCATGATAATCAACTTTGCCAAAGAGAGTAATTTTTATTTTTATTTTTATCGACGACAGCTATATTGCTAGATTTGACAATTAATTTCAATTTAGATATTTTTAGTATACCCTTATCTATTTTCATGACCATCATATTATTGCCTTAATAAATATGACTACAGACATTGAGCTCTTTTTTTGATGAGCAATTTTGATTATTAGATTATTTTCTATTTAGCAATGGTTTTCAAACCAATTATAATTTACTAAAATTAATTTATATTACCACAACTATATCATGATAGTTAATATTCTTTAATTAATTACATTATTTAAAATTTTAGAGGCAAAGACGCATCCAAGTGTAGGAAAGCCTACCTACTGGAACAGAACTAAATTGTAATTGTAATTGTAATTGATGGTCGCTGCCCAGGCCTCGCCGCAAAAAGACACAGTTTACTGGGACGAGCCTTTCTCGAAGCCAGCGATCTGCCCAACTTGGAGGTCAGTAATCTGCATGGACTGGTAAGCAGTACCGGGCTACTAGCAGACCACTGACACAACCACAAAGTGGGTAGTTACAAAAGATCTTATAGATCCAGGTGACATCAAGGGCTGAAAACAAGCCCCCCACTCTGTTTACTACTACTACTACTACTTTTATTTATTAACTATTTGCAGACCATTTTTAAATCTAGTTTTATTATTATTGCTGTTTATTTTATTATCATAATAATTATTTTCTCTTATTTCGTTATAATATATTAGATATTATTACACGTTATTCAAATATGTAAATTAAAACACTCTTGAATATATACTGCTTATTTATTAGATTTAGTACATATTATTTTTTTCTTTTTCTTTATTACATTGGTTTACAATTTGCAACTAATTTATTCGAGTCTCGTTGGTGCAGGCTTCAGCCTAGTAAGGCAGACTTTGTATATCACATTTTCAAGCAATAAAAAATACCCGGGTTGAAAAGTCACATTTCTTTATATATTCCCCGATAAAACAACTGTTACAAATTGCATCGCGTTGTCAAAGTTTTATTCTATACGAGCATTCCTGAAAAAGTTTTTTGTGTACGAGCATACCCGACTATTGAGCATAGCTGACTTCCTAAAATCATAGCGGATGATTTTACGGCTCTTACATATGCGCCCATAAATATACGTCAATATTTTACATGAAGAATAATGGAGCGGTAGAACTTTTGACGCTCGGACGTGGGGTTGATGGGGGCTGATGGACAATGGTATGCAGGGGAGGGGGGGGGGGGGGAGTATAAGGGGAGAAAAGAGTGAAAAGGGCGGAAAGGGACAACGAAATGGTGGGAGGGAAAGCAGGCGATCGGGAGCTTACAAGTTTCGCGCGAAAGTTTCTCGCTGGACGGTTGCCTGCGGCGAGTTCATCAATCATTTATCCTGACCGCCGTGGCGCCAAAAAAGTTCATCTGCGCCGGCAGTCCCGGAGCCCATTGCAGTTTGCAGGCATTTGTGGTGGTCTTTCAGCCCCCCACACTCCTTATTCTCATTATTTATTTATTTATGCCAATATCTATTTGTTAAAAAAAACACACGCACAATAGAGAACAAAATGGTGGACCTACTGCTAAGTAGCAATGTCTTTTTACATATCGCCAGGGTTTTTGTGGGCATATTAATTAAAAAAATATTTTTTTATTTAGTTGTGGACAGGTAAGATATGATTAAACTAATTATAATGAAATAAAACAGTAACTAAAAACTTGAGTCATTAAAACGATAAAAACGATATTGAAGTGAAGAATGGGATAAGTTAATTAACGGAAACGGGGGACGAGCGATTCACTCTTTACAGAAATTCGATCAGATTTTCAAGTTTTTTCAAGAGCAAAAAGACTGAGTTGCAGGGATATGTATGGACAACATGACAGGTCACTCCAATTTGTTGCCCACGCTAATTACACAATCGCACAAATTACAAGAGTTTAGCTTAATAGAAGGCTGTAACTAAATGCTCCAAAAAATTAAAAACCAGATGAAAATTAAATATATAATTATATGCGTTAATAATAAATTAATAAAAAACGGAGTTACAAAGAGAATTAGTAGCATCCGACGTTTCGGCATACAGATACAGGTACGGATACGGCATACAGTTTTAAGAAGAGGTTACCACTTAGTAAGAATTGTGAAACTGTCTCACTACGATCACTGTCATAATTGAAAATATGGAATATACGTCGGCAACGTCACCGACTTGACACTACACACCTGGAGCTCGAGTTTCCCGCCAGAAAGTATTTAAAAAACTACACTACACTATGCATGAAGTGTAAAAATTACACTGCACTTTAATATGCGCATGACAAGCCGCCTAACTCGCACAATACTTATATCCACCGAAAAGATAAATGAGAATAAATCCTAATAAAGCTTTTTTCCTTTTTAAGTCGATGGTTCTTATATCTATCGTTTTTCAGATCATGCGGAAATGTGTTATTTAGATATGACAATGGGCTTTAAAACTGCACATAGTTGGTTGCAATTCGTCGATTTTTCTCGCTGAACATTTATAATGGTATTCTATCAGTCGAAAGGATATTGGCCGCTTAATGTATTCAATGTGAGGTAAACCACAGCTGCATTCGATTTTATACACACCCATAGTTTTGCAGTGTTACGATAGGTCACTAGGAAATAAATCAGTTACGAGTGCTATTGCAAACATATCTTGCTTTTTTCCGTAATAGTGACATATGTACCTGTTTATGACTTTAAATTTTATAAACATTGGTTGACATTTGACAGAGTACTGCATTTTATTTAATGTTATGGTTTCAGCGTGCCCTTGTTAGCCATGAAGATGGAGCATGATTATCGTGCAATAATTTGGTATGATTTTAAAGTCGGGCTAATTGAAATCGGCTGTCGAAATTTACTTGTATCAGCATTTGTGGATCCTGCTCGTTCCCTAGCAATTGTTTTTTATTGACTTTCTGAATTCAGAATTAACAATTTTTATTGAAAATTGACCGGATTAGCCGACGCCCAGCAACTTAAAAAGCCATCAAAGCTCTGAAAAAAATACTGCTTGATAGTTCAAAATCGATTTAGAAGCAGATCGAAGAGACTCTGTAAATATGGTCACAAATCATTAATAGAATTCTGCAGCAACATCCCTGCATCAGAAAGCTTTGCTTTCGTTGTATGTACCATTCGCTCACTGCAGATCAAAAATAAGCTCGCGTGGTGCAAATGAAAATGATCACTAAATTCGACAATATTTGTTTTGTTGTCATGAGACATTCCTTTTTCTAACAATATAAGCCAGAAACCAAGCTACAGTCTAAAGGTTGGATGTTTCCAAACGAGGGTCCCATAAGAAAAGTAAACACCGAAACAGCCTAGAAGGGATATTATTCCTGCATATGACATCGCGCTATGGTTTATATATATGATGGCTATAAACCATCGTATAACATATTCGATAGTTCGGCCATGTTTGCCGAATAAACGATAGTCGCTTGCCACGTAAACTTCTTTTGCGAGACCGTTCGACAGAATGGAGAATTCAGCATTCGGCACCGAAGAAAACTTGGCTAGAGAACATCAAAGACGACTTAAAGAATTAAAGATTATCGGCTATCGATACTCGAGACGTCGCCGAAAATCTTCAACAATGGAAGCGAATCGTGAATGGAGTACAAGATCAAGCGGCGCGGACAGCCGCGTATTGGCTGCGAGGACGACCCCTATCCAATCGCAGGCTACGGAATAAATAATAATAAGATTGAAATAATAAATTGCTCTACTGATGATATATTAATTCAGGAAAATACAAGTTCTCATGACCTATATCTGAGTGACTTCCCCGCTACCGCTGCAATCCAGCGCCAAGGGGTAGATTAGTGGTCATGTGGCGACAGTTTCGTTAGAAGATCGTAAAATAATCAATTCAAAGTAAAATGCAGTGAATTTTATTCGCAATTTGGCTTTAACAAGTTGAAACTAAAACGTCGACGATCTCGATCGTAAGGGCCCCTGTTTCGCTTCTTTCGCTGTTTCGTAGGAAAATTCAGTTTTGCTTCTCGCGAACAAAGGGAAGTCCGTATTTGACAGGCTTATTTTAAAAATACGTTCTTAATGCAAGAACTCTTAACTACGTAATTTAGCATTTTATGAATAAAAATCTAAGTCTGTCAATCAACGCCGTATTTCTAGTGTTAAAAATGAAAGCAAATAGCTGTTTCTTATAGCTTCTTAGTAAAATTTTAGGCCATGCCTAAATTAAAGTATTCATATTAACTGCCTTTACATCAAGGATCCAAATTCATATAGTCGTGTACCCGATCACATCGAAAACCTACAATGGTCTCCCGGCCTACCGCACCCGGACTAGACGCAGCATACCCGCTGACTTGCCGCTTGCTCATCCTTGCCAGATTAGATTATGTAAATTAAGATGGAGTTGAGTTTGACCTCGACGACATATTTTTCTCAGGCGGTCTGTGGCGCGATTCTTGCATATTCTCAAAAATGGCAGCAAATTCATTGCAAACTCTTATACTTCGAAAAAGGGCAGTGCCCAGTCTATATAGAGTTTCTCCAATAACTTCGTTTGAAGTCAAGTCGGGAATAATAACCATATTCTCGTGCTGCGTCTACAAAAATATTATCGCTCTTAAACATACATCGGAGGTCCAGGTTAATAGTATTTTTTATCAACCCAATACGGCACCGGCTTAGCAATCCTCTTTTATTTAATTAAGGTCCCTGCGTATATCAGAAGTATTGGAGAGAATCAGTTAAAAAATAGTCAACAAATAGCTAAGTCCAAAATCCAATATATAACTTATTTGGGTAATGCTAAGCGGATAATACTTTAAAATTATAGCAAAGAAAAATTCCTGATTGATGACATTTGCCTCAGAGCGTAGTTATTATTTTTATCGACGAATGCTTTATTGCTGGATTTGATTATTATTTTAATTTAAACATTTTTAGTATTCTATTATCTATTTTATTAACTACGACATATTTGACATGATAATTATGATTGCAGACATTGTGTCCATTATTTAATACGCAATTTTCTTTATAACCTCATTTTCTATTAATTGATGAATCTCATACAGATTATAAAACATTTCAATAAATTTATATTCTCACAAACGTCACAATAGTTATTTTTTCATAATTACGTTATTGAGAATATTAGACCAATTGTGGAAATGCTTACTACTGGAGGAGAATGAAATTGTATTGTCATGAGGAAAGACAGCGTTCTGGTCACATGAACCTGGAGTCCAAGGTTCTGGTGACATTAACTCCATTCGTCGTCGGGGTCACCAATGTGCTACGATACGAAAGCGATATTTACCTAGTAAATGCGCCGCAAGATTAATATATAAGATAGTGATATTCTAGGGATCTTCAACATCGATGCATTTTCCTAATGACCGACCATTTTTTAAATTTTCTAACCCACCAACCCGAGAGAAGGGAAAGTTTTGTGAATGCGTTTTTTTTCGAGATGACCGATATATCTATTTTGAGTCCCCGTGAGACGATTAAGACCATTTCCAGATTGAAGTCTGTCTGTGTGTGTATTCCTCTACAATAGCGCCCACACAGTTAATCTGATTGAGCTGAAATTCGATTTGCAGGCATCATTGGTAGTCAGTAAGAGCTCAAAAGATTGTGGTTGAAATCGGTACACCAGAGGGCGCACTAGTCATAACTCATCCTCGAAATATTGGACTTGGAGACTGTAAACTTGGTACACTTTGCCTTGTTAGGCCGAAATCACATTGTGAAATTTTCGTTGGAGTATCTAATATACGAGCTGCACTAATAATATTTAAATTTAGCCATACATTTTATTCAAGTTTTCACGCCAAGCATCCGAGGCTATCCGAGATACGAGCCACGCCGCCCGAGGCAATTGTAACGGTACCCAAGCGGGTTCGTCTGCCGGCCGAGAAAAGGCGTCTATCGATTTCATTTAAGAAATCAGTCCTTGGTTACTTTCCAGGAAAGTCTTGGGGTGACTCAATCGATTTTCATTAGTGCCACGTCTTAATGTGCCATAACTGGAGCTGAGCGCTCAATGTACCATCAAAAAGTCGCTCGTTTTGCTTGTATTTTCAAGTCTCGACCTTTTAAAATTCAATCCTTCTTAAGGCTACTCTGCGAAAACTTTCGTCCCTCTTCACTGCGTTTTCATTGAAATTCAAGGGCCGTTGTCGGACCAAGTTTCCGGGATTTCAGATTCTTAATTACGTTGACGATTAATTTAACAATATTAACCCGATTTAAATTCCCAGCATAGATTAAATGGATAAGCGTGTCTCGCTGCTGGGATTTCCTAAATTCGTATTTCATACATTAACGTTTATAAATATTGTTAATATTTTTCTTACCAAAAATCGGGCGAATAACTAAAAAGCGGGTCGATTACTAAACTTATGACGTAACAGTCGTAGCCACCTTTATATCTTCTCAATTATGAAGCCACTGCTCAAAATATAGTAATGTCCAACTTTAATTGCTGTAATTTCATACATTGATCCGAGTGATAGAGTCTCTTCTCCGTTAAGGTTTGTCCCCGTCTTTATCTTGCGCTTTCCTCTGACGCATGCTTTTAACACCATAGCGCATGCAATAGCGCATGCGTCAAAACTAGTCAAACGACAGCGCATGCCTCAGCGCTCGCCGATCCGGCACCATGTGGATAGGCGTGAGTCACTTCGTGCATCTTGCGACACAAAATGGCGGAAGATAAAGAAAAATCGTTTCGGTTTATAGAACATTATCAAAATTGTACTATATTATGGGAATAGAATTATATTACATCAACAAAATAATTATAATACATTATAACACAATTATAAAACAGTATAACAATAAACTAAAAAGGAACGACGCTTTTACTGTTCTGGGCCGAAAATACATTTTTTTATGTGAATATGGTCAAAACCCAATATATTCACATTTCAGCCTGAAGTCATATTTCTCCAAGAAACGTAATGATTACAACAAGCTCACACTAGTTCGTCGTATTATCCACGGGGTACTGTCAGTGATCGCAATTAAATAGGCGAAAGCGATAAGTGTAGACGTATAGCTGCATGCGTCTTGAGGTATTCAATAAAGCATGCGCTAGACGCAAGATGAAATTGAAAATAATGACGCAAAATGAAGACGAAAGCGCACAAGTGGGGACATACCTTTACGGTATTTCTTTCTGGGTGCAATGTACTCTCGATCTAAGTTATGCCGTATCATGCCATGGTCATTTCAAAAAGCCTAAAATTCTCAATTCCATAATTATGCATGTTAAAATGCATTAAATTATATAAGCATAGCTAAGATATAAGCATAGCTAAGCTGCCGACACATTCAGATGCCCATAATCATTTTACCGTAGGGAGAAAAATCTGATTCTTCCACGTCTAGACCTAGAACTTTTTAAAAAGGATCCAAACTACGTCAGAATGAGATGCTATAACAAACTGTTCTCTTAGTATCAAAAAATATGCCGGGAAGGAAAAAATCCCCAGTCTAAGTATAAGCTGAAAATATATATCAATGAAAGAGGACTGTACTATATTAACGATATCTAATAACTGTTCGCATCTTGTCTATAAATTTCTATTTCTATAATAGGCACTTAATCGAGTTTCTATTAGAGTAAAATTTATTGACGGTTTCTATAACTATTGATAACACATATTATTAAAACACATTAATACCATTTTGACATTATTAAAGACATTTTATTTTTAGTTTGACTACGCTTATATATTTTTTTCTGTTTTTAGTACAACATTTATTACATTTTATTTTATTTTTTAGTATCATTTTAACCCTTCACGTTGCGAGGTAAAAAGTCACCTATCACTTTTGCGCGCGACATATTCGCGCAAAAAATCGACGCGAGTCAACGGCCTTGAGAAAAACGATCATAACTTATAAACCACTAATCGGATTAAAAAAAGATAAAGAGAAAAATGATCGCATTGAAATTTGACATATAAAACATTATAACCTTATCTCGTAAAACAATTAGGATAATAATGAATAAATATTACAAAATTGGCAAACTGAAAAAACTCGCCTATAAAATCATTTCGATTTTTTTGTAAATACAGTTTTTGTAAATATCAAAAATTGTAAATACAGTTATGTTCTCTATTAAATGCTTTACCAAAACGATATTTTTTTTTTACTTATTTGCATACAAAAATACGGAAAAAATATTTATTTATTCAGCCAAGAAAAATTGTATGTATTCTCGTAAAAAAAAATTTTTTTAATTTTTAATTTGTGACTACTTATGGTATTTTTTTATATGAAATTCTTTCAAAATAACTTTATTACTACATCACTTCTTCTTAGAAATCACACCAGAACTTTGAGCTTTGTCTGATATTATAGAAAAATCTAAAGTTTTGAGAGTTTCCGCGTCTGAACCTAATAATAAACTTTGAATGCCCATAATATAAAATTCGTTAGATTTTTTCAATTATATTGTCTTATCATAGACTTATTATATGTCTAATAACTAATTACTATACTCCAAAGAGTCACATTTCATCGAAAAACTATGGAAAATCGCACTTTTTTCTCTCATAGTAATTATCAAAACAAGTTTCATTTTCGCGAGCAATATTAGAACACAACATATAATGTTCAAAATACGCCTAATTATGTGATAACTTAGGATGTAAATGAAGCAATACCTATTTTATTAGTAAATTAAAGCGACATTACGTCATGTTTCGCGATATAACTGGATATTTCACAAACATTACAAAATAAACACGGCCATTTTTGACAAACACGGCCGGTTTGTTGACAAAGTGTTTTCTTCGAAAATTCGTGAAAAACAGCAAATGGATTGTCGAAATTATATAATCCTACTGGCTAATCTACTTAAAAAGGGAAATACTCACTTTAATCCGGTATAAACTGCACTTAAATCCAGAAAACACTTCACAACACAAACACTTCGGCGAACACCGCGCGCGCCGCCGCCATCGCGCGATCTGCGACTGTCGTCAGAAATGAGGTCATCGATTTTGTAAGGATGTAGTGATTCATATTTCTAACATCGCATGCGGCAATCGAGCAATTTCATAGTGTTGCATATTTGGCTATATTATGGCATCATTCGATAGAATATACAATCGCATTTCGAAATTTAAACGACATTTTCTTGAGCGGCGAGCGCGATATCCCGTATGGGATAGTTTGGATTTCAGCCGGCCGCCATACATATCCCGCAAGGGATGTTAAGTGCCTAGCGGGTTAAAGGATTGATATAATATTTCGATTATTTTTCTTTTTATTATATTCACTATGTTTTTTTAAAAATACAATCAAATCACAATGAGTTAATCTTTATCTACATGTCTTACTCTATGTATTTTATCCATCTGGCAGTACCAAATATTATTTCAGGTAATTACTATTAAACTAAATGATGAGACTCAATTTGATTATACAATATTACATAATGTGCTTAATATACTTTTTTACAATTAAGCATTTTTCTTTTGATTGGTAATAGAATAAAGAATTTAATCATATCTTAATCGTAAATGTAATTAATGTTAAAGATTAAAAATGATTTGATTTGATTTTACAATGTAAGCCTCCTTCTCTTCCTCTGACTCACTATCTTTCTCTCTCTCTCATACATTCTCTGTCTGTCCGAATCAAAATCCGAGTGCGTACTCCATTTACACCGCTTGTTTAGATCCATTCACTGATAACGTTATTGGCATTCGCTCGAATGCCGTGACGTCAAGACGCCAAATACGCGCGTCCCCTTCCCCCTTCCATCCCCCGGGTGGTGCACTGCAGCGGCAGCGGTAAAGTCGCCCAGATGTAGGTCATGAGAACTTGTATTTTCCTGAATTAATATGACGTCAGTAGCGCATTGTCACTGACCTTCCGTCTAAATTTAGCGACGTGTCCGCGGGAAAGCCTCCGACACTGACCCATTTTAGCGCCGTTGGCTCAGCCAAACCCCGCCTTCCGAGCGACGTTCGCTATCGGCGCCGCTAGATGGCGCTGGTAGTAAAAATAAAAAGAGAAACCAAATAAAATGCATTTAGAATACAATTGAGAGACATTTATACCATTTGCTACGCTTAGACGTAGAGGCGTAGCGCGGCGTAGTCGGAATTTGGGACGGCACGGTGGTAGGCGAAATTAAATGTTTGAAATAGGAGCGATTGAAGTTGGACGATACCGTATTGCGACGTCATAGTATAGTAATTGACCCGCTTATTAGTAATTTAATCGATTTTTAATAAGTAATCAGACTTATTTCAAAGCTACAGCATGGATCGTTTGCTTATATATTGGAGAGTCTGGAAATTTTAAAGTTATTTGGATATGGTTTTACCATATTTATAAAAACCTCCAAGTAAAGTTTATATTTTAAGAATTTTCAGGATTGTTTTTTATCAAAATACAGTATATCTATTATACTAATAAACAGTAAGCCTGCTGGACTAATATACGTGCATTAAAAAACGACGGAAAGACTTGTGAGTAATATTTATTAAAAAAACGGTTTTCATTCCAACACTTTCTTGGCAATCTGTTTCAATTAAAATAACGATTGCAAACGCGCGTCGCTGTAAAATACATACTCGCTTAAATATTCAAATTTTAAACGAGCAACACAACGCAATGAAGATTTAAATTTAGAACGCGCGTCGCGCGATCTCAAACGCTGTTTACTAATTTTAATTTACATGAAAACATCATCCTATAAACAGATTTCTTTGACTTCGACTTCCACTTTTTTACTTTTTCGACTTTTCTACTTTTTCGACTTTTTTTGCTTTTTTGACTTTATTGACTTTTATTACTTTTCCGACTTTTTTACTTTTCCGTTTTTTTTAACTTTTCCGACTTTCCGACCTTTTTGACCTTTTGACTTTTTTTTACTCTTGACTTTTTCGACTTTTTTGACTTTTTCGACTTTTTTGACTTTTTCGACTTTCTCGACTTCTTCGACTTTTTTGACATTTTCGACTTTTTTGGCTTTCGCATATTTTGAAATTTTACGCATTGTACGGAATGAATAACAGTTATGGATAGCGCAGCTGTCAAACAATACGATCGCCGCGATAGCCATCTAGAAAGTGGCCAATGTTCCCAAAATGACCAATTTCGATTTTTTCGATTTTCAGTTGTTTCTTTGAGTTTTTTCTAAATATTTTTTTTGTAAACCACCCCTGAATCAAGCCAAACAAAATAAAATAAAAATAATTCAAATCGGTCGAGTAATTTCCGAGATCCTGCGAGACTAAAGCACGGTGATTCATTTATATATATAAGAAGATATATATATATATATATATATATATATATATATATATATATATATATATATATATATATATATATATATATATATATATATATATATATATATATATATATATATATATATATATATATATATATATATATATATATATATATATATATATATATATATATATATATATATATATATATATATATATATATATATATATATATATATATATATATATATATATATATATATATATATATATATATATATATATATATATATATATATATATATATATATATATATATATATATATATATATATATATATATATATATATATATATATATATATATATATATATATATATATATATATATATATATATATATATATATATATATATATATATATATATATATACACTACTGTGAAAAAGTCTTCGAACAGTTACCCACAAAATAAAGGAGGTGTCGTATTTTTGAAAGTAACTAAGTGCGCCCATTCCTTTTTTTTGTCGGGCTTGTTCATTCATCGGAGGAGTCATAAAACTTTATTAGACATTTCTGCAACCTACCTGGGTTGGGAAACAATTAAAAGAGTGGACAATGGTAAAATTTTCACAAAATGCTGTTCTCGTCTTTACCTGAAAAAGGGGTTGTATTTAATACTAATGTTATTTTTGAGTAGTTGCATATTGAGTACGTCGCAAAACGGTTAATTTGAAATAGTTTTTGATTCTCTCTGCGAATATTAAAAAAAAATATAATTCGAAATACCGTCGTTGAACCCTGCCGCGGAAAATTGTTTATATTGCTGTTGACCTGTGAACTCTTTTAATATATTTTATTAAAATGAATACAATTAGTGCAGTGGATTTACAAAAAAATATTATTCACCATAAAGAAGGACATTCAGTGCGAAAAATCCAACAACTGATTGGAAAATCCGTTTGTGAAATCTATAATGTGATCAAAAAATTCAAAAATACCGGCCAAATCGAAGACTGTCCGAGGAGTGGAAGACCTAAAAGGATTGATGAATAATCAGAGCACTATAAATTGGTCTCATCCTTGAGGTCAAAAAAAAACTCAAGCCGTGATCTGGCCCAGGATCTTAGTGAGTCTTGCGGCGTTTTGGTGACCCCATCGGCGGTTCGAAAAGTCCTGCTGAAAAATAATCTTCGAGGGTGTGTGACCAAGCAGAAACCATTACTTCGTAAGAATAATCGCCAGAGACGATTACAATTTGCCCAAGAACATTAAACTTGGACCATGGGCAGTGGAAAAAAATTCTCTGGACAGACAAGTCCAAATTCATTTTTTTAGATCTAATCGCCGCCAATTCGTCCGCAGATGCCACGGAGAACAATATAAAGATAAGTGTTTGGCTGCAACAGTTAAGCACGGGGGAGGTTCTGTTATGTTTTAGGGGTATTTTTCGGTGAATGGGGTTGGACCCTTGGTCAGAATTCATGAGAGACTGTATTCAGACGGGTACATGAATTACTAAAGCAGTACAGTTGTTGGATTTTTCGCACTGAATGTCCTTCTTTATGGTGAATAATAATTTTTTGTCGATTCATTGCACTAATTTTATTCATTTTAATAAAATATATTAAAAGAGTTCACAGGTCAACAGCAATGTAAACAATTTTCCGCGGCAGGGTTAAACGACGGTATTTCGAATTATATATTTTTTAAATATTCGCAGAGAGAATTAAAAACCATTTCACAATAACCGTTTTGCGACGTGCTGAATATGCAACTACTCAAAAATAACATTAGTATTAAATACAACCCCTTTTTGAGGTAAAGACGAGAACGGCATTTTGTGAAAATTTAACCATTGTCCACTCTTTTAATTGTTTCCCAACCCAGGTAGGTTGCAGAAATGTCTAATAAAGTTTTATGACTCCTCCGATGAATGAACAAGCCCGACAAAAAAAAAGGAATGGGCTCACTTAGTTACTTTCAAAAATACGACACCTCGTTTATTTTGTGGGTAACTGGTCGAAGACTTTTTCACAGTAGTGTATATACGTATATATATATATATATATATATATATATATATATACATATATATATATATATATATATATATATATATATATATATATATATATATATATATATATATATATATATATATATATATATATATATATATATATATATATATATATATATATATATATATATATATATATATATATATATATATATATATATATATATATATATATATATATATATATATATATATATATATATATAGATATGATGTTACTAGTGCATATTATTTCAACAATGTCCTCCTCGTAAATCCGCACGTAAGTATCAGACTTCCGGTCGTAGGTTCCATGGGCAAAATCATTTATAATGACTCCGGGGAATTGATAGTTTTTCATGCATCATATAAATTATTGGGGCGAGTTTATGATATGCCTGCGATAAAAAGAGGGATCGCGCGGGAATGAAATTTTTATTACGCTCGGTACTGGACTGCTTATAAAAGGTGGCAGGCTGCTTATAAAAGCGGCTTTATGGCAGTCTGAGGCGCGTAAAAGGCGAACCTGGGAATATGTGTCTCTTATTATCACTTTATGTGGATGTTTAAAGTTAACGAGACGCGGGATTTCTTCCAGGAAATATGTTGCCTCTCGGTTAGCCGCCCTTAGGACCCCCTAGCGGACACTCATTCCCTATTCAGGTAGGGTATTTCCTCTGCGTGAATACTCTATATATTTTTTTATTTCAGATCGTGTTTATGCATGCTTTTTTACGTTTTCCCCATCAACGCGTTCTCCATTTTGTTTTATTTTTGTTTTGTTACGTGAAATAAATGCGGTTATTTTCATTTCTTTTTGTTGTATTTTTTAATTTGACATTATTGCCACCATTTTTTTTTACTTTGTTATTCCATTTAACATTAATGATATTTATCTATAACCTTGAAAGTTCCATTTTTAAGACAATTTCTTCCATACCTAATCTTTGTTGACGTCATTGAATATATTAAGATTGACATTTCAATTTAGGCGTTGATTAACGTCGTAATCTTGAATAAAATGTCTCGAAAACGCAAAATAAGACGTCTATCAGTAATATCATAGTGGATGATTTGTAATAATTTTACTAGATGATTGTTGTAGCTACTGTAGGTGTTAGCTACTCGAAATTTTAGAGTAGTAATGAAAACATAAAAGTTATTTGCTTGTTATACCTAGTCTTTTTTGAAAAAACCAATTGATTATGATTATACAACTTTCAAAGCGTATGAGAATATGGTAATAATTCAAACTAATTTCATGCTAGACGGTAGAAGCAGCTATTTTTCAAATTGCAGAATGATAAAAGCGATTTTTGCGATATGTGTTGATTGAATTATATAACTTTGAGGTGTAATCTCTGCTATAAATTGGCATATGCTCCTGATATATTACAAAATAAGCATGGTTTTCCCAATTAATTAGGGCTATAATAATATGAGACGAAAAGTATTACCAAGGACTATGACAATTCAAAGCATGGTGAAAAGCGAATTTAATTTTGACTCCCTTAGGACCCCTAGCGGACACTTATCCCTATTCAGGTAGGGTATTTCCTCTGCGTAAATACTCTATATATATTTTTAATTTCAGATCGTGTTTATGCAAGATTTTTTGCATTTCCAACATCAACGCGATCCCATCCTCTTGTATGACTTTCAAAGCTTAACAGAATAAGGTAATAATTTTCTTACATAACTCAAACTAATTTCATTCTAGACGTTAGAAGCAGCTCATTTTCATATTTGAAAATAATATAATCGATTTCTGCGAAATGTGTTGATTGAATTATATTACATTTTATGGTGAACTCTCTATTATAAACTGGCATTTGCACCTGATATACTGCGAAATAAGCACGATTTTCCTATTTACTTAAGACTGTTATGAAGTATGAGATGTGTTACCAAGGACTATGGCATAATTCGAAACTAGGTGAAATAGCGAATCAAATACATATATTAAATATCTAAAATATCACTTCGTGTTATATATATTTTTTTGTCTAGCCCTACACAGGAATAGTTTTATTTGTGAGCACCAGGGGAATTTTACACATAAAACTAATCAGAAACACATGATTTTTTGAAATCGTAATTTAATAAAATAATATTTTCTATAATATTTTTCTTCTTCTTTTTCATCAGCGCGCATTCGCCCACCGTTGGGCATACGCCTCTCCAATCACTCTCCATCCGAATCGGTTGTCCGTTTCCCTCATTCAGACAGGTCCAGCTGTCTTCTTGATGTCATAAGGTTGTACTGTTCATCATTATTGGAGGTATTTAGCCCGATACCCGCCACGTCGGCCACACGTCTTGGCGAGCTCCACACTTTCAGGAAAAAATTTCCATTTCCTAGGCAACCTGGTCGGGTTACTTAACCGCCGAATTACATTATATTCACTAAATTTATTATTTAATTATTATTTATTTTTGAGAAAATTTCAAAATATATGTTGGCACTTAGAATTTAAATTTCGAATTTGATATTAGGTATTAGGTATGATATTAGGTATATTCTATGATATTAGGTAGTTTTTATCTATGACATTAGCCTCAATAAAAAACGAAGTAAAAGTTCATGTTCAATTTGTTTTTGTTTATCGTAACTACCGTAGAAAACAATACAGAATATCCGAAAGTTGAATATAGAAGATGCTTTTCCTCGGTAACAAAATCTTTAATTAACATATTTTGGGACGTTTTTTCTTATTTTTAGTTTAGAATAATATTTTGTTGAAAAAATCATTAAATTGTTACATAAATAAAAAAAACGTTTTTTTGTTGTTGCCGTAACTTACTTTAAGTCTCTAAGTCCAATTTTTGAGATCGATATAAAACTAGTGCAATGAGAATTACAAGAAAACTATTGTGCTCTCGGGACACGGACAGAATGACCAAGAGCGTGCTCTTTCGCCAATAACAATAAAAAAACAATTTTTGGCCCCCCAAGACTCTTCCGGCAAGTAACCAAGGACTAATTTTATGTGAATATTAATTAAAAATAAAAATATTAATTTAAAATAATTAAAATCGATGAGCTAGCTCTCTCCGTTATATCTTATAGCCCTCAGCAGAGGAACGAACTGCACCGCCCAAGGCGTTAATATTTGATTAACATGTATGGCGGAATTTAAATATTGTTAGTTTAGCTTGTATATGAGATATTCCAACGAAAATTTTACAACGTGATTTCGGCCCAACAAGGCATCTGTGTACAAATTTAAAGACCCTGGGTCTAATATTTTTAGGATAATATATGACTAGTGCGCCCTCTGGTAAATCGATTTCAACCACAATATTTTCAACTCCTACCATTATCAAATGATCCCTGCATGCCAAATTTCAGCTCAATCGGCTTAAGCGTTTGGGCGCTATCGTGGAGGACTGCTGACAGAACTACAACGGGCGAACCCGTCACCTCATGAAGTTTAAACGAAATTTGATCGTTCTGTCTCCCGTGAGGTGAGCGCAGAAGACTTAGGACAAAACAGTCCACCGTCAAGCTCCGCCACATGCCCGTAAGAGGCCAACGCCTTATCCGCGAGATAACCTGGTATGTTACCCAGCGGGCCGACACTCACGCCCTTACTTCTAGATGCAACCAGATTACTCCGGTCTCCCGACTGGTTACGAGTTCGAAGTCGCTTGTACGGTCCTCTCCCTTATGTAGCGGTGAACCGGTGTCTACCGAATCTATCGCGGACCACGGCATCCTTTGCCCGACTTTTCTCCCAGAATCGGTTAGCCGACGGTCGTTTTGAGAGCAGTCACCGTAAGGTCAGCAACCACCCCCGCTCTGTAGGAAACTGTGCTATTTCCAGACTCCCCCGACTGTTAGTCAGAATGCACAAACGATTGTCTTACGCCTCGCGGTGCGCATACCGTCCAGGAGCGCCAGAAGATTGACTCCTGGGGGAAACTAGTTCTCAGGCCAGAGTCCTACCCGGGCTCGCGCTTCATGCGTGGAGGCCGCCGGATTGGTGTTGACCCGTGAGTGTAACCGACCCTAAACAAATGGGTTTTCGTGGCCAACTCAGCAAGGGCCCATTAGCTCCCAACATACACACATATACATACACAGACACATGAACAGACTTCATTCTGGAAATGGACCTAATCGTGTCAGGGGGTCACAAACTTTTCAACTCTTGCCATGACCACAAATTTCAGGTCAATCAGATTAAGCGTTTGGGAGGAATACATTTTGGAGGAATGCAACAGGCATACAGACAGATCTACAGCCAGACATCAATATGGAAATAGTCTTAATCGTCTTAGGGTGGATCAAAATGGAAATTTTCATCATCATCACGACAAACACTTCGCGTGTTCTTAATACTTACCCTCCTCGTTTATTAGAGGACCAGGAAAGTTAACCGCCAATTCGTTTTTTAACGCGTGCCGAGGTCTCACATGTACGACGATATTTAAAATGGAATCAAATGTACATTCGAGTAAGTGTACTAAGGAGTGCCTTTAGTAGTGGGATTAATGTGGCTAAAGTGTCGGTTAATGTATCAAGCGTCGATCGCAAAGGCGGGAATTTCAGGCGAATAGGCACACGTGTGAAACGGGAGCGTCGCGTGTGGCGCGGGCGCCCGTGTCGTGTGAATAATAGGCGCGCGCGGATTCCCGCGTAATTTTACGGGGTTTCGCATTGTCGGAGGGCGGCGAAGCCTGAACGAGAGCGGCGAGGCGTCAGCTTCCAGAGGATTCGCGGTATCTTCGCGCGGTTCACGCTAGTTTCCTGCCTCCGAAGCGGGAACGGTCCGCCTAGTTAGTCGCGCGATAGGGTTGTCGCATCGCACCGCAAGTACACGTAATTTTATTATCGCATTCGAATTGCGACGTCCGATCAGAGTTATCTGCTTGTTTGCCCGTGGTTATGAATGTAAATAAAATACCGCTTAGGCGTTTATTTCCTATATACATGATGTCGCCGGTGTTTTATTTTATTTATTTATTAAACCAGTTGATATTTTAAAATATCAAAATTTTAAAATAGTTTCTATATTTTTTTTACATAATTTCTTAAAGTATCATATGGATAATAGTTATAATAGTCAAACAGAATAATTTGATAATTTTACAAACTATCATATGGAAAAATAAAAAAAAAATATATAAGTTAGAAAAAAACCTTATCCTAATTTTTTTTTTATGTAGGTATAAATATTATATTACTATATTCTATTATGTACTGTTGTAAGGTTGTAATTGAGGTCTTCTATTTTCTGTCGATAATTAACTAGTTTCTCCTTCTTAAGATGTCGGTGCATATTTTTCTGTAGTTGTTTTGTAATGGGCGTGTAGTGACCTCGTTCTGGGGAAATCTGCGTGTCTGGCGGTAAAGTTTGTTGGGTCTCCTGATACAGTTTATCAGTCGGTCTGTTTATTTACATTTAAGTCGCTTGTATTTTTCTTGAAATGTTTAACGTACTCGGATATATTTGGTTTTTTTAAGGGTCCTGTAAACATTTGAACGAAATTGTCAACTGCACTGTTTGCGTCGTCTGTTTGAAATGTGCTAGTTTAAGCTTCAATATTCAAGATCAACAATTTATGACTATGACTTTCATTTCTGTCTTTCGTTGCTGCTTTTATTGACGTCTGCATTTCAGTACCAATTATTTAGAGTAGTGTCGGTTAATATCGCAGCTACAACGCCTGAGGTCGATTTGTGCGATAACCGAGCATTTACGTGATGGAAGCATCTTTGTATCTGGTCAGTCTCTACCGTTGCAATATTTATTGATGACAAAATACTTATTTCTGTTAAAGGTGTTTCATAGTCATCTGCTTGAAGTGTCTGTGTCCCATAGTCAACATTTAAATATTTTTTATTAATAAGGTCGTCATAGTCGATAATATAAAGAGTGAAAGTATATCTGAGTATTTATTTGGCGAAAATGACATAAAAATAAAAAATAAAAAATAATAAAAGAAATATTTTGCTTACGATCGATATTAAAATGCTTAAGGCGTAATCTAATCTCATATATCAAAATATATTTTTTTCCACATTAAAACACTTAATAATATTATTGGACCTTAAATACGTATAAAATTTATCGGGTGTTAAAAACCATAAGTGGGTCAAAGTAGCTGTTAAACCGATCAGGAGTTATACGTACTAAAATTCCAATTGCTAATCTATCCCGATGAAGGTTGGGCGCTTTTATGTACTCCCAAACATATCAATCAAATCTACAAATGAATAAGCGATGATAAATGCCTTTCGTTAGATTGATCACTGAAAAATTGGCACGGATTGCCACTAGGTTGAATATGATACGAAATGCGATATTTGCATAACAATAAAAGCACATAATCAATTCGCAGTAATTTCTAGATACTCAGTTATGAATGAAGGCATTTGGAGTCAAAGTCTTGGCAACACCTTTAACGTAAAATGCAAAACTGTAAGGATGGTAGGAATAGAAAGTTCTTACGCGTAAATATTATCCAAATCTAAACTTCAATGATTGAATATACATCGCACAATACGCATTCTCAACTCTACGACAACACGCACATTTTTCATTTAACAGCACGCTCTCCAATTGACTTATTGTTGCATCGTCGCGCGGTCATGATATATGTAAACTTCAAAATACTAACTCAGTCAGTAAACATCCGGCCGGTATATAAAAGACCGCCTGGCCGAAGTCAAATCAGTGTCAGTGTCACTCGACAACTCCTGGCTGTGCAGAAAGCACGTAAGTACGGTTTTGTGCGATTCAATATTGATAATAACCCAATGCATACGTCGGCGCGGGAGGCTCATCAGTACCTGCTTTTAGGCTGCCACAGACTGCTGCGCACGGCCACGTTTCACACGTAGCTTTAGCTTTGTTCAATACTAGTTGCCATACAAATCAACATAATATAGCGGGACACGCACACGCTATGCACGGCTGCGTGGGTATGTGAGGCCAGAAGCACACGCGTGGGTTGCCTCGGATGCGCCGGCTGAGCCGGCGGTGGCGGTGCACACGTTTTGTGGCCACGGCAACCATTTCCCCCTCGTTTTACCGCTTCCGCCCTTCCCTCACCGATAAACCGTTCTCAACCCGTCGCGAGCGACATACAATTAAACACCTGCGCTCTTTTAGGCAGTCAAGACGAAATGGACATTTGCGTGGCGTATTTCAGCTAGCAGTGTGTGGCCGTATCGCAGCGTCAAGCCACGTAGCTTCCGTGTCAAGCGTGGGCGTGCATCGTCGTGCGCCGCTGTCTGTGGTGCAGCGCACAGCGACCCGCTGCGAGAGCCCTAAGGCCAACCGCTCCGACCCACCGCCCTGAAGTCTGCCGAGTCGCTGTGTTGCCGACCGGATTATTACTCCCAGAGGAGCTTAGGGCCACGCGTAGGACTAAGCTGCGGCAGGAGTCAATATTTTCGGCATGCAGCTATCACACAAAAGCAACCTGAGCTGCAGCTTGAGTGACCTCGGCGCACACAGCAGTAAGAGTGGGAACCCAAAACATGAAAGCCGGGGTTTTATAGCTAGCGGAAGACATCCCCTCGAGCTAAGGTGAACTGGGCCCTGCGACTGAAACACTGATTGCGACTGCCAAAACAGTTCGCTTCGTGTGTGCTCGCTGAGAGGCCCTCCAACGGTAGCACGGTTTTGGCTCTCCTCTGATCCTCGCCTGAATTCCTTAGGGTGCAACCATGTCTCGTAGGTGAGCTCGGAGATGGACATTTCCGCTATTCTTCTTTTTCTTCCTGCTAATCGTCTTCTTCCTTCAGTATTTTACCTAAGGTTACACCGTGTCTTGTTAGTTAGCTCGAGGTGACAACATTGTTCTTCTTCACATTACTGTTCTTCTTCTCGTTATCCTTCTTCCTTCTGCTAATTATCTTCTTCCTCTAGCTGCCTAGGGTACCATTGATGGGGAGGGGGGGGGGGGGACGGACGTTTAGTCGCATTTTCCTTTGGATCATTGAAAAAAATAAAATAACTCTTAGTTGACATTTTTCTCTAAAATTATACTAGTCAAGATAGAACTCTCCGCTCGGAGATTAGTTTCGTTCACAGATTCCTCCTTTATTGTTGCAATTTCTTTATGCGAACAGTGTCCATCAACCGTCGCACCCACGGCTTACTTCAACCACATTCAGGTGAGTTTTTAATTAGTGACATCCTTGAAGAAGGTGAATCAGTACGAGCAAATAGGTAACTTTGAAATTAGTTTTTTGGGAAAAATATTTTATTATATTTTTTGGTAAGTTTGAAGTATTTGACTGCTAAATAGAAGTTGGACAAGCGTTGAGCGCGTTACGACATCTAGCAATAGGTGAAATATCGCGAATAAGCAATATTAGCGATATATTACCTACCGATAGATGACGCAACGCGCTTTTTTATTTTTATACTATTTTTCAAAAGATTAAAAGTTCAAATATATAAAAAAATCATATAGTTTTTTTTTCTTCATATTTTTTTTATCAAAACTTACTGTTTTGCTCGTAACGATTCACCCAATTCAAGGATGCCACTAATTAAAAACAAACCCTGTATGTCCGGCCTTTATCGGTGGTGGGGACGTTTTGCCCATCCTCTTTTCATATTCCATAGACTTACGTGGTTTATTTACGAGTTTATTGCGCTCTAGTAAATTGCAAACTAAATAACACAAATGATAGATGGTAATTTAACTTTGTGGCGGCTCGTTGTAAATTTATCTATTTTCTCACAATCGTGCGCGCAAGTGTACATGATGAAATAGAAGTAAAATACGATCCGACAGCCCTTGCAAATATGACGAGTACAGGGCGCCCGGGAAGGATCACGAAAATTAATGAGTTCCCAACTCGGCCGCCGTCGCTGCGGCGCGGCGTCGAGCTTCGCCGGCGCAGGCAGCGCTGCGCCGCGCCATCCAGTACAAACCGACGAGGATTTCGCACGTCACCAGTGTGACAATTCCTTTGTGGCAGCGCGGATGCAAGCTTGGGGACGCGCGGATGATTTATTGCCGGGCGGGCGCGAGACGCGACTCGGACACACTGCGCGCCGCGCCCCTGGCGCCACGACGCGACACGCTTCCCTGCTCGCTGCCACTTCATTTCGCGAAAAACATGTCAGCGGATAAAAAGAACCGCAGTTATTCTCAATAACCAACAAAGTGACTGACCGCTCGCGGCATTTTACGAAACTGTGGAGCTCGTATATTTGGTAGCTGTTATTCGTCAAGCATATTATTGCTGTTTTTTTACTTAATTTCTGAAAGAAATATTCATATATGAAATATAAAACCGATTGTTACTAACGATGGCCAATAAACTAGAATAAGTACAAGAAAATATATTTAAAAGAATAAGAAACACGATTGCCGTTACACAAAGTGAAGCTTTGTATTTATGATCATTTTTGTTGCAGTTTTTTAATGAAATATTTGAGATTTATGTATTTATCCACATATGTATGTAGATATATACATATTAACGAAATGTACTCAATCCAACCTTTCATTCGACACCAAACACGATATACTTTTATACTTACGATATATTTATTTATCTTTGGACTGGTCATTTAGACAACTACTTACTTAATAATTGGACAGTTAAGGTACCCTATAACACTCGGAATAACATAAAAATTCCTACAATATCACACACTTCTAAATCGGTTCAAGCGTTTAGAGGTTATGGTGGAATAGACAAACGGAAAACATACATAGATGAACCCCGAACAAATTACACCTCTTTTTTTTATGCAGTCATGTTATAATGAGCGTCTTTCTCGAATTTACAAACGCATTAATACGTGTATTCTTATTTCCTTAGAGCTATACTTATTTTAAGCTATTTCGAAAATAGGCGGCCGATGTAACAAATTTTGAACTACCCTTCCGGGTGAAAAGGATGGTTTAAATATAAGTACAGTATAGAAATATAAGTGGGTACTTATATTTGGCAAAATCCTCGAATACATTTTTTGAATGACCACTTCTATAATCATCTTCTTTGTAGACAACCAAAACGTCTTTCTTAACTACTTTAGGAGAGCGAAACATCTAAAATTCATGTTTATATTATGACGTGTTCAAAAATTGAATTACCTAAAACTTCAACCCCCGTTTAAACTAGGGATTCAATATTTAACCCTCGAAGACGTGCCTGTCAATCTTCTAAATTTAGCGTTTTACCCGTATTTATGCTTTCTACCTTAAATGCTACGTTTTTAAACTATCATAGAAGTAGAATTTTGTAAAACTCTAAAATACACTTAGTTTGGGTTGTCTTTCTTCCAAATTGCGTATACTCATCTTGAGCCCTTTCGGAGATATGATTTCGCCAGTGTAAAATTTCAACTCTCTGGTTTACGCACTTTAGGGTTAAATGTCTCAAAATGCCTTCTCAGTGCTTACTAACGATATGGGTGTAAGAAATGTTCAAATGCGAAAGTCTAGCTGTTTTGGCTAGAGAGTCATTCGGTGAATCCGTGAGGACTTAGATTGGAAACGTGGATAACATAAAATAGACTTCACTTTTTTTTTAAATTTATTTGCGCCTAATGCCAGTAAAATTCGTTTCTTTGAAACCGAAATCCTGAAGATATGAAAATATTTTTACGTCGGAATTGATGTAATAATAAAACCATTCTTATTTATATATTTTCTAACATAAAGTGTAAAACAGTTAAAACGAAAATTAAACCATGTGCGGGGTTATGTGCAGCACTTTATTATGACACTAAAGTTTGTGTAAAGTATATAAAGACCCGTACAACATCAAACCGCTTTCATATTAACGACCATCGGAGTGTAAATACGTGGCCCATAAATCACTGTTTCATAACCTTAATATATTTTGTACATCATTTGTATTTTGGTTGTTGAGTCAGATGCATTTCATGAGCTATCGTTACTAGGTATAAAAGAATTATTAATATAATTTGTTGTATGCGGTTCCGCGAGGAGAGAGATAAACAACATTTAAAATACATAATACTTTAATATAATATTTATTCTTATTACTTACATCTCGGATTGCCGAACAATATCACAGTATAGCAGAGAGTAGCGCCTCTTAGAACAAAATTGAAATCGAGGCGAGCTACGTACGTCACGAGTCCAAGGACTCGCATATGAACGCCACATGTTTGCTACTCCGCCAACGCAGATGTTCAGAGGTTTTGAGAAATTCGCTGACTTTCGCACGTGCGTAAAGCTAACCAAAGACGTTCGTCAAGACATACCTCTTTGCTAACATCTCTCGCACCCCATCCTTGCAATCCCCTATCGCTTGAATGTGCGTCTACTGTTCTCTCGGTATGCTGTGACAAGATACACAATCAGCACTATTATACACAGCATCGACCAGTGAACAAGAGAATGAACAGGTCAATCCGCCATATTAGCTAATAATGGAAACCTACTGATAGTACTGACTGCTTAAAATATACATGTAGCAGTGTTGTCTTCTTATAATTGTAGTTTATTGCGGTGTAATAATATTATTTTTAGCGGTGAATTTCGATATGCAAATGAAATTGTTGTATGTTGTTTTATGCGTTTTGTATGCAGTTAGCATACAAAATGCATAAAACTATTAACAAAACTATAAATTAGCTAATAATAGGGACATACTAATAGTACTGCCTGCTTCAAAACATACATGCAGTAGTGTTGCCTTCTTATAGCTATAGTATATTATAATTCAACTCGCTGGTTTACTCCCTTAAGCATAGAATACCTCAAAATTCCCTCTCAGTGCTTACTTACGATATGTTTTTCAAATATGTTTAAAATTTTGTTTCTAGGTCCAGCAGTTTTAGCTGCGTATGACAGTCAGGTAAATTCATAAGGACTTTGATTCAAGACGTAGATAAAATAAAATACTTTCCAAATAAAACAAGCTATTTTATTAGCGCCTTCAAATAGAATGCGTTCATTTGAGACCGGAATACTAGACATACATAATAATTGTATGTCGACATTGATATATTAACATTAAAAAACAACATTCTTAGTTGTATAATTATACAATATAACTATAAAGTAGAAAACGAAAAGTAAACTATGTCAAGGGGCTATGTGCTTCACTCGAATTGCGCCTAAAATAGCTAGTGGTACTTAAAATATCGCTAATATTGTTTATTAGCAATATTTTATTCACCGCTAGATGGCGCAGTGCGCTCAACGCTTCTCAAACATTTTTGAAATATATAAGAATTACAAATTTGATTTTTTTTAAAAAAAATTTTCCAAAAAAATATATCAAAAGTTGCCTATTTTGTCCTACTGTTTCTTCCACTACAAGGATGTCACTAATTTAAAACTTACCCTGTATGTTGGACGCTAGCGCGGCTTTAAATGTTGCCTCCAAAATGATGGCGTCGTCGACTATTGATTTTGTGGAGAAAATTGCCCTCGGGCCAGATCTTCAGCTTCCCATGCTAATTTAACGACATCATGGTCCAGTGTGTCCCGCCCAATTTCTCCTCGCTCGATACGACGCCGCGACGCTACTATAGCCATATTACCATAAACGGAACCGCCGACGGCACAGTGCCTCAGTGATGCAATAATAAAAAAACAAAGCACTTACGAACAGTCTGATTATGACCTTATAGTGCACTGTTGTCCCAAATCCATTTAGCTTAACACGGGGCTGTTACAAAACACATTTTAAGACATTCTTACACCTCTTCCTCCTCCCTATGTAACATAGAGTAATAATCCTCTCCCTCTCCCTCCCTTCCCCCTCCTCCGACAATTTTACGAAACTTTATTTCAATAGAATGCGTGAATTAAAAACTTACAAACAAAGATTGAGTATTTTGATACCTAAGTACGTTTAATTTAATAAAAAGTATATTTTAATAACACAGTTGCAAAATTTATTATAATATTATAAAAGGAAAAAAATATTTTTTTGTAATTTTTGTTTTGAAGTCATCTTGCCAATTGGTGATACAAGATTTTATGCAGGAAATTATTATTATTAATAAAAAAACTATTTTCAATAAAAAAGCCAAGCTTATTGCCTTGCGCCAATGTTTCTATTAGATAACCTAAAACTTAAGTTGATATTACAAGTTTTACGATGGTTACACAAAATAAAAATGAAAATTATAATAGAAACAGAAAACTTGAAAAATATATGATAATAACAAAAGAAAAACAAATTACTAAAATAAATAAGGACGCAGAGGAAAGGAAAGAGAAGAAAGAAGGAAAGGCAATGGAGAAGGAGGGGGGGGGGGGAGAAGGATTGGTTACGTTATGGTTCTAGGTTCATGAGCTCCTTGAGCCTGGCTTTGAACGTGGTGATGCCCGGGGCTGTTCTCACCTTATTCGGTAAAAGCATTTCAGAGTCGTGCAGCTTCCACAGAGGCGTGCGAAGAAAAGTCGCTGCTGTGACCATGGATGGATAACAGGTTATTGCTCCCTGATCCCAGGGGGTGGTCGTGCGCCGATAGAGCCTTGGACCTTTCGGCGAGATAAAGCGGCACGCTATTCGCTAGGATCCTATATAGCAGGCAATTACAGGAATTACTGAGGAGCTTGACCCCATTTGTGGTATCATGTCTATATTGTCGTAGGCTTTTATCTCTTCCAGGTCTAGTCATTCAGGATCCTCGTTTCCATCATCATCTGTGATGCAGAGAACCTGCCGATATAAACACAGTCAACACTTATCGTTTATTTGTTCCGTAGACTTGTTTATTTGTATATTTTTTCCAATTTTTTTCTGATTTTTATTGCTTTACGCAACTTATGACGACACCCCTCCCCTCCACAGTAATATATTGTAGCAAAATCTCATCCCCCCTCCCCTAAAGCGAGTTACGTAATTTTTGGTTGGCCCCTAGCTAACTAATTACACAAATGAACTAACTAAACGATACAACTATACGAACCAACATGAATGACTTCCCGTCGACAGCGGAAACAAACAATGAAATTACAGCTCTAGGCCCTAAAGCTGCGAGTAGCAGAGAATTTAGTTTACGTTTGCACGAATATGGTTGGAAATAGATATTCATTTTAGTGGTATCTACGCTTCGACTGTTCTCTATTGAAACAATTTGAAATGCATTAGCTCCACGCCTCTAATGCGCTATTATTCCGGGATTAGATAATATAAACAAATTGCATTATCTGCAATGCGGGGCACATTTCCTGGGAGTACTCATCGATACGACTACGACGGAGACATTGTCGCGCATAATGGGATTATTGATGAAATAAAGGAACTAGAGACAAGGCGGAAGATAGAGTAAATAATTCTAGAAGTATCTAAAGATATAACAACTTATCTTGATATGTACTCTGTTCAGTGAAATAAACATCGGGAATTGTTCGATAAAATATTAAATAAGAGCTTAATCGTCCAAATTTATTTGGCTACCTTCAAAATGGAAATCCAGTCGTCGAACCATTTCTTACAGGCAATTTCTGATATGGCCTTGAGAATACTCTGTCGGTTATGTTTTATAACTTTAATGGACTCAAAATATCTTCTACGTAATGGAAAAGTGCTTGAAAAACTCCATTCGTAGCGATATACTTACAACTTCGAATAATCCAGAAGTCGAACCATCTCTTATGGGCAATTTCTTATATAGCCTTGACCTCCCATGGCGAATTATGTTCATAGTTTCAATAGACTCAAAATGCCACGGAATGGAATAGTCACCTAATGGAAAAGTGCTTGGTCTAAGATAGTCATTGAGTTTTGATCATAAATTTGTGTAGTGTCGGTTAAGGTATTTTCGTGGTGCAATGTCCAAAAATTGTCTGAAACTTTTTCTTGCTGTTGACTTAGGTTTACCCCTCAGCAGCTTAGGTAGAGTAGAATATACTTTGATAGTCAAAGAAAAGAATCAAAATGTCGTTATAGTTATAAATAGGTTAGACAGACAGTCAAGCCGGACAACAGCTGTTGAAACATCGCTGAAACGTCGAATGCGCTCGGTAAATCCGTTTTTAAACCTATTTATGTAAAACAACCGCGATAGTCTAAGATTTAAAATCAAAATGACGTTGAATTTCAAGCGACTTTGACGTGGTTTTTTGTAATTAATTAGCTATCGAATCGCCATTTCGAGGTTTGATTAACAGATTGCCACCTGTTGCCATGATACCATTTTGTTCACCTGTTGTGATAGGCCTCAGGAATGAAGGTTCTGAATTACCTTGTACCGTCACATATCCAACAAACTGTTTGCTAAGCCCTTCCTGAAAAAAACCGCAGGGCACACTTTAGATCGACTAGCCTAATCAATACTTATAAGCAATTTGTTTGACAGACTGCGCCAAACCTCTACGCCACAATTAAATTCATTGATACAAACTTACAGATTTTTGGACAGTTTGTGTACTTTTTTAAATAAACGAATTTCTGTATTTATTTGACAGTATGTATCCTAGCTTATTTTAGCTTCATTGTTTTTAATTTCCTGTGCAAATTATTTTTTTATGAGGCTTACGTTTCATAATTCCCCCTATTATGTTTCATAATCCTCCCTATGGAGAGAAGGTTTTTCCATAGTTAAGTTCACAATTTTATGTCCATTTTTTACAGTAATTAACCTGAAATACCCAGCAGATATATTTTTATAAAAATACAGTAATTTTTGTATTAGAAGAGACCGGGATGTTTGCAGGATGATTATTTTAAATATTAGAGGATATTTTAAATATTAGAGGAGGATACATTTTAAATATTATAAAACGTAAGTAGATGCCAGAATACTCTTTCAAATTCCTAATCTGCTTTACATTCCTGATAAGTAAACATCGGTGAGAATCTATTGTTTCATATACCTACTACTTTGTTTTCAGTCTATTGATAAAGTATTATACCTACTACACTCCTTCAAGTTATGATCATAGAATGCCGTCTCCAATAATCTATAACTAACCCTATATTTAGAGAGCCTCTTATATCGTTTTCGTTGGTCCTGATTCAATGGGTGATGTTGTATATCCAACGCAGCCTATTTGTGCCTCTTGCCCATCTTCCAGAAGCGGGTAACATTTTGTAACTTTGATAGTCAGGTTAATTTGATAATGCCGCTGCCGGGTGTTGTTGTAGTCGAAAAACTTTATTGTACGCCAAAGTATACAAATAGTTACTACTACTACAAATAGGTACTACTATTGCCTATTAGAAATATATACTGGCCAAACCGCCATGGTTATTGTGACTAATTGGTAGATGAGAATTCAAATAATAAAACTTAAATAAAAAGTACTGCTTGTAGCATGTTCACGTGAGTTGGGAAGCAGACTTTTACACGACTGCCACAAAAATGGAGTGTAATGTGTTTAGGGTTCATGTATGTATGTTTTCCGTTTCTTGATTGCACTACAATTTCTAAATACTTGAACCAGTCTAGAAGTGTGTGGTAATTTTAGAATCGCCATGTCATCATGGGTGTCATAGGGTAGGTACGTGCGACGACCCCTCGGAGCATTTTTCAGTTTGTCGTTAATAACTGCAAAACTACTGCCTCTAGCGAAAACATGTTTAAATATTAAATTAATAGACATAAAATTATCTAAAAAAAAGTTTCAATACACTTTTTGCTAGGATCTATGCTTGAGGAGATATGGAGGGGGGAAATGAAAAATAAAAAAAAACGTGTCAGCTCCGACGCGCGACCGGAGTTTACTCTTTAATTGATCGATCGATCGATTGATTAATTGATAGATTGCTGTGATTGATGTGATTGCCGATTGCATGATGGCCGCTGCACATCCAACGGTAGCAATAGTTAGGGAGGATGTGGACTTGATAGTTCTCCTCATTGGATTGGCACAACCGTCTATCAATATGTACTTCATGAAGCCAGGCCGTGAGAATGTGGAGACAAAATTGTTTTCGGTTCGACAACTTCAACAGATTCCAATCGCTAAAACGATCCTCCTTCTCCATAGCTACTCCGGATGCGACACCACCTCGGCGATACATGGAAAGAGTGCAAATCGCTAAGCTCTTCGTAGAAAATTCTGGCCTCATCCAAGACATTTCAGCAATATTCATAGATCCCTCAGCATCACATGAGGTTATTGAATATGCTGGATAGAAGCTTTTTTGGCTGTATACAAAGCGCCTGCACATCTAGACAACCTGAACGAACATCGGTACTCGGCATTTTTGAAAGCGTCAACGAAGCCCAAATTAGACATGGCCACTCTTCCTCCCACCAGAGGAGCTTCCAAGCATCACTCGCTCAGAGTATATCCACAGGTAAATCCATTTATACATTGTTTTAAATTACAAATATTAATTTGTGATGAATACTTAGGTTGGCCTCATCCTTAACGCAGTTAACACGAACGACCCTGTGGCATCCGACTCCTTTTTGAACATGATCTTTTGCCGATGCACGACTGGGTGTGGGGCAGTGACGGCTCATCCTAAGGAGCGCTGGTGCGGTGCACTCCCACAAAAATTTAAGCAATTAAATCAATAATTACCCTGTACACTTTTTTAAAAATAATCCATCGCTAGGAACAAAAATCCGACCGACTAAGTGGAGCGCCAGCGAATACGCTCCTATGAACCAATGTTCAGTACAACAAACAGCACTGAATGTAACGAGTGCGAAAGAGAAAAATCGACAATCTCCTGCACGTGAAACAAAAGATTTTGTATCGAAATTTAGCAGTATTAAGAGCGCCGCTCCAACGGGTGAACAACGCGCATGCGCTCTCGGCTCGCTATCTCGCTCCCACCGGGACGTAGCCAGTGCGGCTACGTTCATACTGTTGCCGAACGTAAACAAAATTAAATGTCAGTCAGTGTCAATAATTGACACTCGCGCGCGAGGCAATATCAAATTTTGGCACTGTTTGACTGTAAATAATTAGAAAAATAGCTTGTTTGCATGTTATTTGGCGGTAACAATGGAACAATACAGTGTGTCGTACATAAAAAACTGTGAAAAGACTTTAGAAGTGCGTCTCGAACTAAAATCAAAGGGGCGACCGCGTCCTGAAATAACGCTAACACAAACGTGTAGTACAAAATCTAAAACTTATACACGTGTTTTCAAACCTGAGCAGTATACCAAAACACCGTGGTTATGTGGGTGTGAAGAAACGAACAAATTGTTTTGTTTTCCATGTCTTGTGTTTGGAGCCGGCGCGGGCGGTGGTGGCGAGACTGTATGGACAGAAACTGGTGTTCAAGATTTAGCGCATCTTTCAATTAAAGTGAAAAAACATTCGCAATCTCGATTTCATATGTTAAATGAAGTGCAATTGGCATCTATCGGGCGACAAGATATTCGAAAGGCGCTCGATTCTGCTTATCGAAAATCTATTCGAGAGTTCAATGAGCGTGTTGATGAAAATCGATATATTTTACGTCGCTTAATAGATTGCGTGGTATTCTGTGGTGCATTCCAAATTGCATTACGGGGACACGATGAATCTACGGAATCTCTGAATCCCGGAATATATAGAGGCTTGGTTGATTTTGTGTCAGAGATCGATTTGGCCATGAAGCAGCACTTATCAAGCAGTTCTGTTTTTAAAGGTACGTCTAAATCAATTCAAAACGATATTTTGGATGCTATTTATGAAGTTTGCAGATGTGAAATACAGATACAAATAAAAAATGCAGATTTTGTTGCAATTCAGGCAGACGAATCAACTGATTGTTGTTTATTATAAGGTATATACATGATGGTAAAATTTACGAACGATTTTTGAAATTTTTACAATAAGGGTTATACATCAGAAGTAATAGCGGCTGAAATCATGAAAGAGCTTGATTCTTTAAATATTGATAAAAAAAAAATAATTGGACAGAGCTACGACGGAGCTGCCGTCATGAGTGGAAGTACAAATGGCGTCCAAAAGATTATTAGAAATATCTACCCATATGCTTATTATGTACATTGTTACGCGCATCAACTCAATTTAATTTTAGAAAAATGTGCATCGATTAACCACACAGTACGAAGCTTCTTTTGCAATTTGCATGCATTTCCATCGTTTTTCACGCGATCGCCGAAAAGATCCGAATTTTTAAAAGAAATCGTCCACAAAAGAATACCTGCCGCTCCACAGACAAGATGGAATTATAATACACGTACAGTAAAAGTTTTATACGATAACTTAGAGCCCCTGAAAGAGTGTATGCAAGCAATAATGGACAGTCGTAACAGTGACCCAAAAACATTTAATCAAGCTCAAATGCTCCTTTCATATTTAAATAAAGACAATTTTTTATATTGGCTAAACTTTTTCGCGACGCTCATGCCCCACTGTGAAATGCTGTTCAAGTGTTTGCAGTCTCGATCCCTTGACTCAATTAAAATTATGAAAGAAGTCACTAAATTTGAAAAGGTCGTCAATGAATTACGTGATGCTGTTCCACCGCCTTCGCCTAAGAAAAAACGTCGGCCTGATAACGTGAATCATTCAGCTATGAGAAAAGAAGTGTGTGACATATTACGAATGCAGATAAAAGACAGATTTGTTCATACAGACCATGTATTGGCGTCCAAATTGTTTTACACTGACAAATTTTTAGACTACAATAAGAGTTTTCCGGATGATGATTTTAAGAAAGTGGTAAACACGTATGATTTCCTGGAAAAAACTAAACTGAAAAATGAGCTATTAGTCATTTATAGCAGAGAAGATTTTCACAACGCTGACGGCGCCGTTGCTTTACTTCAACATTTTATGGAATTTGCATTAGAATCCGTATTTGCTGAAAGCATGAAACTGCTAAAAATTATTTGTACCATTCCTATGACGTCGGTAGAAAGTGAGCGCTGTTTTTCGACGTTAAATAAAGTCAAAACGTTTTCACGCAATACTATGGCACAAGATCGTCTGAATGCATTGTATGATAAGCATAGAAAAACGCTTAATTAATTCCATCTCAGACGTTCACAAGAAAGTGATAGATGTTTTCGCTGGACAAAAAGACCGGCGAATGGATTTTATTTACAAATAAATGTAAGTAATTATATCCTGTTTTTTTTATTGCACACCCATAAAAAATATTCACGAGCCGCCTCTGGTGTGGGGTGAGCTGCGGTTACCACAAATCAGGGATTGCCTGCTCCGGTGCCTGCGGCTGCCTCGTCTCATATACTAACGGAGCCCCCGTCGAAGACAGCATTGATGACGATGAAAATTTAGATTTCGACGAAATTTAATGTTCAAGGTACATCCTTAAACACTAACTATTTCATTTCTAACTATTAACATTTTTATTTTTAACAAAAAATATTTTATTTCTAAATTTAAACAACTTATTTTAAACAATAAAAATGTTTTTTTTTAAATTTTCCATCCCCCGCCCCCTTCATATCTCCTTAAGCATTGATACTAACGAAAAAGTGTATAGAATCATTATTGTAGAGAATTTTATGCAGAATAATTTAGTATATGGATATTTTTTCGCTAGAGGCAGTAGTTTCGAGTTAATACAAAAAAACTGAAAAAAGAAACCTTCAGATACCCCCTCCCCCACCCTCAGCTTTAACGCCACCCAGTACAACTGTGCCAAAATTGCCTTCTACATGAATTATTTTCGCTATTTTGTGTTTTTTGGTCTTCTTTACCTGGACTATAAAGCGTTTAGATGTTATGACGGAATAAATTTTAGTAAGTTGTTAAGGACACCTTCCCACATAACTGTGCCAAAACTGGCTTCTACATAAATTATTTCCGCAATTTTTCGTACGTTACCTGGACTATTGACTGATTTAGAAGTGTGTGGTATCATTAGCATAGTTATGTCATCCCAGGGGTGTAAAATATCGAAAGGCCAAACAAATAATTATCCAAATGTTCAAATGTCAATAAATTAAGACAAATATATCGTGTTCATTATCAAATGAAAGGACTGAGTAGATTATGGACATCATGATTATAACAGAATGCGCAATAGTTTTTGAGCACTGGATGTTTACAGAGTTAACACGCGTCAATTGGGCCGTAACGGAGCGTACGTAAATTGAATTTTGTTTTAACGAATATCGTTTCAATTAAAAACGTAATCCCCTTAAAACGTGCTTTCTTCGCAAACAAATTGTTTGTAATAATTATAATTACAAACTTTCACTTTTTGTGCCGACGCGGCGCGGGCGGTCGTGTTCTTTATTTTTTAAAATTATTGTTCTTGTTATCTGCTTGTTCCTGCTGCCACTGTTAGTTAGAAATGTCGTTTAGAAATAAGCTTTCCAACAAGCATTCAATTACACGAATACCAGTGAAGTAGTCATCTTGTAAAATAAATTGTAATAATCTTAAGTTCTGAATATTAATAAGGCCGCGGATCGAGTGTTGGGGTTGCATGGATTGTCTCTGTAGTGTCGCGTGTCTGTAGAATGAGGGTCTCTGTATCATGTTGTGTCTCTGTAGCATGTCTCGTAGCCAGTCGAGAGACCGGATTAATCTGGTCGCAATTAGAAGTAAGGGCCTGAGTGGAGTGTAGGCCCGCTGGGTAACATACCTGGTTATCTCGCGGATATGGCGTTGGCCTCTTACGGGCATGTGGCGGAGCTGGACGGTGGAATGTTTTATTCAAGTCTTCTGCGTTCACTTCACGCGAGATAGAACGACCAATCGTTAAAAGTTCCTGAGGTGACGGGTTCGCCCGTTGTAGTCGACAGCTCTATTTGTAGCATGTCATGTCTCTGTAGCATGCCGTGTTTCTGTAGAATAACGCCCTCCCCATATTATTGTTTAATAATAATGGTGGCTGTAAGTTGTTACGTATTCACGGCACACCTGCAGTGATGTCGTAGACCCCGCCGTCCCTCAGCAGCGCTTCGCGGGGCCGAACACAATTATCTTCGCATCACGTGAGCTATCCATTACTGGCAGGCTGTGGCCTTATTTCATAAATCCGTCGCGACGGTAAGGCAGATTTGCCACCGGCGCACAGAGGGTATCTGTATGGAAGAATGTGATGAAATAGCCAAAAGTTAAAACTTTGTCCCGTGTAATAATTAATAGTAAATGAAGAACGGAAACTGAATGTATCCTCATGACATTTCAAAATAGCAACTTATTTACACACACACACATACACAATTTACACACCCTCTTATTTCTAACAATATAAGTTACATATTATATATGTAAACAAGAGTGAATTCAGCTTTTTATTTTTAAAACTTTATTATTATTTTCTACTACTTTTATTATTTAATGATTATTTCGATTTTTAAATGATTTTTAAATCGGTTTTAAAGGTGCCTTAACGTGGCCCTTTTTACAAGCTTTTATTTACCTTGCAATGTTTGTCAGTTTGCTTAGGTCAAATCTTTCAAGCTGAATTAGAACCACTTCCTCTTATTCTATGAAGTTGACAATTTAGATGTTGGTTCAGTTCCGATGACAATGCATTTTTATGGTAAGCATGACCTGATTCTACATTTGTGGGGGTCGACTACAACGGGCGAACCCGTCACCCCAAGAAGTTTTAACGATAATGATCGTATAAAATCGAAGACTATCGCGGTTGTTTGACATTATAAATTGGATAGAAAACGAATTTACCGCGTGAAATTTGTAGCACCCGACGTTTCGGTGACGTTGCAGCCGCTGTTGTCCTGGGTAGACTATATTTTCACGCGGTAAATTCGTTTTCTATCCTGATAATGATCGTTCTATCTCCCGTGAGGTGAGCGTAGATGACTTTGTGGACGATACAAATCTACCGACCAGAAAAAACCACGAACCCTCCAGAGGCCAACGCCTTACGGCGAGGCACTAGGAAGGTAACTTTGTGGGGCCACCTCGCCCCCTGGTTAACAGTTTTGGTAGGATATCTCCGCCTGGAATTAACCTTCAGGTTACCTCTCGCCTCCCGACTGGTTACGGGACCGAAGTCGCTATTTTCCTTTGAAATGCCTATTATCCTATGAACCAACATATAAAGGTGAAATTTTATATGTTGGTTCTGTTCCTATTTCAATCTGCGCGGAGGCAGTCACATAGTCAAGGTATATGAGGAATTTACTTGTAAAAAACACCATACAAACTTCTCGTTAGCATGAGATTGGAAGCTTGTTGTTAAACACTTAAGGACCACGCCTGAGTATACCCGGGCGGCTATTATGTGCGAAAATTCCCACAACCGAGATAACTCGGGCAAGCTTTAACTGCAGAGAAGATCACTTCCGAATGTTTCGGGCTAAAATAAATACGATTCATGGTATGTGGAAGCGAGACAAGAGACAGCTATGATGATTTAAACGAGGTACTATTCCCCACTCTCTCCCAATCTGCAAATTGGGTGACATCACGCGATGTTAATACTGCCCATTGTTTTGAGCAGTGAGGTTGTGTGTTTTGAACGATTCAGCATTTACGATACCAAAGAACCATTTTGATAATGTTTTTTTTTTTTAATATTTTTATTTTTTAAATATTTTTTTTGCATTAATAAGGCATAATTATTAATTACTATAATATCATAATATCTATGCACCATAACATCAACTTTCAATCCCATTTTAATGGCGAAAAAGGATTTTATGGAGGATATAAATTTTCAGTTAATAAGATTAATTTATAAAAAAAATGTGTTTTTTCCATTTTGATTTTTTAATGATTTCTGAAGGAGTTAATGTGTTAACAAACTCTTTGTTATTATGAGGTTCAAATTTATAATAAATAAAGTAATTCTTTTATGAAATCATCAGTTTTCCAAAATTTTATTACCCCAATTTTCCGTCTGCATAGTACGAGTATATTAGCGCGCAGCCATTCGCTTTCGTCAAAAAAGGCAAGAGCTGCGAAATCGTGTTACGTGTACGTCTCTCCGACGGATTTGGTTAGCGGCAAATATGGTGCGATTCCGGAATGCGATGGACGCTAACTGAATTACGGCCTCACTTTAGTGTCTCCATTAGGTGATAGATGAATTCCTGGACAAATTTAGTTAAAACACGCTCCACTCACCAGGCTGAATATTAAGTTACGGCTTTGTGCATGTAGCATCGCTCTAGTTTGGGGTTAAGAGAAATTACTGAAAAAGAATTCGTTTATAGAATAACGCTTTGATGTAGAAATAAAATTAATAAAAGCTACTCATAAAGCTGCGAAGGATTATCCGGCCTGGATTTGTGGATGTATGGATGTGCACAACTTTCGACTATGCCAATTACATAGGTTTAATGCTTAGTCGAAAGTTGTGCACATCCATACATACATCTCGTTTAAACATAAGCATTTCCCAATCCAGCCCAAAGAAACCCTCGCAGCTATTATTATTTTTATTTCTACATCATAGCACTATCTAATAAACGAATTCTTTCTCAGTCAGCGATGATACATGCACAAAGTCGTAACTTGATATTCAGCCTGGTGCGTGGAGCTCGTTTTAACTAAATTTGTCTACATTTTTTTCTTTCCATCTGTTATTAGATCAGTGGACGGGTTTCAAAGCCGGCAGTCCGTTGCCACCAAACTGCCGGTTCCGATTAACGAATTCATAGAATTTGATGCAATTTTATTCTGTTAGTATGATATCTGAAATTATGTCAGTCATCGATACCTCGTGAGCTTCCTGGAGTATTTGAAATGACCTCACCGGTTTAAAACCGAAACAGACCTCCCGGTTTTAACGACTTGGTCGACGTCAGCCTAAAAGTGCGGTGAGGATAGCTTTCGCTTCCTTCCTTCTGGCGTGTAAATGTACGGCAAGTTGGTCCAGTAGAACTGTCATTGAAGCTGAAGGGCAGGTGAATATCGCACCATTCGCATCTAAGGATGCAGCCGGTATAGGTTTTCGTCGTATCTATCAGAATGATTCCTCAGACCCAACTAATCAAATGTGCAGGGAGATAATGGGCCCTGTTGCAGTTAGGCCACTGACACCCATGCGTTTAGAGTCGGCCAAACTCACGGGTCAACACCCATCCGGCGGCCTCCACGCAGAAGTGCGAGCCCGGTTAGGACTCTGGCCTGCGGGCCAGTTTTCCTTAGGAGTCAACCTTCGGTATGGTTGGTCAACCGCCACATGGTACGCCACATGGACGCGCACCATGTGGCGTCAGCCGATCGATTGTGCATTCTGTCTGACAGCCGGGAGAGTCTGGAAACAGTATTCTTTCTTATTGAGCGGGGGCGGTTGTTTACCGTGTTTACAGTGCAGCCGCTCTTAAAATGACCATTCGGCTACCTAATACCGGATGAAAGCCGGGTCAAGGATGCCGTGGTCCGCGATAGGTTCGGTATACACCGATCACCGCTACACTAAGGAGAGGATCGCTTAAGCGACTTCGAATCTGTAAACAATCGGAAGGCTGAAAAAATCTGTAAGGGTTGGTCTCAAGCGGAGGCCGCTTGACGGAGCTAAATAGTGGATTGTCCATTGCCTCTAAGAGTTCTACGCTCATCCTACGGCTGTAAGAACGATCTCATATAATTTTACCAGCCTGGGGTGACGGGTTCGCCCGTTGTAGTCGATACCGCCCAACTAATCAAATATGCAAACATCTAAATTTAATTTCCGTTACAGCTCCGAGATCACATACGCGTGTGCGAGCCCATATCCATGGAAAATTCAACAATCAAAAACTTCATTCTAAAGAGACGCGTTCCCTTGAGACGGAGAGAGATGTCTCGGCCGACGAGGAATATATCAGTCTATCTCCAAGTTACACAAAGCGGCCGCGATAATGACGTTAGACGTTTCGCGTTCGTCCTAAAGAGAATCGCCTTCATCAGCACCCTGCCGCCCGCCCTTACCCTACTCTCCCTCACGCCCCTTTCTTCACATCTCTGCTTCTTTGCCCCTGCCAGATATACTTGCAGTGATGATTAAAGGGCGTTTTGAAGCTATCACAAGCAACAGGATTCATGTCACATAAAACGCCTTACTCGATTGAATATTTGATGTTATTTAATAATGGGCTCCTTAATGGGGTATCCTTCTGTGTAATCCTTTCTGGGTCAACTTAATTTACAAGCGTGTAAACATGGTTTTGATATATTCGTTATAAAAGTCTAAACAAACTGAGAAAGAGTTGTTTTTGACCAACAGTAATTATAACTCACAATGTACTATTAATATAATACTTTGTTAGTTATAATGATGAATAATACTTAGACTTTTCAGTATTTTGTAATGCATATATTCTGTCTAAACTTAGTATACACGCGTGCATGTGAAGAGGGTGTATTTTGTATTTTGTAACGAGGAATGCGGCTAAAGCCGCAAAAAATGTCGAAATTTTGAATTTGTCACAGTAAAAGGAAATTTCAAACTTCATCGAAGAAAAAAAGTCTGAAAAATAATCATTTGAGCTGGAAAAATATTTATTTATCATTTTGTCCCAATCAATTAATTTTGCTAAAACTTCTATAACCTAGTCAAAGTTTTTAATAGCCCTTTCACTCTGTGGAATTAAGAATATTCACATTTTTTTATCACGAATATAATAGTTTAGTCGACGTAAGAAACTGGTAATGTAAACACTTTTCATATTTTTTATAATGTATGCATATTTTTATATAATATGTATTTTATATGAAGGGTATGAAGGGAAAGAATGATCAATGTATTTTTTTTGGTGAAATTGAGATACTAATGCCATCTTGTGGCTTGTTTACAAACTAATCGAAGAATGATATGATTTTCGAAAGGAAGATCATAGTCTGCCCTAAAATGAAGGGAGAAGAAAACATGTGACGGGAAAGCACGATCAAGGTCCACGCGGTGACAGTGGGGATTGATCATTCTTTCCCGTCAGGTCCAGAGGTGGGCTACCTCGTTGATCCTCCAATCGTCGCTGAGGAGGAACTGTCATGGGAAATACTGATGAAGCTAATGAAAACATGGAAAAGCCATTAACTTTTCATGTTTTAGTTGTGTTCTGAGGTATAATTAAAGTAATATGTACTTATTGTTATACTACTTTTATATAATAATTTTCGGTTTTTTTCTGATTTGTAATTTGAGTAAAAAGTGTTTTTTTTAAAACTTAAGTATATTTGGTTTACAGACAAAATGTATTTTTTCTTACTCAAACCATTGCTAAACATGTATTTTTTAAAGTTAGTAAATTTTATAAATGGAGTTGCCAAAAAAAAAAAAAAGTTTATATTGATCGTTATTCCCCGTAGCCCTACATATGTAAATGAAGTTTTTAGTAAAACATTGAAACCCAATAGACCTAGTTTCCAAAGAAAATATATTTCTCTTTATATTTAATTACATATAGTGAAACCTCTGTCATTGACACTTTTTAAACTCCATATTTGTACTTCAAATAAAAATAAAAAAAATATCTTTATATAATGGACGACGGCATTTCATTTTATCACAGCCTTTTTGATTGCCGTCTTAGACTGCATTAGGAATGCCTAGTTAGGCAAGTATCATTGACTTTTCCACGGATGAATAAAAATGAGATTCCTAAATAAAGAATATATATAATTTTTAGGAAAAGGTATTTTTTTTTCATGTTGCCTTATAAAGAAATTAAAATAATAAATAAACTTAATCTCACAAATTTTTCCATTCTCACTATTCACTGTAACTGATGTGTTTTTTTTTTGCCAAAATATGTCGAAACCTAAACCATTATGTCCACGACTATCGGCGCAGTTTAGAACACAGATTATGCTACGTTCAATTATTATTGACTATGCTTAAATATGTACATTCTGAATTGCTGGTTCCTACGTTCTATAATGGATGCATAGTGCATAATGTTTACGTTTAGTATTTATGAAATTATCTGTTACAAGCCAGGTAAATGAATGTGTCTTTGTTGAAAGTGGAATTTATATGTTTTTATGAAAAAATACGGTATGAGCGTGCTTGCGGAATAATTGAACATGATAGGAAAAATATATATTTCAAGACAAAATTCAGAGAAAACACATAAGTTTTGATAATAGAAATATTATTTATAAAATAAGTGGAGTTCCTATTATAGTTAAACTAAAAAAAAACTAACCGAAAAATAAACCAAAACTATTATTTACCACATACCAAGTGCACAATGCTTTGTTCAAACGTAGTGCACGTTTAATCGATAATTTAAAACGATTATATATTGGCGAGCCACTGACCTCTATTGAGAGGTCAGTTTGAAAGGCGAGCGATAATTCTTTATTATACGACCGCTCCGCTCAACGCTAGGACGTGATTGGCCTCATACATCGTAAACTGTTTTCGAGCTCGTGATAATCGCGCGCTCTAGGTATGAAAACACGGCTTTATGCACCTCGTTCTTGGTTCGAGTTAAATTGGAATTACATAATATTTTTTAAAGCCTTTAAACATTGTAACTAACTATATTCATTTGAGGTAATTTTGTTTATCAATTTCAATATTTTATTATATTTAAAGAATGGACAACACAGTTCGGTATATTTTTCATAATGGCCAAGAAATACTAAAGAGGTGATATAAAACATCTTTATTTTTATTAATAATAATATCCCAAAAGATCACGAGTACAAACTAAATGAATACCATGATCTCGCAAATGTCGTCACCCGGAACGGCTTCACTGTTCACTTTCACGCGGGGGAAGTTGACGCTCGTGGCCTGCGAGCCAAATCTCTGTTTCACCACTTTAAAAATCTTGGTCTCTCAAGGAAAATAGTCAACACCTTCCTAGAACAATATTCAGACTCTCGACTTTAGCATCTCAAATTTTACGGTTTCGAAGGGGGAGTGAATGGGTGGTAAGATGCACGCTCACATGTGGCAAGACAGCTGACCTAAACCTACCGTAGGCGGTCGTTAGTCTGGAGTCCACCGCTCATCCCCCGGAAGTGTAATAATAGTAATATGATGGGCCCGACTCCGGTAGGTGAATTCCACGCCAGCTCCGTTTATTTTGCTTGAATACAGAATACAGAATATTTATTGATTGTGTAGGAATTACCAAGTGTAATATTTTATTCTTTAATTATTTAAGTTACTCAACTTAACAAAGAATGAGGTAAATTTATGTTAAATTATTCCAATTAACAAAAAAGACAAAAATAGAACAATTAATAATATTAAACAGTACGTATCGTAGAAAAGATGTATAAATATGTATAAAATATAATCTATATATTAATTTGAAACGTGTTTTTTTTCTGTAACGGCCATATTGCAGAGAACGGCTAGGTGCAAAAATTTGGTCAAGGTGTCTGAAAGCTCTCGCTCTGTAGATGCAATAGGAAAAGTTATCGAAAGAGAAAAATAAAAAAAATGGTGCAGTGTCTAAACAAAGCTCTCGGTCTGTAGATATGTCATCAAAAGATATAAAAAATGTCATCAAAAGAGAAAAGTAAAAAATGATAGTGCCATCTGCTGGATTTCCGCGGGGGGTGGGAGGGTGGGGTGGTTGTGGTGGGAAGAGGGGGTGAAGGGTGGGCGGGAGGAGTGGGTAGTTGAGGGGGAGTTGGGTTGGGGGTGGTTGGATAGGGGAAGGGTTAGGGGGAGTTCAAATGGCCCGCTGATGCGTAAAAGATACACCCACTTAGGACACACAGGAATACACCACTTTAGGTTTAGAGATGGGTTACCTCGATGACGCTAGGGTCACTACCTCCAACCTAAGGAGGTAAAACAATCTGGCGCCAAAAGCCTGCTGCGGTTCTTAAATGACACGAGGCTTAGCGCAGAACTATAGTAGGTAGCGAGCACAATAGATCAGCAATGGTCGCAGTGTTACAAGGCTCATAAAGACCTTAGAAAAGCCCCACTCAACAAATAAAAAAAAATAATACGGGGAGTTGGAGAAGGGGGGTAGAAAGAAGGGGGTTGAGGAAGAGAGTGAGAGAGAGGGAGAGTTGGGGGGAGGTTGGAGGTGGGTCGTGGGGAGGGGGTGTCCGAAGGTTAAGAGTTTTCTGCTTGCCGGGAAAGTTTAAAGGCGACACAACCGATATTTTTACTCGATATACTTAAAAGCAAATTTTAAAGATTTTAATTATTTCGACGCCATCTAGCGTATAGTTGCTAAAGTAAGCTGAATTAGCGCGAAACTTTTTGTTATCACGTATGCGTTGATTTCATGTACGCGTCGCTCTTCGATTGTTGCTGTCCGTTTTCTTCTAGACCTTGGTGACATTCCTGATCGTAGATCAAATGAGCAAGGCATCGCAACGTTTTCGAATTAATTCAAAGAAATTTTATTTGTACATAAATAAGATGTATGTTTCCGTTTATTTTTGAAACATTACTGTCAATAAACTGATCCTCGATTTCGACGGGTTTCAGCTAGTATATTTTAATTTAAGTTTAAAATTATGGCGTACAGGAAAACTCTGAAATGTAAAATAAAAGAATCCACCCTAGTACGTGCATTGACCTAGTTAGGTGGTTTCTGTGTAAATACCTTTTTTGCTATATTCCCTCAAAATAAATTAATATTATTGTTATTATGATTATTATTAAATACGAGTTTTTAGTAACGTATATTTCATGGAGAGTGGATTCCTGTGTACATAAATGCAGCTGCAGTGTATTGCTTTTGTGTACATAAATGCAGTTACTTACCTACATCGTAAAATGGTAAACTAATGATATTCTGATTGTCTGGTAGGTAATAATGCATCGCGTTGTTTGTCGTGCTGCGATATTGCTTTCAAACTATTCACAAACTCATATGAACTCAGTCAGAAATGAACTACACTGATATCGGATGAGTCACAGTGTGTAATAAACAACTTTTCGAATAATCGATGTTTAGGGAAACGGAATGGAGATTTCCGTTTAAATATATTATTCAACAAATAGTACTGCTACGCCAGGCGTGGACACCTGGCATTTAGGAGCATCTTAAATGAAGGGTTACAGGAAAACATGTTTAATGTCATTTTTTTTTGTTAAAATAAGGTACGAATTCCATGTTGTGGCTTGTTCCAAACAAATCAAAGCATGAATTGATTTTTGTAAGAACTATCTGCTATTAAATGGGGGAAGAAAACTTGTCACGGGGGAGAATGACCAAGATCCAAGCGGCGGGGGTGGAACTTGATCATTGTTTCCCGTTAGGTTTAGAGATGGGTTACCTCGATGACGCTGAGGAAGAACTGTGATAGAAAATATTGATCGAGCCCAATATTTCCTTAATAGCAGAGATAATAGTGCAAAATTCATAACTTACCATGAAGGCGTGGCAGGAAAAAGTCCTGAAGAAGTTTTTAACCTTTATTTTGGACTATTTCACAATGGAATATAATAAAACATTCCAAAACCGCTAAACACCTGCCCATAGTCACAGATGGTTATGGTGGTTTAAATAAGAATTATACTGTGCTTAGATTATGTTTAGCATTTGTGTCGCTAAATCTATTTGAAACTGTAGAACAATACTATCCGGTTTGCGGATACTCCTTCTGTCCTGCGATAGTGTATTTAGGGTTCTTAAAGAGGAACATTAAACGAACAGATAATTTATACTCTCGAAAAGTATGCTAAACTGATACTCAGTTTTTCAAGAATACAAGTTTTCTCTAATTTTGCCTTCTTTTAAGAACGTAATTGACTATAAAAAAGAAGGCAGAAAACTTTAAAAGAAATATACTTTTGTTGAGACAATAGGCCGAAATGTAAGCAAAGATTATAAAATATCGCTAAAAATAAACAAATGTCAGTACTTCTTGCATTCCAATGATAGGCATGGTATGGTTCAAGCAAAGAAATTCATTAACAGGTTGCTTATTCATACATTCAAACTGTGAATTCCAATCCACAAGACCGAATTTTACCATCAATTCTTGCTTATCCACAAAGTAATATACCCATTACTTAAAAAAATTGAATACCCTCTCAAACTGAAAACTTTTCTAAGGCAACTCAGAGTCCAAAACTTTTATAAAAATATATACAAATGGCCAGTTTTAGACAAGGATGAAAATGAGGTAAATTTTAAAGAGAATTGAAAAAATAATTATAATGCATATAATATAACAATACTTTGTTTTGAAATATTAGAAATAAATAATAATTTCATACACTGGATCTTATTTTTTTCCATAATATTAATAAACTCTATGAGTCAAGCGACTTCATAATTATTTTTTCAAAATCCACAACTGCTACTTATACAAATTCCTAATAAATATGGCACAATTACCCTTATTTATTGAACTATAATCAAAATAAGGTACATTTTCATATCAAAAGAAGTTTTTTATATTTCCTATAAAATTTTTCGCTAATGACTTTTAAAATTTATTTCTATTGAATATTAAAACGGATTTACTGCGTGAACTTTGTAGCGCCCGACGATTAGGCCTCTGCAATTCTCGGGTGTATATGAAATCGAATTGAGCTATGGGTTAGTTTACGTTGGTAAAACGAGGCGGCCCAAAGCCACTCGACTGATGGAACACGACAAGGCTGTTAAAACAGTCAGCGAGAAAAAATGGCGATCTGCGAGACCATATTGAATAGCGAATAGTACCACTGGGTGCAATTTCAAAATCTCATTGTGCTATCCAAAGAAAATTTTCTTCCCGCATAGAGCGGGAAGCCATAAGAAGGAAATAAGAAAACCGCCGAACTTCAATAGAGACGACGAATTCAATTTCTGACTCTCCTGTGCGTCCCCCAACGCCAAGCGTAAAGACGCGAAATAAAAAAAGTGAGTGTTGTGTGTATGGCGGATTTTTAAATTCGTGCGCGCCGACCCCCTTCCCCCTTCCCCCCTCCCCCAACATTGCAATCTGCACTGTAACAGCAGCATTTTGCCACCTTGTCGCAGAACATCAACGGATAACGATCAATGGCACCAGTCTACCCTGGACAACGGCGGTTGTAACATCACGGAATCGTCTAGTGCTACAAATTTCACGCAGTAAATCCGTTTTATCTTGTTTATAATGCCAACAACTCCAACAGTCTTCGGTTTAATATTTAAAATATCCCGTTTTTATTTATTCATGCTAATAGCAGAATTCTCTGGTTTTTGTTACTATTTTTCAGGCTGTTTCATTATCTTATTTTAAACATTATCTTATATGTGGTATATAAAGTACTGTTGAAAAATATGAACAAATGTGTTGATGCATATATTTTTGTTGATTTAAAGTAACGGATTTGTTTGAGACCTGGTATATTCTAATATGGTTCGTTTAATAGTTCAACATATATAATAATTAGGTTTTGGTCAGCTTTAAAATGTTTTTTCTGGCAAATAGTCAGTTAAGAGCAAATAGAACAAGGCAATAGAAATATCAAGCAAATAAAATCTTGTTATGTTTGGCATTTATATAGCTAATTTAAATATTTGTAGCAATATAAATTATAATGGCAAATTCTCATATTTAATAAAGTTTACTTAGCTATAAAATTAATTTTATTCTGCTAATATATTATATTTCTACAGCAACAAATGTTTTCCTTCTTGCTGACAGTTATTGCAAAATTTTGTTATAATCTAACCTACCTACAATAATTTTATTTGTTGATAAAGTAAATATAAAAAGTCGAAACAATGCCTTATTGAAAATGAAACTATGAGATTAAACATTCATTATTGAATAACCAAAGCTCTTTTGGCGTTGTCTATAGGAATGCTTTTCGCTTCTGCAGGAGGAATCACATATCCTAAACAAATCGCCAAACCAATTACTTGTTTGCATATGCATATTCTCTGAAAAGCTGGCCAGTCACATTTTCTCTGTCTCCAATTATATGTAATTGGTAGTGATATCAGTCACTTGCTGAATTGCTGTTTTACAAAATCATCAATATCATCCCGCAGCCATTCAAAAATTTGTGGTTTCTTTAAAAAATAAGTGGTTGTTTGACCGGCTGGAATTTAGTAGACACTATATTCGCTGTCCAATACATAGCGAACACCTCCTTTTCTATTTTGGTCCATTCATAAGAATCTGTCTAGACCTTAAGTCCTATGGAAGGTAATTTCGCAGCCTCATAATTTTTTGGGTTAATATTATATATATTGTGCACCATTCAAAAAACAAGGCAATGGAAATCGCTCTTGGGTGGTACTGGATGAAACATTGCATTGTTAAACGATTCCAAGGAGTTGTTAGTCGATGAAGAATTAGAAGCTGCTCTTAAAAACCAGTTCCTTTTCTGTATCAACCATCGCCGAGAATCTAATAAATATCCCCCTTTCCGTTTCTAATTGTTTTACCTACACAGTCGCGGTTTCGCGCCAACTTAGACACCGCTAGACTGCGTCGCTTTTTGGTTGCTTTTAGCCGGTAAGTAAATTTGTATTTGAGATACCTACTGCATACTCGTCAGTTTGACGAATGGTCAGCTTATGCGTAAATTTTACGCCTGTGCTTGCTGTACTGTGCCAAAAAATCTTAGTAATTTGGTAATTAACGATCATTTGTAGGTTTTGTAATTTAATTAATTGTAGGTTTTGTATGTAATTAAAATTCAATAGCAAAGAAAAAAACTTTCTGAACAATAGAGACTGATTTAATAATTGTAAGCATAAGTGTCTTAACGATCATAAAAAACACGTGCCATTATTAATTTGTGATTTAGTATATAAATGGTAAATATGTATTCGTTTTTGAAATAATTATTATTAACTTATATCCCATTTTTTTATAAATATAATAATGTTGCTTAAACTATAATAATTTTTAATAAAAACACATTTCAAAACTGGTCGACAAAAAGTCGAATGGTTAAATGGTTCTATTAAATGAAAAAAATATATATTAAAGAACTTTATTAGTGGATATACTCGTATTAGTTAGTTAATACTAAAAAAATAATAGTTAAGAATTGTTGTATGCACATTATACATGTAGACGACTACCATCATGAAACAAAAAAAGCGCGTATCTGCGTTTTTTGCCGATACAAAAAATATTGATGTAATGCATTCTTCTCTTTGAAAGGAGGATAGGAATACGTTCCCATCACCACTAACAACCGGACGTATGGCTTTGCTTCAGCTGTAACTTTTTTTCCACAATGACTTGAGACTAACCGCCACAGAAACTATTGACAGCCATGAAAAGAGATTTCCAACGACATACGTCTGGTCGTTATTGGTAGTAGGGACGCGTCCCATACATTTTTGCCCATCTTCCATTTATTTAAAAATAAATATTTCCCATTGGGCAAACCGTGGCGTATATAAGAATTTGTTCATTCTGATAAATATAAATATGTGCCCAAGATTTCCGCTGTTCATTTGCATGTTTGCATAAAAAACACCCTCTGCCGTACACGAAATTCAGGAGCCTCCCTAGCCACGAAGGAATGGAAAAAAAGAGCGCACGGAGTCCAAAACACGTCCACTAATTTCCCGATGCGAGTCGAGCACGCTATTCCCGTGGGCGGATTTTCCGGGCGGCCGCGGGTGGGATTGTCGCAGGGCGGGCGGCGGCCGACCGCCGCGCCGGGCGGCTGCCTACGACGGGCGGCGACTCAAACAGTTCAACTGAATTTAATGGCGTATCTACAAGCTGAAATTTACATATCTGCGTTATAGTGTAAGCTCCTAATGAGGTATTTTATTTTATTTAAAAAAAGTCAAAAGTAAAATTTAAAGCCCTACTTTCGGACGGCTGATTACGACGGGCGGCGACTCAAAGAGTTCAACCGAATTTAATGGTATCTGCAAGCTGAAATTCATGTATCTGCGTTATTGCAATGAGGTATTTTATTTTATTTTTAAAAGGTCAAAAGCCCTGCTTTCAGGCGGCTGCCCAGAATGGGCGGCGATTCAAACAGTTCAACTGAATTTAATGGCGCATCTGCAATATCTGCGTTATCGTGTACGCTCGTAATGAGGTATTTTATTTTATTTTAAAAAGGTCAAGAGTAAAATTTAAAGCCCAATTTTCGGGCGGCTGCCTGCGACGGGGACTAACGCTGTTTTATTCTTTATTAGATTTTTTACTGTTTTATTTTGATTTTGTATGTGCACATATAAACAAATCCACCATACATGGTGTTTATCTTAGCACGGGCCACGGCAAAAAAAAATAAAGAATAAAACACGTAATTGATAATAAAATAAACATAATTATATTTAAAATATTATTTTTAATAACTACATTGGACTTAAGGCGCTTTTAAACATACATATATAAAACTTCTGCTTACGAAAAAGTGAGTAAGAGCTTAAGCTGATTTCTTTCAGTTCAAACATTGAATTATGACGATTTCACCTAAATTTTTACTCACGCGCGGATATTGAAATTAAATGATTGGGGTTGTTAAGGCGGAGTTGCCAGATGGATTATTTTAATGTGTTAGGGAAGGTAATATGAATGTTAGAATGAAAAGTAGCAATTTAGGAGAAAGAAAAGCAAGTACAATAAAAATACTTAATATGTCTAACATAACAATATCTAATATACGCAGTAAGTTAAGAACATTTTTTCAGCAGTGAATTAATGATTAAACATAATAATGTTATATCATGCCATTAGCAGACTCTGCAATGAAAACAATTTAAATGTTTTTTTTTATATTAATAAATTATTATTTTAATATTTATAATTAGTATTTTTTGATGTAGCAATGCAAATAAGATGATTGAGTGAATATAGAAGCATCACTTTTGCATTAAAATCTTCATCGACCAGCAGGGCAATTTTAAATCCCAGTCGATAAAAACTGGAAACGAATCGATAAGTTACCATTCGAAAACGATTTTAGTGAAGCGAAACGTAATATCTCGTATTAACTCTCTCGTAAATACTCTCTCTCGTATTGAGTTATTTATTTATCTATATATTTATTTATTTTACTTATCTATAAACTTAAATATTTTCTTTTTATTTATCTAATATTAGTTCTTTATTTATATACATATTTATATATTGTATTAACCTTAATTTTTTAAAGAATGAATGACCGATCGGAATGAATGAATGAAAAAAATAATAAACAGTGATGTCACGTCTTAAATACTATCACCCCAGAACAGATATACAATCTAGTGGGAGTGATAAAATCCACACAAATGTAATCTTATCTGCTTCGCAAAAAAATGTAAAAATATTATTATTTATACTTTTGTTATTAATTTTTTTTTGCCAAAATCATTTATTTGCATTGGATAATTTTATAAAATAGTAAAAAAAACTGATTTTGTAAAAAAGAAATTTTGCTTCGCTTAAAATGTTTATTATTAGCGATAGAGAATTGGAGAATACAAGATGCACACATTGACCGGCTGTCATGCATTCATCAAACGTACGTAATATAACCTAAAATATGAATCCATCTCTGGTCCAGGATCCAAACTACATTTTTATATTTATAGTAAAAGTTTTTTGTAGAGCTTTTGTTACAAAACACTTACTTATTCATATTTTTGTTTTTTTAACTAATCAAATTTAAAAGATACAAAAGTTTTCGTTACGTTTAGAGCCGCCGAAAAGTTTGCGAAGCGAAATCTGATAAAGATTTGAAGGACGTTTCGAGTAAAAGTTACGAAATCGCTCGAAAACGGCTTGTACGCAGAGATCATAGAGAAGAAACGTCAAACTCATTAATTAAAAATGACGTTTCGCTTATGCGATTCGTTTCGCATTAGAGGAGCGTAATGACGTCATATAGATACGAATAAGAAGTTTTAAAATCGGCCGCCAGTTATACTTCGCTAAATCAGCGCGATAGCGTATCCAATAGAAAACGCTTAAGTTATATAGTCACACTGCAGATCCTCTCGTAAAAAAGAAATAATCTGGTGGTTGATTTGATAATCGCCGACATGACAATATTATGTCTAATAGCGATATTAAAAATAAAGCATTATTTTTATTATTGTTTAATTGCCGATTACTAAAATGCAATTAATTAGTTATAATTGCGAAAGCGCCCTGCCACTTTGTTCAGTTAATTAGAGTGACACGCATTTGACAGGTCATTATTCACAGGCATATCGCTATCAAAATATATTCCATATCACGCGGCGGCCGCGTTCCTGACGGCGTTAGACAGGGACAGAGGGAGGATGAATTATTACAAGCCAATTATCGGAAATTAAATGCGCACCGCGAAGCGATAATGATTAATACAGACCTGCATACAAAGCGGCTACAAACGGGTCGATGCATTCGGTAGGCGCTAATTGACGGATGATCAATCATGCGTTAAAGAAAATTGGGGACAGGCCAGTAGATGCCGATTGTTCTATAATAAGGTCCTGCGGTTAATCATGGCAGAAACTAGAAAAGGATTATGCCTTCAATATTGTTTCACACCGGTCATGCGTAGCTACCAGAAAGTGACTGTGCCCCCGATATATACACACCCTATTTTTCATTTGACTAACATTGCTGTAGGTAGACAATTAATTGGGGTTATTCCTGTCGGTAAAAGTGCAAAAGCTAGCGTTTTGCAATATTTTCCATTCGTGATAAACGGGTAAACGAGTTCGCTAGCAAGAATATAATATATAGGATAGATGAAAAACTTACAATGGAAAGTATCTATATACAGGAGAATGCCACTCTTTGGGCATACCCTCCAATAACAATAAATCATATGCCATAGGATTAAAAAAAATATGTATTATAATTACTTATACGACCTCTCTTCTTAATTCCTCGTGGGTAAAAAGTTATATACGGAAATAGATGTCGACAGTGGTTGATTTTACTTGTTGATTCGCGTGAGAGATGCGATATAAAGGGCTGCAATCGACTCACGCGGCGGGTGTCACGTAGGCCATCAGTTATTGTTTGGCTTTCCTTTTGTGCTGCATCACTTTTTTAATGTATATTTTATTTTATTTTGTGCAATAAATAATAAGTGATAATAATAGTAATAATGAGATATTAACAATATTATGAGGAGAAAAATCTTTGTATCGATGTATGAGAATTTTGTATCTATTTATGTATTGTATTTATTCGATGATTGAATCAACTCTATATTGTATCACATAATGTGCGGTGAATTTTATTGCTTATATCTACAAAAAATATTTTTATATTTGTTAATATAAAACGGTGGAGGGTTATTTTTTCTTCCTTTTCCCTCTTCTTTTTTTTAGTTTTGAATTATATTAATTTAATACGATTATTCATGTTTCTATACCATATGCATTATGATAATACAGGTCTGGGAAGCCTCGTTAGATGGGCCTAGCGCAATTCACTACATAGCTTTGTCAATCTCAAGATGTTCTTTACAATGTAAAAGTTCTTTACTTGGGTAACAATGTAACTACTTGTATTTGTACAAGTATTACTTAAATAAATAAGTAAAAATGTGTTAATAGATATTTCTCGTCAAATATCTAATAATTGAAATATATTAAACTCAAACATCACTAAGACATTGGAGGTTAGAATTTGTTTTTAAATGTAACTAAAATATGAATAAATAAATATGCCAATCTGAAACTTAGCGGTTGGTGGGATCATGGCTCATTCAAATAGGTACTAGGATTCTTATCTCTATATATCTTTTATGTGAAGTAGTTTACGCATAATCAAGAATAGAAAATCACACATATAAGCAAGCAAAACACAAAGCGAATACGGCCAAAGATCTACGTGCTTGCTTGTTTTCACAGTTTGCGGACGCTTGTATGCTTGTTTTGACAACCTCAGGCTTCCTCATCTCTGCTTGTCCTCATGATCACCAGCAGGACAATCAATTCCCAGAGTCTGCTCTGTGAAAGGTCCGGTATTAATTAAACAATTAGGCCAGCAATACATTGCGGCGTTGAACGGGGACGGCGCGCGCATTTGGGAGGCCGGGTAACTCACCACCTCCCCCCCCTCCCCCTACACCGAGAGACAACAAGCAGATTAATTAATAATCTACAATAACGATATCTAAATCATTATAATGCCATCGCTTCGTAATAATAATTAATTTTGCGACGCGAGTCACGGGAATAATATTTATATCAAAGGCCGGCGACCCGATCCTCTCTATGCCGAAAATTTTGCGGTTTTTATCAGGAATAAAAAGGAATTTTATGACGAAAACCCCAATCAAGGAGAATGTATTCTGAAAAATGTCGGAAGTATGTATCGATTCAGCAAAAAATATATTTTGGAAAAAGTTCATAGAATAGAATAGCATAACTTTACTGTGCTATAAAAATATTACTTAATGAATATTACACTGGTTTTATAAAAAAATACAATTTATGCACAAATGGCGGACTTATTGCTATAGCGATATCTTACAGTCAACCATTAAAATAGTAGCTTATACAGAAGCGGAAAAAGTTCATATATGCATCTATAGGCGTTTTTACTCCCACCCACCAACCGAGGAGGAAAAAAGTATTGTGAATAGGCAATATTTTTTTCGCGATGAAGGCAGACATATCCATTTTGAGCCCCTCTGCGACGATCAAGACTATTTCCAGATGGCAGTCTGTCTGTGTCTGTATCTGTGTGTATTATTCCTCCACGATAGCGCCCACACGTTTAATCCGATTAAGCTGAAATTGCATGCAGGCATCATTTGGTCATGGCAAGAGTTGAAAAGTTGTGGTTGAAATCGGTCCACCAGTGGACGCGCTAGTCGTACTTCTATCTAGAAATATTGGACCTAGAAACATAGAATTCGGTACACAGATGCCTTATTGGGCCGAAATCACATTGTGAAATTGTGAAATGACATTGGTGGGAATACCTCATATACTAGGCACATTAATTATATTTAAAATCCGCCATATATTTAATTAATTATTAAACGCCATCTGTTGGCGCTTGGCCGGAACCGAGTTTATGACTTTTTATGTGCAGATATTCACGTTGTAAAATTATGAACTAATAACTGTCTATCTGCCTGGAGGTTTTAATGCATCGCATTGTTAGTCGTGCTACCATATTGTTTTCAAACTGTCCACATAGTCATACAAACTCAATGGGCAAGCCAGAATTAAACTACTTTCATGTGAGATAAGTAAGTGACATCGTGTGTTAATATTATTTACAGATGTGGACAAATTATTAGATTTAACCGACCAAACACACAATGGTATAATATATTTGTTTTAATACCATATTAGAATAACGATAACATAAGAAAGGGTTTAGTTTTTATTATTCCTTTTAAAATCTTGATGATGACATGCAGTATGGATTTCCGTCATTTTGTGATCCGCCTTATTGGAAGTGCCACCTCTGTTTTGTGTATGCTATATTTAATTTTGTGTATGATATATTTAATTTTGGGTGTAAATATCATAGCCTATGCTATAAACCCCAAAGTTATGCCAATCGGGTGTGAAATAATCATCAGAAATTGTGATTTTGTGCAATAAATGATGTAAATAAGGAAAACGTTAATTTGTATCTGTTTAATTAACATTTTTGTGTCTTTGGCATGAGGACTTATCGCCGCATAAAAGTGCAGTAGTGTGAACGTTTTTGAAAGAAGAAGCGTATTCTCAAAGAGAAATAACGTCAAAGCTAAGTATGTCTGAGAAATCTGCGAGCCGTCGTGTCTGATGAATTATGAATTATGATGAATGCGTCTGATGAATTATAAGTCTAATAATTTGCCGAGTCTGTTTGATTCTAATAATTTGTCCATGTATCTTTAAAGGTAAAATCTATAACATAATAGTAAATTTAACTACATAGCACTTGCTACGCCAAGCGTAGAGATAAAAAGGCAAGCTTAAAATAATCTGTCGGTAGTTGCCAAGTTTTCATACTTTTTCTTTCTTGTTGGAATCACTCCTTAAGGATGAAATCCCGCATAAGTATCCTGTTTTAATTATTTATGCTAGAAGCGGAAGTTTGCGTTTCACTCCTTTAAATATAAAACGAAGGCCGTTTTATCAGCCATTTTAAACACACGAAAGTGAGATTGGCGAGAAAAAGAATTTTGCATAACTTTTTTCAAAATGTGAGAATAATACTGATAACCTTGACAGAGGAGAGTTATCAGGTGATTGTAGTGACTTAGTTATCAAGCTCTCTTCCTCTTAAGCACTGATATAATCCGCATTCTTCGTCGTCTCTTTAAACTATCGCTCATCGTAGTTCTGTTATTAGAGATCAACTTGAGATATGGTTTTATACTAGATTTCTTATTTGGCGGCATTTCTTTATTAAAAGTTGGAAGAGTAATTAAATGAATTGATTTAATAACTTAATAAGTAGCGAAGGAAATCCCAGCTTGTATTGGGAAATGCTTATGTTCGAATGAGATATACTTACGGATGTGCACGAAGTGATCAAAAAGTATATTTTTTTCGTTTTTCGCTTTAATTCGTCTCAATTGGAGGCATTTTGTGTTTCATAAGGATAAGCCCATTTTTACTGCGTATAGAAATGTTTCATGTTTAAACAAACATTTTGTGTAGATATCAAAATGAGTTTCGACGAGGAAGACGTACATTTAATTTTAGCAATATAGACGTAATATCAGGGAGAAGAAACAACTTGAATCCATTGTCGATTTCTTATCACAAAGTGATCACAAGACAATATAACATAAAAAACCGCGTTGACTGACAGTTCTGCGCATGCGCGCAGCGGTTGAAAATGAAACAAACCCTTCCCCCCTACCCGCGCGAGAAACAAAAACATGTTTGCATACACAAATGTGTATGGCCACACCCATTTATTTCGATGTTTTTGTGTATAGTTTCGAATAAACATGCGCAGGAGACCCGGCTTAAGGATACAAACAAAGGCAAAACAGAGTTTAATGATAACACTAGAAACAAAGAAAAACAGTTAAAACCAAAAAATGAGAATTATAGGGACGGCGACACGTGTATCACAAGGCTTTATCATCTGATTTAACGGATGCGATATTTTGATTTTGTACAATATGCTTGTGTAAAAGCCTTTATTTCCCATTAGGGTATTGAACGAACGCAAGCCAAGATGAAAGTTTTAATTGGTATAATGTATCAAAGGGGCCCGAAAAAGGATATTTTGGCATGGTCGTTTTTAGACACATATTCTAACTTATTTGAATATTAAAATTGTCATTTTTTTTATTTTTAGTCACCCATGCATGAGGCAAATGAACGGTTTTTTGCATTTTTTGCGCTACCCCACCATTTGGTGCAATTGCATAAAAAACACCTCAATCGGATAAAGGGCATTGGAGCCTTAAGAGCATAGGAAATCGAAAAATCATAAAATCACATTTTTAAAAAATAATTATTATATGCAAGAAAGAAATAAAACAAAAGTAGTGGTTGTACTAAAATGCATATATTATCATTTATCTCTTTTTCTCGTAAGACTAAAGATTTTAAGAAAAAAACGTGAAAATCAATTGTTATTCTACAAATACACATGATTTTTCGTAGAAGGGATTAGTGGCTACAAGTGGGAACAAGTGATATCGTCGTATTCAGTGGTGTTTCCTTTTTAAGAAAAATGACGTCACATTTTAACCCGTGGGGTGAGGAGCTATGACGTCACAATGGCGATTCTTGGTATCAGGTGTTTATTACTTTAAAACATTGATTTTCCTTACAAAAACAACTGGAACCGAATGGCAAAAGCATTAACCTTATAGTTATATGATTTTTCGTAGAAGGGATTAGTGGCTACAAGTGGGAACAAGTGATACCGTCGTATTCAGTGGTGTTTCCTTTTTAAGAAAAATGACATCACATTTTAACCCGTGGGGTGAGGAGCTATGACGTCACAATGGCGATTCTTGGTATCAGGTGTTTATTACTTTAAAATATTGATTTTTCTTACAAAAACAACTGGAACCGAATGGCAGAAGCATTAACCTTATGCTTATTTGATTCTGTCACTCAACTGTGACAAGCTCGTTCTAGGGTGGACAGGGAAAATCTCTATAACTACTTAACCGATTTAGACGAGTAAGATGATATATGACAGGTATTTGATGCCCAACATAAAGCATGTAACAACCAGCATGTAAAGCATGTATAAGACTAATATTTAAAAGTTAAAAAATCTTTTTTTTAGTATTAACTTTCAGGGAAGCCTTTTCAGGTGCAGAGAAATGACATTTATATTTCGTGTTTTTAATTACATCATTGTCGGAAATTATAAATATTAGATTTTTTCTTTGTTGCAGTCATATTTTTTCAGTACCTCGGCTATAAGACATCTAGATGTTGGTACGTGGGATTGCTATAAGATGATGACTAAAATAAGAAAAACTTTCTTCGTATACCTCCTTTCAACTTTATTTAACCTACATTCGATTTACATATTATGTGTAAGTCATTTAAAAGTTTTCCTAAAGAAGAGTTCCGTTAAAGGAAAACGAATTCCTTTGATGTTAAACAGTTTAAAGGAAACGAAAGGGGGTGGGAGCGGTGGGAGAGAGGAGGAGGAGGGAGGTGGTGACAGACGACTAATCGTAGCTCCTAGCGCTTTGGTAGATGCCTTCGACTCAATCGCATGCTCAAGACTGTAGGCTTCATTTATTACGTATTTTTTATGTATTATTATCTCGTAATAATACTATTATCGTAGTTAAAGAAAGCTAAATTATAGGCACCATCACGGCCTATATTAGGGCAACCATGCGTGTATTTTCCGAAGAAGTTGCGATGACCATCGACTGTTAGTCGCACAACAACAAGATCGGTCAAAATTTTGCGACATATGTTCTGCTATTCTGTAAGGCAAAACAGGCGATTTTCGATACTGTGCAAACCAACGCATAAACAAATATACCAAACTACTGCTTGAAAGCTTATTTAGTATAAAATCGTTAAATAATATATAATATAAATAATATAATAAATAAGTAGTATAAAACCGATCTTCTACTTGCAAAATTAGACTATTATGGCATCCGAGGTACGGCAAATAACCTATTCAAGACTTATCTGCAAAACAGAATGCAAAAAGTGGAAATAGCCAATATTGGCAGAGATCTAATCGAGTCCGTAGCAACTTCCGAAATACTTACTGTCAATATTGGAGTACCCCAAGGCTCAATTCTTGGACCGTTGCTTTTCATTATTTACATAAATGACCTGAGTCCAAATCTATCTAAATGTGAAGTCACCCAATTTGCAGACGATACTAGCGCTGTAGTTGAAGCTGACAACATAAATACGCTCACTGCCAATATCAATACATCTCTTGGTGAACTTGATGATTGGTTTAATGCGAACAAGATGTCTCTAAATATGTCTAAAACTGTTATTTTAAATTTTAATAGCAAGACATCATCTATAAAAGTTAACTACCCGGTTGAACTTGCGGACTCAGTTAAATTCCTCGGACTACATCTGGATGCAAAGATGTCATGGAATCTACATATAGAGCATGTTAAGTCAAAACTTTCGTCAGCCTGCTATGCTCTATTACGCATCAGAAATTGTTTGGAGAGAACTGAAGTAATATCGGCCTATTATGCGCTAGTTGAGTCACACCTATGGTATTCTTTTATGGGGTAATGCAGCACACATCAACAGTGTATTCACTCTCCAGAAAAGAGCCATACGTGCGATAGTAGGTATTGGTCCACGGCAGTCATGTCGTGAACACTTCCAAAAACTAGGGATATTGACCGTATATGCGATTTTTGCTCAAGAAGCTCTTTGCGAATTCTATTGCAATAAGAGCTCGGCCATATCCCACGAGGAAGTACATCGGCATGACACCAGGAATAAAACCCTGTATCTCCAACCGTTCGTAGCACGTACTGCCAAGTTCCAGGCGACTAGTCGATACTTAGGCCTCAAACTTTTCAATAAATTGCCCGAAAGACTAAAAGCAATTAAAAACATCGATATTTTCAAGAGATCCATCCGAGTCTATCTGCTTAAAATCAACATGTATGCCCATAACGACTTCTTAAAATATTTTGAAAATACATAGCATCGTATCTACCCATTTAATCTAATACATATTATTTACCGTTAATTGTTTTGTTGTAAACTGTTATCATATAGTCTATGTTTTTGTAAATTGGTAAGTTTAAAGCTATATATTGTATATCATCTCTTGTCTAAATTGAGTAACTAGTTTAAGAATAATTACTGTCATTCCTACACAATTGTATGGTTGTATTGGAAATAAATACCTTTTACTTTACTTTACTTATAAAATCGTTATAAACATTTAAGCATCTTATTTGTTCTTTAGTTAGGGCAGCATTGAAAATTGTAAAAAATAAAGGATTTTAATTCTTATGTTATAGGATAGCATCAAATGTCTTTGTGACAAAAAACCGCAATCGGTTCGCGCGCCGTAATTTTCCGGCCGCTGATTCTAGACGGTTTGAAAATTTAGTTGCTATTTTATACTTCTACTGATACAGCTGCCTTTTCAAAATAAAATAAAAAAATCATAAATCTATCACAGTACTGGTTCTAGAAAAATAGATAAATGTGACATAGAATTCTTAGCACAAAACCTACAACTCTCGATTACGACACTTATCATCTTCAGTCCGTTTTCAATAAAAAAATGTATAATCTGCAAATTGAATACTTCATGATTACGTTATTATTGTAACTAGAATAGAAAAATGTCCTATTTTTTTTAGATTATAGCTAGAGCGGAATGTGAAATGAGCGGTTGTCCTTTTTCGCACTAAAACTACCCACCAAAGATAAAGCATGTGAATCTAAGACCGCACGAATTGTGTTCAAATTTATTCGGACGAGTATAAGCGACAGTTAGATTTTGTCGACGATCGTTCGTTTCATATTCCGCTCTAACGTATTGCTCTCATTCGCTTGAATTAATTTCAGTCTTAGTTCACAAATTACACACTTTCATCAGCCAGATAAATACCGACGATCTTTTGACGATTGGACGTTCGGGCTTATTTGGCTTCGCTCGTGTAACCCCGTTTCCTTCTGTCTGTGGGGAGGATTTTTTCTAGATTCAACGGGAATTGAGCACGCATTCAAAATTTATTTTTGCATGCATACCAAAATCAAATCAACAATCGATAGTACGACGCGCCCTGGATGCTAGTCGCTTATTTTCGTTAGTTAGTTTATTTTCAAATACATGAATTTAGCGCCCCCGGTAATTGTCGCCCGGGACAGGTACCTCGATTTGCAACCTTCCCCTCCCCCCTTAGATCTGGGGCGGGTTAGAGATGCAGTATGATTTTGAAAAAAAAACTTCGGCACGCTGTCGATACGACGCGCCATATAGGTGATTGGGTCACCGGCGCGGCGGCGACCGGAGCGAAGGGCTGCGGGACGTGGAGGGCGGGCGCCGCCTATCGATCGCGCTGGGCGGGCCGGAGGACGGGTGGGGTATTTCGCGGAAAGTGGGGGGCAAGGGGGCGCAGAGTCCCGTGCATCGCGGCCGCCGCCATTCAATTTGCAGGAACGCATACCGTGCTCTACGTCTCCCTCAACTTGTTTACTTACGACGATCTGCAATCAACCCGTTTAATACGAAGGTGATTCGAAAATTTTACCCCCTTTAATTAAGCACTTAAGTACTACACAAATACAGCCCCAAATGTCTCCATCTGTACGAATGAGGTACCTTTCAGTACGATGGTTAAAAACTTCGGTATCTACACCGACGGGGAACTTTCGTAATGGATCTATATTAGAGAGATGCGACTAAACTTTTCGACCTATTTCACCCGGTCAATAGGCTGAAGAATTACCCCTGGAGTACAGAAATATTATTATTAAAATTCTATTTTACTCCTTCTTCTGGATTATTAAGATGTCGTATTCCTCAACCACACAGAGGAGTTAGCTAATAAGGTAAGGCGAGTAAAAACATTTGCCTCTCATATGCCTGTCCTCCAAATGGCCTCAGAAATTTAGGCCTCGTCACAGAGTACAGAGCAATGCTTCACTGGCTGACGATACAAGAGGAAAAAAATATGGACATTTCTCTGCCTTCTCTTCAGGATTTTGGAGAACCTTGCACCACATTATCTTCCCAGCACATTTACTGCACTATCACCATCGCCATGGGCGCCTTCTAAGGTCTTAAGATAACATATTCGTCGGCTAAATGTGTATTCCTGCTATATCCCATTTTTGACCAAAGTAACTTTTTGGTACCGTTGGAAAGAAGATTTTTTTCCGCATCGACTGGGAATATCAGCTATATCAATTTAAAATCATAAAGCCCTTTTTTCCCGTGATATGTATACCTGCTAACTCCACGATTCAAATGTTGGCGCTGAAAAACTGCTATCGTCGCCATTTTGTACTGGTTTATGTCAGCACCAGTGTTGTGCGTTTGTTGTCCCGTTGTTTCTATTCCAAAACAAATCAAATAGTGCACAAATTGCGGATTCCTACAGTTAAAAAAGAAGAGGTAAGTAGTCAGATTGATTACATTATGTAGGATAGATAGAGTTAAATGCTTGTTAAACCTATTATTTAAATTGTCTGTAAATATGCGGTCTAGTTAAATGTATTCATACTCAAAGGACAATGTCACGAAATAATCCTAATGTATCAAGAAGAACACAATCCTTGCTGTATTATTTGAAAATAAACGACAGGGAAGTTAAGGTTTGCAAAACCATGTTTTTGAACACCCCAAGTGTGGGAAGATGGACAATTCTTCAATGCAAAAATCAAGGCAATAGAGGAGAACCAAATTTACAAAGAAATGACAACCAACCACGCGTGAAGCCATTTGAAACTGAAAATGAAGAGCTACTCCTCTTCATAGATTGACTGCCAGCAATGGAGTCGCATTACTGCCGAAGTTCCTCAAAAAAATAAAATTTGTTACCTGAATGGTCATCCAAACAAAGTCTGTACCACTTCTATGTCAATGAATGGTGCAAATCGCTTAACAAAAGGCCACTTGTGATTACAAGATTCAGGCAAGCATTGGATAGCCGTAATATCGCATTATTCCAGCCAAAAAAAGATCAATGCGAAAAGTGTGAAGAGTACAAGGTCGGGCGACTCTTCGAGCAGGAACACCAATTACACATAATAAAAAAAATGAAGCCAGGGAAGAAAAAAAAAGGACAAAAATGAAAAATCGCTGGCATTTACAGCAGATTTGCAAGCTGTTTTGATGGCACCCAAATCAAACATCAGCAGCTTGTACTACAGGACGAAATTACAGGTGCACAATCTTTGTCTCTTTAATTTGAATAATAAAGATGGATTTTCTTACCTTTGGAGTTGGAGGTGGAAGGAGGCGTAAATGCCGAAGAATTTGCGACAATTTGGGTGAGCCTAATCGAAAATAAAATACTGCCGCAAACCGATGGAACCGATACTAATAAAAAGATAATAATATACACCGATGGATGTTGTTATCAAAATCGAAATTCGGTCATGAGCAATGCCCTTTTGAATACAGCCATGATTAATAATATTACAATTGAACAGAAATATTTGGAAAGTGGGCACACACAGACTCCATGCACTCCACTGTGGAAAGATCCATGAAAATGAGAAATGTGAATGTGCCAGCTGATTATGGCCTCATCTGCAAGATAGCTCGCAAGAAACCTCGACCCTATGACGTAAATTACCTCACTCACACCTTTTTCAAAAAATTCGACAAAGTTGAATACTACAAAAGCATCCGCCCAGGTCGCACAGCAGGAGATTACAAAGTTACGGACATACGTGCTCTGCGATATACCCCCAAGGGAGAAATATTTTTCAAACTCAGATTTGGAGATGCGTGGCAGTTAATACCACAAAGAAAATCTATCAACATTGAACCCTGTCCTTGGGACAATTTAAACAGCCTTCACCTGAATCGGCATAAGATTAAATCAAGAAAATTTGAAGATCTACAATATTTAAAAAATACATTGCCCCCCGACTACCACGAGTATTATAATAATACTCCACATGATTAGTTTGTTAACAACTTCATTCCTATATTAAATCGAATTATTTAGATTACTTTTATTTTAATAAATAAGACTGCTATGTCGTGTGTTTAAATGAAACCGTGTGTTTTACTTCCTATAAATCCTGCCCGAAAATCCTGCTAAGTCCCGAAAAAGAGTTGACATTTTTTTTTCTGTTTATAGAAGAACTGCTACATCCTTAAATCATTAATAAAACCAAATTGGACTAATAAAATGTAGTATTTTGTTTATTAGATCGTATTATAAAAAAAAATGAACCAACGGGATTTTAGATTTTGCGATAAAGCTAAATTTGAATTTATTGCAGTGTTTTCTTTGTCTCCTGTAAAATTTGATAAATGTGAGATAGCAGGTTAACACATTTAGCCGACGATATTGCTCTTTATTGCTGGTCAAAGCAGTGACTTCTCATTATCTTTCACTTTGCTGTGGACCACGCCATTTAATAATCACGAACATGCTAAAAGCTAGTATATTATGGACGTACCTATAACATGGAAGAACTGACTCAAAGGAACTTTGAAGACCACAGAGAAAAAAGCCCGAAAACGCATAGTGGCACATTGTGGTGGTTAGGTTTACTGATTTTACATTGTAGGGTTCCAGGTTCGATTCCCGGTAGGGTTACCATTTTCCGTTGGAATAAATTTAACAGAATTGCATTTTAATTCTGTCAATCGAATGCAATAACAAGACATACTTACACATATGTTACAAGCATACATTCATAAAAACACTTCATATTAGGGGTGGTTATGAGAGATTGTCGTATGACAATAAACCCGCCCATTGTGAAATGTTACAATAAAAAGTAGAAACAAAACAAACAAACAAACTAAAAAAGGAGGTTTGTAAAAAAACAGTTTTGAGATAATCGCATTGAAAGATTCGAAGAGGCATAATTCAAAATCAGTCCCATATAGATTTGTAATAAAAATTCAATTAATAGGCTAATATATTTATCAATAAGTATACAAAAATGGAAAATTGAAACATTCGTTTTAATATATTTGAAAAAAAGTCACTTTTTCACGGAATAAAAAGAAGAATTCCCAGAAACAGGCTATATTAGAAGAATGCCATTTCAATTTCAAACCTCTTTATCTTTATGAGAGGGCTCGTTTTTTTCCCTGCCCAAATAGATGATTCGATAGTATGAGCGTCGGACTTTTAAGTGTTAGCATTAGCTAAATTTGCCACAAAAAATGACAATCCTCCATTTCCACATTAATTTTCAATTTTACAATAAAATACTGGCTTAGGTTATATAATATTTGGATACTTTCTAATTTGTTCTTAGTTTCATAGGCGTTTTTATCTAAATAAAAATCGATTCAAGTGTTTAAAAAATATCGTGAGATAAGAATGGAAAACATAACTAGATGAACCCTAAATATAAATAACATTACACTCCTTTTGTGTTGGGCAGTCGTGTAAAAACGCAGCTTCACCTAATTTTCTTATCAACATCCGTCTATTTTGCCTACTTATGTGCTTTTCCTTACGAAATAAATAAACGATCTGTTAGACCGAAGGCTCGATCGGTCAACTTGTATATTTTCATGTTTGTTCTTTTGATTGTAAAGAGCAATATAAATTGTAAGAAGAAAACTCTATTAAAAATATGTAGTTACATATTCGTATATTTCTACTAAAGATTCAAGATAAGCACGTATCGTCAAGTTCATGTCAGAAATATGTATCCTCCCCAACGTGAAATAAGGATGAGTGCATTTCCTAAGAAGAATACTAAAGTTTAAAAGCGAGCGGCGTTTCCTAGATGCACTTTGCTCATAATTTATAGAAGAATTTCAGCGCAGAGGGTCTTGTTCGCTCTGCATACCAATGAGAATTAAGGTTAATCTTTTAAAATACTTCTTCTTCTCTGAGGATACCTGAACATTTCACTTAACTGCTTCAAAGGATATAAATAACATTATGAGGAATTTATTAATAACTTGTGTCGTCATTAGGTATTTTCAGAACGATATATCATATTTGATTCTGCTACCAGATTTTCTTTTTAGGATTTTATTTGCGGATTGAAACGATATAACTAAAATTTACTGACCTAAATTTAAAGTGCGGAAACACAATTCCAAGATCAAATTCATAACTGCATTTTAGATGATACGGTTCATTGCCTGCTGTATGTTATTTTATCACAATTCTTCATTTTATAGGTATATTATTAAGGATAAGAATAAGGTAGGCTGAAATTAAAAGTCAACTATAATTTTAAAGTTTATAAATCTTAAATTATTGAACAAGTTTAATTGAATGAGCTATAACCGGATAAATAAGATCAGTAGGTAATCGTCCAACAACCAATTGAAATGGCTAAATAATCCTTTCAGTTAAAAGCTATGAAATTATTTCTAAAATTAAGGAAACTGCGCTTAATTTATTACGTGAATTTTTTTTATAATCCAATGAATAAATTATTATTTATATAAAAAATCGTCTACAATTAGTTATCTAAACTAAAGACACACTATTGTATTATAACACACAGGTCAATTATAGAAAACTACAAATTAAAAAAAACGAAAATCATCCTTAACAGTTTTTTTTATTCATTCATATAATAAACAAACACAAATAAAAAATATTCACAATGTGGACACAAAAAAATGCATTTATATTTTATTGTCAAACTACACTCTTGATGGACATAACTTTTACAACTGATCTAGTTCAAGGTATATACCATAGCAGATGGCCTTTTTAAACAAACAAAAATATTTTTTCGAAACACAGAATCCGTTGCGAAAATAGCATAAAAGATATTATTCAAACTGTTAAAAAAAAATCAAATTGAATACATTTTCATAGTAATCATGCAAGAACAAAAGAGCAACGCGGCTTCTAAAAGGAATTGCGAATTTTTCAAGATAATTGATTCACCAAAAAATGTAAGTTCCTCACACGGCTAAACCATTTTCCACCATATTGAATCACTGCGACGTCTCGGACGTCGTTCCCAAAAAAAAATATCAATAGTTGCTTAACTCGTCGTACTGATCCACTGCAATGATGTCATTGATTAAAAAGTTATCCTGTATGTTTGAGTATTGACGGAAAGGCGTAACAGACATTTTTTTTGTATACTGTATACAGGAGAGGAAAGTCTATTTCCTGTAAAATTTAATTTTTGTAGATACGACCTTTCAGCTTGAGGCCCTCGATATGTATGTAGGTAGTCAACGATTCAGATTCGACAGAAAGGAAACGTTACCCATAACAAACATCACCCCATTCTCCCGCGTCCCAAACAACAACCCGCGTAAGATGTCCTTCAATTTGGGGTTGGCCCTTCGCGTTTACGGTGTCGTAATAACATTGTTTCTGCGTACACATCGAAAATGGAGGCGAATCCGTTGACCCACACTCTCGGCGTCTCGCTCAGCCACCGAATAACCGACAGTTTTGAAACTTTTACGACGCACTTAGGGGCCTCGCATTTGAACGCAGAATCTGCACGCTCCGGGGATCAAACGGCGCGTAAATATTGCTCCCTAATTTCTCCGTCCGTATAATTCAGTCCGATAATGACCGACCGCATAAGGGACATTCCATTTTATCACCTCTTGAAGAATCTTACGGCGTGAAACTATATTAATGTACATATAAGACAGCGTAGGTAATATTAGTATAGTACGAAATTTAATGCTGCGAATACCCTGTTATAGGATGAAATCTGAATTAGAACAATACTGTGTACTCACCATAACAAAAACACAAAGTATCCGCAAGAAATGTTAAAAATGTTACTGTCTAATTTCTCCGTGCGTATAATTCTGTCCGATAATGACCGACCGCATGAGGAACATTCCATTTTATCGTCTCATGTAGAATCTTTCGGTGTAAAACTATATATACTGCACATATAAGACAGCGTAGGCAATATTAGTTTAGTATGAAATATAATGGTACGAATACTTTTGTGATGACATCTGAATCAGAACAATAGTGGGTTCGATTGCGTTTCTCTGGAACTAAAATCGGAAATTAGGTCGTGTCAATTAGACAAAGCAGTACGTCAGAGCGGAATGTGAAACGAACGGTTGTCACTTTTACGGATTAAAACTACCCACTGAAGATAAAGCAGCTAAATCTAACACCGCATTAAATGATTTCGATATTATTCGGGCGTTTATAAGTTTGACGGGTAGTTTTGTTGCGCGAAAATCGACGACAGTTCATTTCAGATTCCGTTCTAACGATTTGCTCTGTCTCGTTCGGTTGAACTAAAATCCTATTTTAATTCACAAAGAAACGCAATCGGGCCCACTGTGTACTCACTATAGCAAATATGCAAAGTATCAGCTAGAACTGTTAAAAAAACCCTCCCTTATTTCGCCGTGCGTATAATTCAGCCCGATAATGACCAAGCACATAAGGGACATTCCATTTTATAGCCTCTTAATGAATCTTTTGTGTAAAACTGTATTACTGCGCATATAAAACAGCGTAGGTAATATTATTATAGTACCCTCCCAAGTAACATTTTTTCAAGACCGTGGTTTTGATATATGCTTCTAGGTCCTAGAATAGTAATTTTCTGGTTTTAAATTTTACCTAAGGTTATACTTAAGTTTTTTATTATGCAAATAGCTCCTAGGGCTAAACAGTTATTCAAAAAGCTAAATGGGCTTCCAAAGGAGTATAATATAACGTTATGCATGCTTAGAAATCCGACTCAAAAGTTCTGAGAGCTTCTGGTTTTAAAAAGGTTCTCCTTTGGTTATATTTTGGCACTCCACATTGTAAAGCATGTCTAGTTGGTCTTACACGCAACCTAAGATGTACCTATTCAGAACCACATTTCGCTAAGACCCTTAAGCATGATTTAAAACCTTCGTAGGGGTTTTAGATTTTCTCGCTAACCATACTCAGTCTTTTTGCTTGAACTAAGACCAATTGTAATTTTCATATACGTTTTGACATTCAATAAGATAAGTTCTAGTCTAAACGCGCATTGTGGGTTTTATTTATGCTTTTTGTATTTCTGTAACACCACTTTGCAACCTTGTGGGCTTCGCGTGTGCATAATCAAAACTAACATTATAATCAAGTAAAATATACAGGATGTCCTGGCACAGGATGGTCAGCAGTGGCAATTTCAAACGGAAAGTAAAAAACAATACTGAGAGAATCAACAAAGAAAAGGTATCTTATATTCCATCGTAACTATTAACACCCCTCTTAGGGTTCCGTACCTTAAAAGACAAAAGAAAATCGGTGACGCGCACCCATTTAAGGTAGATTTCTTTAGCCGGCAGCTATTTTGAAACAAGACAGCAAATCGACGCAATGATGTCGATCTGTTCATAGAAAGCATTTTATGGTCATTCAATCGCGTTAGCTATATAGCGCACGGACGAAGCACATATTAGAGCGAGAAACACATAGGTATTTAAAGATGCACTGCGGGGTGCTTCGTCGAGGGAAGAGATACATGTATTATTTGATATATACATGTTACAAAAATACATAAAGCATAAATACTCAGGCATTTTACACATGTGTGTCATAAACAATGGCTCTCATAACTAAACGCGAAAATTTTACCGGTGTTTGAGCGGCCGCCCTTGAGAGCGAGCCAGAACGAGAACGAGAGAGCGGATTGAAAAATAGTTTGAAATAAAATGTAGGTGTTAACAAGAGCTTTCCTCGGATCTATGGTTCGTTTGGATCTATGATTCTTAATATATGTTATTTTTTTAAAATTTGAGCGACCGCTATTTTGAAACAAGATGGCGGATCTCGTTCTTCTACGAACTTATCCAAGGTATTGGGTCAATACATTTTTGTGTTGTTTCATTTTGATCGGTTTAGAAATTCGACCTCTATCTTGTTTCATAGGAAGTGTTCTATCCCGTATAGGAACGAAGGGTGGCTTTAGGGTCTGGCAGTCTTAATCGACGAAGATATGATGAAATTTTCATCAGTTGCTAACACACGACCCATTGCAATAGGTATATTTTTAAGGAATCTACCTAAAAAGCAGGTAGGTTGTATTGGTGACTCTCTGTCTCTCTCGTGTATCTCTGTCTGTCTGTTTGTCACAGCTTATTTTCTCCGCATCTACTAAAAACAACATCTCCTACTGCTACATAACCGAATTTCGATTTTGGGGGTCAATTTTAGAGGACAAATCAGAAAATTTAAGAATAATAAGTGCAACGTGTTACATATGAATGGGAAGGGCTCGTTATAAGGAATACACATATAATATTTTATTATTTTAAATTACATATTTAAAAAGATATCAAGAGAATACAAAAATCGAGCTTCTGCCCCCCCCCCCCTTCTTATCTCCGAAACTACTGACTAAAATTAAAAAAAAAAAATAATATAGGGACTCTCTTATAGTTTACATGAAAACGTAAACAAAAGTCCTATAGTTCTCATGGAAAAGTGAATGGTACAGAACACTCTCCATACAGGCTTCCACTTGACCAGGTTTTTACTTCCACTTAACTATTTTATGTCACAATAAATTTTACGGTAGGTACGTAGTTTTTGAGTTTATTACAAATTCAATAAAATAGCATTAGTTTTTGGATCTAGTATTGTAGTTTTTTTATATTTTACTACTTAATATCTTGTGTTCGTAACTAGATTTAAAACAGGATGATGATCTAATTGTAATGTATAGATTCATCGTAATTAGGTTTAAAACCTTAGGTAGGTACTCAAGTTGTTCAATAAATCCGTACGTAAGTGAACATCCTGTAGGTATGTACAAAATCACTATTTTCTCAGTGTTATCCGCACGCAGTTTAGACGAGCACGCTTTGGACAGTGACTGAATGCTGGGCCGCAAAAAGTTGTTTATTTGACCAATCTGGCTTATCGCAGACTAAGAAGCCCTGAAACAAAGCCAATTTGAATATACAAAAACTAATTAAACCTTGGTCTTACCAGAAAGCCCTGATTTAGCCCTTAAATATACCAGTTGTTCTTAGTTTAGCATATTGAAATTCCTTTTGCGCATTTTGAAGTCCAAAAGGACTTGGGCCAGGGCTTGTTTGTCATAAATTTGTTAAATTGCAAACTATCAGGTTCTCGAACAAAGTCCGCCATTTTTCGGTATTTGGAATGTTAATTTATTATAACTATAATTACATTTTCTTATTAAAGTAAGGCTTGAATTTCATTTCGGTGTTACACTTTTGTATTTGGAAAATAGTTCAAAGCGTTTGACCTTTTTTCACATATAATTTTAAAATAACATCAATAGTTTATAATACCTAAAGCATATTAAATCATGTTATTGGGAGGGCCCGTGAATTTTACAGAGGTATTATGGCACATTTCATCAAAAAACTAACCGTCGCAATGAAATTGACATAACAACAGGCAATAACAGCATTATCTGTAACAATTTGTGTACGAAATAGTAAATCGCCATGTTATATTCATTAGTCATCTTCCATTTTATTATTCCAATGTCAGGATAAAGTGCAAACTATATTCAGAACCAAAGCAAACCTAAACTAACTTTAACAAGCCCAAGGAGACGTACTTTGTATTTTCGTAATCTCTTATGACTTTTTCAAAGCTTGAATCTAGCTAACAAGATTATTTCAATGCCAAATCAGGGCTTATTCAAGGCTTGTACGTTAGTCCTGAGTAGTCTTTGCAAGACCTTACAGGTTCTGAGAGAGTTATAATTAGTTTTTGGAATTTGCTAATTGCTCCTGAAATCATAAGGCCAAAACGTTATGCGGAGGTTCTGTAGGTCGGGCCCTTTTAGGCTACAGAACGGTTTAATAAGGTTATTTTAACGTTGTCATGACGAGTTGTCCAGAATCTCACGTTGTCCTCGAAAGGTTCTAGAACCTGCTCAAAACCTTTTTAGAACCTGAAATGTTACTTGGGCTGTATACTAGAAATACCCTAGTATACTACAAATACCCTGTTATAGGATGCACTCTGAATCAGAACAATTCTGGGTACTCACCATTACAGATATGCAAAGTACCTGCTAGAAATGCCAAAAAATAACTCCCTAATTTCACCATGCGTATAATTCAGTCTGATAACGACCGACCGCATGAGTGACATTCAATTTTATCGCCTATTGAAAATCTTACGATGGGAAACTGCCCATATAAAGTAGCGTATATAATATTAGTATTAGTATGAAATATAATGCTACAATATAAATTAGATAATATTAGTATAGTATGAAAATAACTGACTCTTTTATCCGTGCGTATAATTCAGTCCGACAATGACCGACTGCACGAGGGACATTCCATTTTATCGCCATTTTAAGAATCCTTCGGTGTGAAGCTGTATTACTGCACATATAAGACAGCGTAGGTAATATTAGTATAGTATAAAATATAATACTATAAATACCCCTTTACAGGATGGCATCTGAATCAGAACAATACTTATTACTCACCATAACCAATATGCAAAGTATCCGCTACAGATGTTAAAAAATAACTCCCTAATTTCTACGTGCGTATAATTCAGTCCGAAAATGACCGACCGCATGAGAGACAATCCATTTTATCGCCTTTAGAAAATTCCTTCTGTGTGAAACTGTATATACTGCTCATGTAAGACAGCGTAGGCAATATTAGTATAGTATGAATTATATTTTCACACATACCCCGTTATAGGATGAAATCTATATCAGAACAAATCTTAGTAGGTACTCACCATAACAAAAATGCAAAGTATCCGCTGGTATTGTTAAATGCTTACTTAAGCAATATAAGTGAAGGTTATATACCAGTACAACTACCTGGCGTTGTAGCCATAGTATATTATACAAGGCTCAATAAAAGGCAAAACGATGGAGTAGTAATGTATGTCAAGTCAGCATTATCGTACAAAATCAAAGATATAGAACTTTAAGATCCCAATGGTCTCCTTATTACAATAATTCTTTTTTTATGTTACTATAGCAATCCCCTTACCATTTAAATCTTGGTGTATGAACAGAATAGATTATAAAACATCTTCCTTGGAACAAGGCGATGCCGAAGAGCCTGTTCAGGAGCCGAAGTTCAGGAGCCGAAGTTCAGGAGCCGAGTTCAGGAGCCGAAGAGCCTGAAAAAAATATCTACCAAACTTACTCTAATATTTTAATAGCGCTTCTTGCTTTTCGGAACTGGAGAAAATAATAGTTTAATTTAATTTTAGTAATTCACAAATATTACAATTAAAAATTTAAAACAATAAAAAAAATATTATTTAATTAAATTACTTAATCTCCAGCAAGAAATTAAACTTAAAGTTAGTAAATGATTATTACTGCGCCGATGTCGCCCAACTAAGCAAAGCTTGTGCTTGGGCGGATATTCTATAAATGCGAGCTCCTAATTTTCCAATATTTCCATTAAATAATTAAAAGTTCTACTCGCAATGCCATGGACACGGACGACGCAGTTCCCGCCAAAACGTGTCGTCTTTGACATCGCCGAGGTAGATTTCCCGCGCATTTGCGTCGCCTGCGCCAGTGAGGGCGCACTTCCGGCCGCACGTGTGACCGGATATTTCATTGCCCCCCTCCCCCCTCTACTCCCCCTCCGGCTACTCTCCAAACCCTTCGCCTCGGTCCGCTAACACCCCTTCCTTGTCGCGCCGTGAATTAGTAGCCTGCATGCACTGGCAAGTTCACGACCAGGCAATGACGCACCAATTTACATAATGTGGATATAATGGGCTTATAAATTTATCGGCGGACGGATAGACTGGGTAGTATCATGCGCTAATAGTCGCAAAGGAGCTGACTGCAGGGATCCTCTCGTCGTTTTACATAAAGCCAGCAATAGCTGAACAGAAATTGCACACAAGAATGTTGACCTATATGACGGATCCGATTCTGTCTGGTGTTATCAATAAAACAGCAAGTTGGCATTCTAGGAAATATAATTATATATCCCTATTTCATCAATCGCACATTGTATAGGGCAGTGCTTTTCAACCTTTTTTAGTTCGCGATCCCTTTTTTGGTAAAATACGAAATTAAAATCTTAGGCAACCCCTTTTAGACTGAACTTTAGTTTATTTGATCCTCCGTAGTCTCTTCTACAGCTGTAACTGTAAGCATTGAATATTTATTTTATAAGAACCATATTATTTTAAACTGTTTTTCACTTTTAAAGCTGTACTTACCTGTTTCCGTCTTAGATGAACATAAAGTTTTGTAAAAGAAATAGCAAAAAACATATAATAAATATGTTTCTCTTTCGAAGCTGTAAATGTTTGCATATTATATTTTTTCTGTAGAAAGTTCGACGGATTGAAAGACAGATTCTAATACTTTTATCTGACGTTTTTTGACTGTTGTTCAGGTTGGGTATGCATGAATTGACATGTTCCACAAAGGGAAGGGAGTATAATCCTGTGATCATCTTTACTGAGATCCTTGTCTTCAGAGTAGGTCATAAGTTTTAGGACTTTTATATAGCTCATAATAATTAAGGTACATACCTAGGTCATAATGATTAAAGTTTTAAGCCAATACCATTCAAAATGTTGATATCGGCAGCAATCAAAAATTCTTGCAAATATTAATTTTGGATTTTCAGCTACTTTTGAAATGTTTCTGTGTAAAGACTATATTAAAATTTATGCAAAAGACTTGAAGGAAAATATTGAAACCATTAAGAAGCCTAAAAATATTCCTAATTTTGTAAGCTTAGGTTCTGCTAGGTCAAAGTCATGTTTTAGCAGTAAGTAATTTACTACTTCTGTCAGTTTTACAAAGCATTAAGATGCGTTTTCTCTTCACTTCTACTTGTAGATACTGATGTGGTGTCTAATGCAGATTGGACCCGATGACCTGTTTGTTATTTTGGGTCGGATCAACTCACGGTTTAACTCCAATCCAGTAGCCTTCACGTAGATAGACTAACCTGGAAAGGATTCTGTCAACCTACTCATGACTGTATCGTGGAAAGGTGGGATCGGATCCGATCTGGGGATACACCTTGGGCGATACTGGGCGGTTTGCTCATCGTGTTAAATTTGATAATCGACTGGGCACTCTGGTGAATAGCCGGTGGGGGGGGGGGGGGGTCCAGAAACGTAAGTAGTGGCCACGCAAGTGACCGAATCTGTGACCAGACTGGACGGACGAAAGATCCGTCCGTATAGTGAGGGCATGATGTTGGCCCGCTGGGTTCGTTTCCCGGTGCCTCGCGGTATATAAGGCGTTGGACTCTCACGGGCTCGTTGGCGTAGTAAGACGGTGGACTGTGTTGTTCCTAAGTCTCGGCGTTCACTCCATGGGAGAAATAATGATTTTATATCGTTAAAACATCCTTGGCTAGCGGGTTTGTCCGTGGTAGTTGACAACTAGAGCTGTCAACTACAACGAGCGAACCCGTCGAATGTCGAAACAGCCCACTGTCTAATTAGGCCACTCGCCCATAAGAAGCCAACGCCTTACCGCGAGGTAACCAGGTTAATCAATCAGCGGCCCGACAACTTCCAGTTGCAACCAGATTACTCCGGTCTCCTGACTGGTTTCAGGTTTGAGGTCGCTTGCGCGGTCCTCTCCCTTACGTAGCGGAGATACGGTGTCTACCGAATATATCGCGGACCACGGCATCTTTTGCCCAGCTGTTCACCCAGTATCGGGTAGCCGATTGGTCTTTTCAAGAGCAGTTGCCGTAAGATTAACAAGTACCTCCGCTCCATAAGAGACAATAAGATTGGCTGACGCCGCACGGTGCGCTAACCGCCCAAGAGCGCTCGAAGGTTGCCTACCGGGCTCGCACTTGACTACTGGGTCCTACCCGGGCTCGCACTTGTGCGTGGATGCCGCCGGATGAGTGTTGACCTGTGAGTTTGACCGCCTCTAAACGCAGTCTTTTATTATTATTTGTTGAGTGGGGCTTTTCTAAGGTCTTTATGAGCCTTGTAACACTGCGACCATTGCTGATATATTGTGTTCACCACCTACTATAGTTCGGCGCCTTGTGTCATTTAAGAACCGCAGCAGGCTTTTGGCGCCAGATTGTTTTACCTCCTCAGGTTGGAGGTAATGACCACCCAAGTGGGTGTATCTTTTACGCATCAGCGGGCCACACTCGCACGTGCTGGGGAGTTTCCTCTGCTCCTTGGCAGAACCTGCACATTTTTGTGTCTCTGAGCTTGAGGTTGAACATGTGTTTGTTCAGGCCACAATGCCCCGTGAGCGCCCTCACCAGTATCCGTACTCTTAGTGGCCTAACTGCAATAGAGCCTATTAGCTCATCGTAGTAGTTCACAACTCTAAAGTATAGATACTGATGTAAAGAGTCTAATTTCAAACGGTACTTAAAACAGCCAGGAGTTTTCGTACCGGCATCGCTTTGCAGACCATTGGTTAGCGAACGATCAGCTCTCTCTTGCGGCAATTTAGAAGCAGCTTCTAAAAGAGGCGAAAATAATCTACTCGTATAAAAAAAAAATCACTTTGAAAGAGTATGCGAGGCTCCTGCTGACGAGTTACGGGTTAAATATCGCACGTCACTACTTCAGCGAGTGCATTGTGGTTGACTGCTGGATCCTTTGAACGAATTTCTCATTAATTTCCGAACGCCGTTGCCGCTGGAAGTGTGTTTGTATTTCAGTGCCGCGGAAGTGCTGCGGGTTGTATAAACACGGCGCAGATTCGAGTGTGTGGCGGTATATTTGTGTTGCGTCGCTACACGCGTCTGCTCCGCTCCTGCGGGACGGACACGCTCGCTCTACTAGACAATGCGAAACTTGAGTCGAGACATTTTAGTCGAGAACCGTCCCTTTCACGCCCGTCTAAATGTTGTCTTTAACATATCTCGTTTCCTTAGGTGAGTAGTCAAGTCATACGTGCGGGGATGTAACTTCTTTCGTTGATGTAAATCCCTCCATTTCTTTTGTAAACACAAACGAAGTGCCTAATAATCAATTATAATGATGAACAATATCATAAGGATGTCATCATGTTTTGTTGAAGTTAAAACGTCGTTCGGTTTTACATTAGGCCTAGAAAAATAATAATAATGTAATATTCATAAAATATTAATTGACACATTAATTGATATGTATATCATTAACTTAATTATAAGTGTTTATGTATTATTAATAATAAAATTCAAATATGTGTTATTTTTACTATACAGGATGAGTTTTTACTTAGTGACATCATTGTAGTGGGTGAAACAGTACGGCAGAATAAGTAAATTTAATAAATATTTTATTGTCAAGTTTGTAAATATTAGCTATTGAAGAAAAGTGTGAAAAGCGTTAAGCGCTCTGCGCCATCTAGCGATATTTAAAATATCACTAATTAACAATATTAGCAATATTCTACCTACCACTAAATAGTGCATTGTGCTATAAGTTTTTTAAACTATTTAAAAAAAAAATACTTCCGAAATTTCTTATTAAAAGTTGGATAGTCCTTTGTATTGATCCATCCACTACAAGGATGCCACTAATTAAAAACTCAACCTGTATATAAATGAAACGACATACAATATTTATATATCTATTATTGATATAAAAATATAAAAAGGGACAAAGACTATAAACATCTTCAAAATTGAACTAAATATACATAACTTGTGCTTTTATTACTAAACAAATATTTTAATTATTAATTAGCTATTTTAAAAGAAGGATTAAAAAAATAAACATTATTTATATACGAAAGAGTTGAATTCTTTTTTTTTCAGTCTAAAACAGCCTTAGTATATGTCAATATTACGCTCTGGACTAAAAAAAACGGATTTAAAAGACAATATTTCAAAATTGTTGGCGCTTACTGAGTAACGAGTGAGATGTTTGGAATGCACGGCGCGTTATTAGTTATTTTTGGAAAGAGAGAAAGAGAGAGCAATACTTTGCTCACGATTGCATCAATTTTACGCAGACTATCTTTCCAGGGTTTAGGGTAAATATTTGGACAAGTAAATATATCAAAAAGAATAAAAAAACACGACTGATGTTACAGAAAGTGAACTATTTATTGTATTTATAATTATTTTTATTACGGTTTTTTATGATGTATTTGTGGTTTATGTATTTATCTATATTGATAGACGTATATTTCCAGAATGTACTCAATCAAACCTTTCATTTGACACTAAACACGATATATTTATGTTAAATTATTGACATTTGGACAGTTTAGGTAACCTATGACACTTGGGATGACATAACGATTCTAACAATATTACACACTTCTAAATCGGTTCAAGCGTTTAGACGTTATGGTTTGATAAAATAACAGGGTTTCATCAATACTACATACCGAATCTTTTCCGAGTACAATTTCGTAGTTTCATAATTTTATATTTTTTTGTATTGGAATAAATTTCTAAGAATATAAAACCGGTAATATTTTGTGGAGTGTAATAATTAAACACTTCGTATAATTTATCTTGCTGAATTAATATTTCAAATATTTTCTTCCTTACTAAACCTGCCGGATCTACCTGACGGCCGCGAAGAGGAAGAACGAAAAAACCTAAACTGTCAAATGATGAATGTCAACACACACCGTGTAACACGGTGATTTAAATTAAAGAAGCCGCTTTCTTCTTATATGAGAGTAAGTGGTCACGGCACGTATCCTATAGGGAGACTCGGGAGGACAACGCGATTTTAACAATATGATACATCTCTAAATCAGTTCAAGCATTTAGAAGTTATGGTGAAATTAAGAAATAGTAAACTTACATAGATGAATCTTTTCTGAGCAGTCGTGTAAATAAGTTAATGGTAAACACACATTTGTCAAAACAAGCTTTAAATAAAATGCTCTGTGCCGAGCCAACCCTGGGTGCAGCAGCCATGTCATAGTGGAACTAAGAACGGGCTATCATAATTGAATGCTGTACAACATTTCGTTTATATGCTGTCGACCGTCTAGGAGTCCCCTTATTGGAAGCCAATCCTGGGTGCAGCAACCCTGTCACGGTGACACTTAGATCGGGATCATAATAGAATGCGTATACAAAATTTCGTGACTGTGCTGTTAACCGTTGAGGAGTCCCCTTCGTCGGGAGCCAATCCTGGCCTCAGCAGCCATGTCATGATTAAACTTTTAACGGGCTACCATAATTGAATGCATATACAAAATTTCGTGTCTGTACTGTTGACCGTTGAGGAGTCTCCTCGTCGGGAGCCAATCCTGGGTGCAAAATGAGGTCATGCCACCATAAAAATGCATTGTCATCGGAACTGAACCAACGTGTAAAATTTGAACTTCATAGGATAAGAGAAAGTGGTTCTAACTATGCTTGCAAGATTTGACCTAAACATACTGACAAACATTGCGAGGTAAATAAAATCTTTTAAAAATAGAAGAGTCGTTTGTAAATTCAACGCGATTTTGTCATTTTCCTTGGAAAAATTGCTTATATATCTGCTAAAAAATCTCAATTCCTTTTATGTCTGATACATGTTTAGCTCCACGTATAAGTTTGTGTGTATATATACGATGGTATGTATATATACGAAGGAAAAGCGCACGTGTTCCGATAAACTGTTTATATCGGCGCTATTTGGCTTTGCGTGGATCAGGTGCAGATTGCTTAAGTTCGCAGAGGGAGAATACGACCCGAGAGCGATTTTAGATTGCCCTATCGGCTGCTGATACGATGAGAAATATCGGCTACCGCATCGTAGGAGAGCGGTAAAATGGAAAGTTGCGAAATTGTAGAACATTTCTTAGAATGGTGGCGCATGGGAAGTTCAAAAGCAACGAGATATCGTGACGAGGTCGTATCTGTTCACTAAAGATATAGAAACCAAAATACCGTTTTCTGACACTTTTATCTGTTTATTAGTTGTTATTTATTGCTCTGTTTGTTAGTTTGTCCGCTTGCTGCGAAATAAAATTTACTCGACCACATTTATTTTTAAGGATCGTTAGGGCTGCAGGTACAAGTGGTTGGCAGAGTTGTGAATAAAGCGTCATACCTCGTCGGCCGAAGATCCACAAAAGTCCACGCGAGGCGAAGGCCGCACCACAGGCGCGGGACAACGTCTAATCAAGTATTTACTGGGGACATTATTAGATAGGTACAGACAGAGTTGCCATGGAATTCACCGACCGGAATCGGGCCCATCACAATATTATTATTATACTTCTGGGAGATGAGCGGTGGACTCTGATCTAACGACCGTCTGTGGTGTGTTTAGTACAGCTGTGTTGCCACATGTAAGCTTTCACCATACAACTCATTCACTCCCCCTTCGAAGCCATAGGATTTGAGGAACGGAAACTGAAATTTTAGATATTTGTTTTTTGCGGAGGAAAAAATATATAAAACTTTAATTTCCGCATATATACATAATCTAAAATACTACGGCAATAAACTGTACTATATATGCACTTAGTTCAGTTTCATACTTATATATCTATTCGTTGTTATTTTGTGTAATGTGAAATAATCAAATTCACCATTCCTATGAATGCAATACATTCCTATAAACATTTTATGAATCTGCAACAATATAACCGCACTTATTGTTGCATTATTGAAGAGGTATTAAGCGCCATTAACCTTTCGGAAGCAAGCCTTCGCTCGCAGAAATGGCGCGCATATTTTTGGTCGATTTTGTATATAAATACTAACAATATCATTATTTTATGAATTAAATCTTGTTACCTAATAATACATCTTGTTAGTCATATATAGTGAATGGTTTCGTGCAGCTTGGGTAATAAGATCCACTTTGTTTTCGGATCGGCCGAACTCACGATTCAACTCCTATTCAGAAGCCTCCTCGTGTGGAAGGCTACCCCGGGTGAGAATGGCTTCTCAGGCCTCACAGCTGGTGGATCGGTTTCTCCTGATGGGATTGCCTCCCGGCGCTACTGGGCGGTTTGCGCACCGTTCGGCGACGCCAATCGGATGTGCACTCTGACTAATTACTGAAGGAGTCTGGAGACTATGTAAATGTACTGTCTCCTAAGCAGCTGGGGTGGATGTTGACCTGTCGTCAACCACTCTTGAAATGGCTACCATTAGGCTACCTGATCCTGAATTCAGAGCCGGGCAAAGAATTCCTTTGGTCCGCGATAGATCCGCTGAATTACGGCAGGTAGAGGCCGCGTAAGTGACTTTGATCCCGTAACCAGTCGGGAGGAAGGAGGTATTCTGAAGGTTAATTCCAGACGGAGATATCATACCAAAACTGGTAGTCAGGGGGCGAGGTAGCCCAACTGGTTTACCTTCCTAGTGCCTTTCCGTAAGGCGTTGGACCCTGGCGTGTTTGTGGGTTTGCTGGGCGGTAGGTTTGTGTTGTCACAAAATATTCTACGCTCATCCCACGGCTGAAAGAACGATCACATATCGTTATACCAGCCTGGGGTGACGAGTTCGCCCATTGTAGTCGACACCGCCCAACTGTTAGTCAAGTATATTATATATTAATATAATATATATGGATGTCGGCCAAAATGGCTACGCGAGGATCTGATAACCACCGAAACGACCGCCTTTGGCTTCCCAGAGCATTTGAGTATTTCCTTCCTTATCGATATAAATCGGTTAATTACAAGAGGCTGCTTGACTCATTTTCTTAATGATAGTTAATATTAATGGTACGTAGTCAAAAGTACTTTTAAATTACCACCTGTATTGCATTTCATAAATTAGTTTATATCAAATTAATTTTAGGAGTTTTAAATTAGATTATCGAGCTGAGTCGAGTTTGTAATATATCGGTCGAGTCTGTAGCATAATTTACTATTTTATTTCGTGATTTGAGTTTCTGTTATGTGCATCATAATAAAAATGGAATAAACTCGGTGGCTACCGCGGAAGGCAATATCAACTGCTCGTGGATTATTTCGTATTTAGTGTGTCATAAAGAGAGTGGGAGCAGTTGGCGAATGTTACTGTTACGGCAGCACAGTGACTGCAGTGATACAATTTATATGGAGTGGTCCATTCGCAGAGCGGCTGTAAAACTAGACGGTCCTTAAATATCCGCGGTAACTCGGCGAGCGTGTGTTGAATTGCAATCATGTTTTTATTCGCTACCTGTGGCCGGATTTTGTAACTGCCCTGTGGTGTCCAACCCTGCTGGGCTGGCGGCGGATTTACAAAGCCTCCACTTTAGAGTCACACATGATAAAATAGAAAATTGAAAAGCACGAGTTCATCAGACGTAGTCAACCTAATTTTAAAATGAAGGAGGAAATATAACACTAACATACACTGTTCACTAAACGTCTTTTATCTTTATATAAGATATATACCCTTATAATAAATATTGATGAATACATATTTTTATATAAGCGTTTATAAGCAATAAAGAAGAAAAATATATTTTGATTAACAAAAAAATCTACCTGAGAAATTATGCTTTTTTAAACCAATATAAACAAGGAAGACTGACCAGTCAATAAAGCCTTTTTACATGACTACCCAACAAAAAAGGAGTGTAATGTGTTCAGGATTCATCAATGTATGTTTGCTGTTTTTTATTCCACCATAGCTTATGTTCTCCTGATTGCCATAGGGCACCTTAACTGTCCAAATATCAAGTAAATAGTTGTCTAAATTTCAAAATCTCTAAATGTCAATAAATTAACATAAATATATCGTGTTTAATGTTAAATGAAAGGTCTGCTTGTGGACATTATGAAAACATGTATGTATCGATAATGATAAATACATAAATCACAAATATTTCAAAAATAAATCGTAAGAAAAATAATTATAAATACATTAGCTTCTCTTTTTGTAATGGCAGTCGTATTTTTTTATTCCTTTTAATGTATTTACTTGTTAGGAATATATATAATTATTAATGATAGATGTGAATCGTTCATTAAAATCGCCTATAATACATCTACACTTCAATATACAAATAAACATAACAGTAACTAAATTAGTTTCTGTAGCCGTTTTAATTGCAACTCAAAGTATACAGTCTAATGTACTATTGCTGATTATAAGATCTAAAATACTATAAGGATTCAAACAGTAGAGGATTTGTAAATAAGCGGTCAGTTCACCTTTACAGACCGTTTTACGGTTTGCGGAAGGATGGAAATCGTTAATGGCAAGCTGGCGGCGTTGGAAGTCGTTACGAGGGTTAAAATATTATTGTTATTAACGACTTCATTTTTAATGTTTAGTAGGTTTTAAATATGTTTTAATGCTGGGATGCATGAATGAGCATATAAACAAGTCATCATTGTCGTGTATCACGGGTTTGGTAATATTTACATTGTCTTTGGTTTTTACATTCACAACCTTCCATACCAATATATTCTTAGTAGGATGGGTAGTTACCGATATATTCTTATGTTTAGGATAACGTCATCTCAGAATTATAATGAAATTCCTGACCTTAACTTTTCTACGGTCTAAGATTAATAACACATAAAAGACATCACAAGTCTCTCGGTCCTGAATATATTTATGTATGAATATAGAACATAATAATTAATTGATATTATATGTGACTATAGTATTTGTCGAAGGCGACGGCCAAATACTGATACAAATACTCAATATTAGACGTCGCTGGAGAGACAACAACTGAAAGAAAAAGAGCGAGAGAGCGAGAGAGCAAGAGAGCGAAAGAGCGAGAGAGGGAGAGAGCGAGAGAGGGAGAGAGGGAGAGTGAGCGAGAGCGCGGAAGCGCGAGAGTTACTTTAAATCAAATCATCATAAAGCCTCTCAGTGAATTGTTTCCAAAAAGCATTGTTATTTATTTATTTATTTATTAGTTTCAAATAGTATTCAAGGGCATTACAGATGAATCCAATTCGCCTTCAATATTAAAGCTAGAGTGAAAGTCTAAAATAAATGACTACATAACTAAATTACTGCTAATATTGAACAAGAAAAAAACATAAAAATATAAAACTAAATAAAAGACAGATTATGATAAACATGAGATAATGTTATGAAATATTATGTACCTAAACAAAAGCTACATAGAGTCAGAGCCCCACACTTTTACACTCAAATAATATAGTTGGCTAGTTGGAACAATAAAAAGGGTTTAAATTAATTCCCTTACACTTTACAGTGATAACAGAGTGGTTAATTATTTTTTAGTTTTTATTTTATGCTTTTTCATGCAGTACTTATAAAATCGACCACGTTTCCATGACTTAGCTACCAACGGCCGATGTCAGCTCTATATATTTATACGACAATGGGTTTTTGATATACATTTATCCCCTAAAAGGATGTCGGGTTTTGAAAGGACACAATGTATAGATTTTATCCTTTTTCCCTGCGACGTAAGTGTCGGTAGCAACAGGCGAGGCAACGCCGGGGGATATGGTCGTCGCGGCGCCTGAATCACGCGTCGCCGGTGCGGCGTCGGCGTCGCCGTCGCACTGCTCGGGCGCCCGCTCCCGGGCTAGCCGAGCGGAGTGCGCTTTTACGATTATTTTAACGACACTCTGAGCGGAGCGTTCGCCGCTTCGGCCGCAGAGCCGGGCGACACGGGCGGGCCAAGCGATTCGACATTTCGAGACACAATCACGAGAAAATTGCGCCCGGAGGGAGGCACGGCTGTAACGACGCCCGGCAGCGATTCTCCTGGTAGACATTTAATCGACGACATGTGGTCGTGTTCGTTTGTTTTTTACTTTACTATCGGCACTTCTCGAATAATACAAAACATACAGCGTATTCGATGGGGTTTCCTACATAGGAGTACTTCATAATTTGAACTGTATTTGAACTGAAAGTATCTGGGAGCTGGATTGAGCATATCTAAACTATGTAGTAGGTTTCTGTCTGGAAAATAAAGGTGTAAAAAGTTTTTCAGCTATAAAGAATGTATGATTATATTCGCCTACATTTCGCCCACGCAGAAAGATTGCCAAATCATGCTAAAGAGTTGGGCAATCTTATAGGTACCGTATCAAATCAATGATACTACGTTGATATGATACAGAGTAGTAGAATAACCAACACGTTCAATAATTTATTATTAGAGAAGAATCAGATAAAAATATTTTATTCACTTTTATTTTTTTCCGACTTTGATTCTAGAATTGCGTAAATTGTGTTAAACAAAAATCAATATATTTTTAATTTCATATTCTACCAAAATCGACAAAATCTATTCGATACATCATTTTTATCGTCCACACCATCACTAATCGGCTTAATTCTCTCGCTAAAAGTGACAGCCTGGGCTCCAACCGAAACAGTCGGCTTTTTTGTGTTTATATAGCGGTCGGCTAAGCGGCTTCCAATATCGTTATTCGGCAAAAACGGTGACAGTTCCGTTGTTCAAATTCAATGTGTAATTAAAATCTCTGCATAGTCGGATCCGGAGTTTACGTCCAAGAAAACTGATGTGGGAAGCTAACGATAAATTAATGTGGAATGATAAATAAATACACTTGTAGAATATTATGTTAGCTTCAATTTCATATATTTTTTTTTAGGCATTTATATATTTATTTACTCATGTTATTTCGATTAGTATTCACCAAATACATAGCTATCTCAACATTATTCAAAACCAATAACAGAAAGCTAAATGGTCAATATATAGATATTACTAAATAGTTTCTATACCATCAATTTCTATTTCTTTACAACGACACTTTGGAATGTCCCTTAACGTGTGATTTTTTAATCGAATTTCATTGCCTTATTATTTTTTTCATACTATGGTATTAATTATCTTTTTTTCCCGGCTCTGGAATTCTCACTTACACCAAAGTCAGCAGTATTCGGTTTTTTTAATGACAAATTATTGGACACAATGCAATAGTGATTATTCATTTACTGTTAGAAAGATAACCCTTTAACGAGCATGGGACATATGTATCCCATAAATTCAAAATCAATTTATAAGTCATCGAATACGTATAATTTATGAATTTTATTTTTTTCATGTTATCAGAAATATTAGGAAAACAAAGATTGTTTAAAAATATACCGTATTTTTTTTTAATATCCAAATGACCAACGAATTCTGGGGATTTTAAGTCAATACGTAAAATATTTATGGCGACTTTTTCAATGTGATTTTTTTTCTTTTAGTATGTTTTTAGTATATACCTATGATTTCTGAGTTAAATAATAAAAAAAAAAATGGAAAAATGTAACTGCATCTTTATGGACCACAGGGACACTTAGGTGTTATCAATTTATACAAAATCTATTTAACCAATTTTCACAAAACTTGACATACATGTTATTAACAATTTTCACAAAACTTGACATACTTTGACAGTTTTATGTATCAAAAATTTCCATATTCTACCGCAAAGCATATGATTCTCAAAGGGTTAAATTGTGTACATATTAGGTTGAACTGTCGAGATAGACGAACTTGCAATCTGCCCATCTGAACTTGCAAAAAGCCCACCACGACCAACTTTTGCATAATCAAATATAAAGTAGATATGCCTTTCCAAACACCAGTAGCATAGAAGCGTTATCGTGCCAGTGTTACCAGATAATAATAAAAAGAAAAGAAATAAATACAAATGGTGTTTTATTCACGACAATATCAGCAATAACAGGAGTTTTAGCGGTAGATATTAGATATAATTATATAGTATAGCTAATGTTTTAGCTAACCTTTTTGATTTTAATTATCGATGAGGCAAATGAGTTTGTCTGTTTGTTTGTTTTTACTCTTTATTGTGACATTTCACAATTGGCGGGTTTATTGTCATACGACAATCTCTTACAACCAACCCTACTAATGAAGTGTTTATATGAATATGTGTTTGTAACATGTGATTAAGAGTGTGTCTTGTTATTGCATTCGATCGACAGAATTCAAATGCAATTCCGTTAATTTTATCCCAACGGAAAATGGTAACCTAGCCGGGAATCGAACCCGGAACCTTACACAGTGAGATCAGGCGACCTAACCACTGTGCCACCGAGTTTACGTTTTTATAATATTAATTAGGTTATATGAGAATCTACTTTTTACAATTGTGTTTAATTATTTCTTCAAGAAAATACGTAAGAAATATTTAAATACAATGATTTTGCGTTACTTCTAGCTAGGCAGCGCCTATCCCAAGAGAGACATACATTTTGTATGAGAGCAATTTAAAATGAATTTTATTTTCTGTCTTTATAATCTAAGATCAAAATTGTTATAGTAAAATAATAAAAAAACAAAGTAGTCATTAAAAAGACAAAATAATCATTAAATAATTAAATTATACCAAAATAAATATGAAATAAATCCAAACACAACATTTTACATAGTAAAAATGAAAATCTGAATCTCAATCTATTGCCCGATTATTATAGACTAGCTGACTCGTGCCCACTTCGATGGGCGGTTAAACTTTTAACCTGTGATGAAATTATGAGTGTGGTTCGGTTAGTACTGAGTGCTATGATTTATTTCCTGACTGCCAAAAGAAGGGTTATATTTTTGCTGCATATGTACTCGTATGTATGTATTTGCATGCCAATTTGACTATAATACCGTTATTTGTGAGTGTCTACTTGTGAGTGTCTTATTTGTGAGCGTATTATCTCTTTAACTATTTATATACACCGTTTCGGTATACACCATTTCACCGCTTCGTAAGGGAGAGGACCGCGCAAGCGACCTCGAACTCGTAACCAATCGAGAGACCGGAGTAATCTGGTCACAATTGGGAGTAAGGGCGTGAGTGTAAGCCCGCCGGCTAACACTCCTGGCTATCTCGCGGTTAGGGCGTTGGCCTCTTACGGGTTTGTGGCGGAGCTAGACGGTGGACTGTTTTTTCCAAGTCTTCTGCGCTCATTCCAGGGAGATAGAACGACTAATCGTTAAAACTTCCTGAAGTGACGGGCTCGCCCGCTGTAGTCGACAACCCTAGTTGCATAGATCGATAGGGAACCGTAAATTGAAAGAATGCCACATTTATCTGAGGCAAGTATTCGATACCGTACAGAATATTGCATCAGAATCCTGATCACATCGCACCGATCAAACCGTGTATTTGCCATTCTCCAATTTCTTTAATCGATGGCCATAGCTGGGACTCCGCTGCGCGGCTGAATAAATGAAAACGGTTGGATATTATTTAATTTGCGAATTCGCCCCCCGAAACCCACAAGACGTGGCATATTCATGAGACGTTTAACTGCACCGTCGAGTTTCTGTTTCAGTCGGTTGAACTGCGAATTAACCCGGCCTCACTTTATCAGAAACGACCCACGTTAATCGCTTTAGCCGAGTTACCTTAGCGCCATCGGTATCCTACTCTACCGTCTCCTTGCGTCCCGCCGCCGTTTCGCTGGCAGAGACACAATAAGTTTCCATTTGCAGTATATCTTCCATATTAGCAGCTTTCTGTTTGAAATAATACATTAATGATTGACATTTAATTATATGATTTAACTAGACTGCCTAACTTAACGCTAGAGAGTGTGTATCTGGAATTATAATTTTCTTTATTGTATTTTTTATGTATGGATATATTGTATGTATGTATTGTATGTATGTATGTCTTTATTGTATGTATGTATGTATGGATGCATGCACTTACATATATGCATATTTACATTCTGGGCTCGATTGCGTTTATTCGTGAACTAATATCGGAAATTAGTTCATGTTAACGAGACAGGGCAATACATTACACATATTTTACACAGCCCAGTGGCATAGTGGTTAAGTCGCCTGGTCTTACAATGTAAGTTTCCGGGTTCGATTCCCGGCTGGGTCACCATTTTCCGTCGGGATAAAGTTAACGGAATTGCATATTAATTCTGTCGCTTGAATGCAATAATAAGGCTGAAACTTAAACACATTTTACACGCACACAAACATGTAAAAACTTCATAGTAGTGAAGTCGGTTGGAAGAGATTGTCGTATTACCTCAATAAACCCGTCCGTTGTGAAATTTCACAAAAAATAATAAAAACAAACAAACATTAAAGCGGAATGTGAAATGAACTGTTGTCATTTGTTCGCTAATGCGTACTGTGTCATTAGTTTTAATAAACTGTTGTCATTCGTTTTAATAAACTACCGACTGATAATGAAGTGGCTGAATTTAAACCGCATCAAATGTGTTGAAACTGATTAAGATGGCTATAGATTTAACAGGTAGTTTTGATGCCGGAAAATCGACCTTCGCTCATTTTATATTTCGCTCTAACGTATTGCTTTGTCTCGTAACAAAAATAACTGTTGGGTTTTCAGTTTTTCGTGATTATTCCTTGGGTTTGGTCCTAATAATGAGATTTTCCAAGTAGTATACATCCTAACCTATAAATCGTATAAATTTCCATAAAACCTATGAATTCCTAACCTATAAATCTATTTGACAGTTGCTGCCATTCAGTTTTTCAATAAACATGTATTTCAAGTTATTCACATTATATACGAATTGATTAGAAAATATAAACAAATACTAAAACATTGCATAAAATAATTAATTTTATTGGGATTTCATTGCATAAATTATATTTCATTTCGTAAATCATTTTTTTCGATTTCCTAGATACATATTCTAACATCTTTATTTACTACCTAAATGATAGCAGTAAATATTCAGATATATAAATAAGAATATATACCATATTTGGCCCTCAATTTATTCAGCATAATTTATTGAGAGCCTATCATCATCGGTTGCTGGGCGGATGGTCCGATTTGAGAAACGCCTCAAGGAGTCAGAGGCGGCAAAACTCAGTGGTGCTTCCAGTACGATGGATGCTCTTCACCGCCGATTACCTTATTTTTGGAAAGGTCTCCGTAGCGCTTCTCCATAAGTTTGAAGCAGAGACATTCCCGAATTGACCAACTCGATTCCGAGTCTGGTCCGAGTAGAGGTCTTTTATTATTCGGCATCAAAGAAACATGAAATGTGTATTTCCTGTATCTACCTCGCTACGAATCATTGAAGATTTCTCAGTTTATTGAAAATTTGACCGAATTTGATCTATTGCATCGGGATGCCGAATAGCCCCAAACAATTCATAATTAAATTAAAATAACGTCGCATCAACATTGCAAAAGGTTTTGGTTCTCTTAAAAATGCAAGTAACTGCTGAAAGGAACATAAGTTAATAGTAAAAACACATTTTTAAAAACAATCTTTTATTAAAATGCTCCATCCTGAGCCAACCCTGAGTGCAGTAGCCATATCATAGTGGAACTAAGAACGGGCTATCATTATTTATTGCGTATACAAAATTTCGTGTCTGTGCTCTGGACCGTTGAGGAGTCCCCTCGTCGGGAGCCAACCCTGGGCGCAACAGCCATGTCATAGTGAAACTTAGAACAGCCTGTCATAATTGAATGCGTATACAAAATTTCGTGTCTGTGCTGTTGATCGTTGAGGAGTCCCCTCGCCGGGAGCCAATCCTAGGGGAAGAATCAGGTCGTGCTTACCATAAATATGCATTCTCATCGGAACTGAACCGACCTGTAAAATTTAAATTACATAGGATAAGAGGAAGTGGCTATAATATAATTATGAATGCAAGATTTGACCTAAACAAACATACTGTCAAACATTGCAAGGTAAATAAAAGCTTGTAAAAATTGTTTATTAGCGAATCTCTAACAGCGGCTCTCTATTAGCGAATCTCTACGTCCGGCAAAAATATTGTTCATAAAGTTGAGGTTCACTTCCCTTAAACATAAATGTTTGAGCCTTAGATAATTAGCTCCGAGAGTCTTAAAAACCTGCAGGATACCGAGGCGCATTTAACCACCTTTGATGACCATCATCCCAATCCTGAACAGATGACGAACGCGCGTGACGAACGCGCGCAATACGAAGACATTTAATAATTAAAGAATTTCACTGAAATATACTAATTTTTGACAATAATTAACACCTACGTACCATTTTTTTTACGAGAATTTCACTTAGCCGATTACTGCCGAATATCGGCCGATTAAAATTGAAAGTTGTAGCAAGGACGCACAAATTATTTAAGACTTCCGATTTTATGACAGATATGGTTAAATTGATAACTGGCGTCCAACAAGGGAACTTCTTTCCCCCTTACTTTTATCCACTTTTATAAATCCAACTACAGAAACACTTGTACAAATCTGATTGGCGGTTAGAAGTTATTGTCCAAGATTGAACTCTCTAATTTGCTACATGCTCAAATCGACGACAATATCGTTGTTCGATATTGTTATTGATAAATTCGAATTCATTTTAATATTATATTTTGCATAATTCAATTATCGATTGGTGAGAGCTGTCAACTCACAAAAACCTGACAGTTGGCAACATCGCCCGCTTTCGAACGGGCGGCGGGTCAGTCTGTCACATTCGAACGGTAGCAACGATTTTCGACCGCGGTCACGGCCTCGCCTACTCAGACAAAAACCTCGTTTGTTGTCTCGGAATCGCGGACTCGGATTCGTTGTAAAGGCACAAGCGATCCTACGGGAGTGTTATGACTGCATCCCACAGGAAACAGCGCGTCGCACGCGACATATACATGGATCAGCGCACGCGTCGCGCCGGACACGCCGCACGAATCCCTCGATCGTGCCGTGCGCGCTACGCAAAAGCGGAATCAGCAGCGCGCATCCCACTGCTGCAGCTACATGACCGTCAAGGTACGTGAGTTTTGATTAGCGATTGCCATATCGATAATTCACCTCTCAATACTCATCATAAGTATTCAAACGCTTCCACTGTCAACTAAACTTTGCACAAGCAACCAAATGATCCGCCCGTAACCCATTTGATATCCCCGTCAGACGGCATAGTTACGAGGCGGGATATCGCACAATCGTTGATAATTTGAGAGTATTAAAAACATTTGATTACACATCGAACATCAGAGAGATTACTCATAGAACGCCTTTCATGTCAGATACAAACTAACAAAACCAACAAACGCATCTTTAATGGATTTCATAGCTTTGGATGGTTGCAAAAGTTCCAATCAGCAAATGTTAAGCAGACTATTGTATTGTGCTAATAATCTCACATCACCTTTCTATCAACGGGAGAAATGTTAGGTATACCACTCCGATCAGTCAGAACTGTATTCTTGGTATCCCGCCTCATAACATTTCTTTTTTCAATTACTATTATATATGTATGTATATATGTTTGTATGTGTATATGTGTATATATGTATGTTACTAACCCTTTATCATATATATTTGTATTAATATGTTTACTATTTTATGCCATTTTATTTTTTAATTTTCTTTTTTTCAGTTATTTTCTTATATTTTATTTCTTTATTCATTATCTTACTGTTAGTATTGAAAGTAGTCTATTAGTCAGTACTACTCAAACGTCAGTACTACTCAAAAAACAAAGGCTATATATTTCGTATGCCCAGATACAGGCTGTTCGGTCTAGTTGGGCATTCGTCTAGAATGATCGTATGGGATGTATTCATTTTCTTATTACTTATATAAATAATTACAAATCATATCTGTACGATCTCACTGTTAACTCTATACCAAGTTGTAACAAATAAATAAATAAATAAATAAATAAATAAACTCTTTCACAGTTAATGCAGCCCGTTTGTCAACTCCTATCAGATATTTAAAACTCTTGAAAGCTTATAAAAAATCTGTTTCACTAAATTCATTCTCCCTTCCTAAACCTCTCATCTTGTCCATATTTATTTATGAGAGGGTATAGTTTAGTTATTTTTATTAGAGTTTGACTGAAATTAACTATTTATTAACTGGAGTTGGAAAAAAAATACCTAACCTTTTTTGAATATTTTCGAATTTATGTGTATCTATGTAGGCTATATCACTTCATGTATTCATGTAATAAACTAAAATATTAACTAGAGTTTGAAAAAAATATATTAACCTATTTTGAACATTGTCAACTTTATGTAGGTCTATGTAGGCTATGTAATTTTATGTAGGCTTACTAACTTTATGTAACTTTATATAGGCTATCTAAACTTCCTTAAGTTTTAAGTTCGCATGATATGTTCTAAACAATTATTTTTTTATATATTCTGCCCGACAATATCAATCAACACATTTCTGTGTTAATTCAATGCATTATAATTATCTATGTTATAAGATAATTATCTATTTTATATGTAGTATACTCATGTACATGGATTCAGCTCTATTTTTTTGTATTTTATTTTATTTGTCTGACATGTAAAGCCGACTTTAGTCAATGCTATAGTGGAATTAATATTTATGGTTTAATAGTTTTATATCTACATATAATAATATATTACTAGCAACTGACCAATTCTAATATGAGATAATTAGCTTTAATTCATAATTAGGACACGTCTCTCCGAAAATTTACGCCAAGGTGGTCTTGTGTTTGTCTCTTGTAGGTCCTAGTGTGTGATGGGGGTTGACATCTTCATGCTGTAGAGTTCTGCAGTCGTATGCTAGATTCGCTTTGTAGCACCAGTAGACGAGATTGGCTCCGCATCTTGTCACACATCCTTTGGCCCGGTGATGGAAGGATTGGCCGGTGAGTTTAGACTCACCGGCCAGAGTATAGTATATTTGAATGAATAAATTGAATACTGGATACTGAATATAAATTAGGTGAGAGAAAGAGATTTCTTTCCACATACTTATATTTGATATTTCTAAATTCCATATATATGATATTTCTAAATTTGAAATTTGAAGTGACAGCAGAATTAAGTGTGTTTTCTTAAATAAAATCATAATATAATATTAAGTGGGACACAGAAGGAACCTCCCCGAAGATTATACACATTTTCGACTGTCTGGTTTGGGACCATAAGCAATCGGGCGTCTAAACTCACCGGCCAATCCTTATATAGCCAATATCGTCTGCTGGTGCTACAAAACGAATCTAACATACGACTGCAGAAGTCTGCAGGATGAAGATGTCAACCAGGACCTACAAGAGACAAACACAAGACCACCTTGGCCGCAAATTTTCAGAGGGACGTGTCCTAACCTGGCTCGGGCACTAACTAACTAACTAACTATCTACTTATATCCCTTTTTGACGATAGATAGCAGAAATAATTTTTGATGAACGTACTCTTAAACAATTTATTTATTTTATTTTCAGGTAAGTCCAACACACGTGATCATGCGCTGAATCATTGAAAAAAATTATTCCAGAATTGGTATGTACAAATATATTTAACTCTATTGGCCGCGGTCCAAAGAAGAAATACTAATATATAACCAGATGTAAATCGATGAATCTGTATGAGACAAAATTTAAACAAAAAAAAAACCGACTCCATTTTTAAAAAGAAAATTGCCATGTCATGGTGATACTTAGAACGGGCTATCGTATTTGAATGCGTATACAAAATTTTGGGTCTGTGCTGTTGACCTTTGAGGAGTTCCCTCGTTGTAAGCCCACCCTGGGTGCCGCAGTCCTGTCTTGGCGAAACTTAGAACGGGCTGTCGTATTTGAATGCATATACAAGATTTCGTGTCTATGGTGTTGACCATTGAGGAGTCGCCTCGTCGTTAGCCAACCCTTGGTGCGACAGCCATGTCATGGTGAAACTTAGAACGGGCTATCACAACTGAATGAGTATACAAAATTTCGTGTCTGCGGTGTTGACCGTTGAGGAGTCCCGTCGTCGGGAGCCAAACCAGGGTGTAGAATCATATCATTCTTATCATAAAAAATGCATTTTCATCGTAATTTAACCAACATGTACATTTTCAACTTCATGTGATAATATTTGAGGAGTTCCATCTATTCCTCATGGATCCCATAATTAGAACAGGTTTTTGATGAAAATGGGACCAATCTGTAAGTATATCCTTTCAAATAAAAAAAATAATTTTCCAAATTGGTTCATAAATGGCAGAGTTCTGAGGTAACAAACATTAAATAAATAAAGATGCAACCGAATTGATAATCTCCTATTTTTTTTGAAGTCGGATAAAAAGAAAGGTTGATGTGATTCTGTTAACCCCTTACAATTAAAAACAACCTTGTGATCCAGTCACTAGAGACTAAATATCTATTTACAAAATGCGGGGTACAACCAGATTGAGGAAAGGATTATAGCTGATTACGACTGAGTACCGGTAACCGATATACCTACTTTGACCACGTTGTAAGAGACAATAAACATCCCTCAAACATCAATGGGAAATACTACCGGAGAGGCCGATTAAAATGTATAATTCCTTAGCTGTAGAATTTAGATTTGAAATCGTTTCTACTCTACATTTTGTATGGCAACTATTCCTACTGACTGGGTTATTGATTATTTCCCCAAAGGGATTATATACAATTTTCGTTGCCTACCGTTTGGTAGGCAAGTATTCTTTTTATATTAGTCGTCGCTGTGGGCGAGCGGCGCTGTGGGGCGGCATGACGTAGCACTATAGAGAGCTGTCGAGCCGTCGGTTGCCAAGCGATCTCCTACCCCGCTACTTGGTTGCCTGGGAATCAGATCGCCGCCGGCTAACTCAGTCAGGCTAATAATATTTATTTTCGGCCGAGCATTAAATCAAGGGCTGACGGTGAATGCTCATTCTCGCTTAGGACACAGATGTTCTCAACATTTAATACTGTAATACTTTGCCACTCTTGGTGATCCATTGTTTTCTGTTGCCAGTTATCCGTATAATCTTATCTATAGGTAGAGAGGGGGGTACCAAATATGTTATTCCATTTTGACGGATATGAAATTGCAACGTGTTAGTCTAAGAGTTAAAAATAGGATGTAACGATTTTACCGCGTAAACTTTATAGCACTTGACGTTTCGGCGACGTTGCAGCCGTGGTTGTCCAGGGTAGACTAAAGTACTGACAACCGCCATTCGTCGTTCTGCGGGTAGGAGGTAAACTGCTGCGGTTACTTCGCAAATTATAACGGAACTGGGGCGGCAGGGTCAGCGCGCGCGAATTTCGAAAAAACAGTCGTGCACACAACACTCACTTTGTATCCTGTGACGCGTCACGAAGTAGTAGAACTGCATAGTACTGCATAGTACATAATGCGGTCTTTAAGCAGTTCAAGTTCTACAAGATCAATCATTTCTGGAGTGACGGCTTCTGCAGGCCGACCGGAGTGAGGATCGTCTTTCAGAGTTTCTTGGACCGGCTTGAATAGCTTTGCCCATTCATTTACAGTGGAATATCAAGGAGAAGAGGCATTATACACTATATCCAAACGGTGTTTAATTTGCGCAGGAGAAAGACCTTCTTCAGTGTTTTTTTTTACCACAGCGCGATCATTGGTTTTAAACATTTTGAAAAATTTGTCAACACGTCTGCTTCGAATCAACGTTAAAACGAAACTGCTGAAAATTAATTAGTGAGGCGTTGTACACAATAATAGCAGAGGTTGCGTCATCCGATAGCACAAGTCAGAACAAGTTTCAAGTATCTGAAGTGGGCTGGACCGGAAACTTATGGACATATCCACGTATCCATTACGAGTATGTTGCTATTAAAAAATATAAATTTTTAAATAAATTCACTCGGTGCCTATTGAGCTCCCATGATATAATGTTAGGTTTTTCTTCGCGCTCTCTAACGGATTACAATTTTTCATGTTATTGGTATGTAGCCTTTTAGCTAGAGTTACCGTACTTTTACTACCCAGAAAAATCACCACGAAACTTATTGAGTTTGCTTATTTAATTAGAATGCATATTACTAGGATAAAGTCGTGAATGCGTCTTTATTAACTTTTAGCAAAATATATAGTATATATCTTGGGCACAGCAATGAACTCCTACGCTTAGATATTGGATACCCTCTAAGTCTTATCTCAAACTTAGATGTAGGCGAGGCAAGTTATTCTAGAGGAGACGATGTATAAGCAGGTATGAATAACGAGAACAGGACCGCTAACCGTGGCATAATTATGCCGAAATTAGCATAATTTGGGTGTCCGTAGCGTCGAGCGCCATAGAAACATGTGGTGAGGTAGGAGGTAGCATGGGACCAGGGATAAGATGGTCTGAATAATAAGCGTTTGGCGTTTGAGAGATATGATATTTACCTTTTCTCATGTAGGCATTAGTTTTGAATGTAAGGCATGCGAGGGGTGGTTAATAATAAGAATAAGAATAAGTTTATTTCCGACAAAAAATATTAAAATAGCTGTAAACAAAGTCTGCCTAACTAGGTCAAAGCCTGTACCAAGGTAGACTCGACTATGTTAGTTTTATTTTTGAATTGTAAATTGTGCGCACACATATCAAAGGAAAAAAATACAATAAAATGAATCTAACAGCTCTATTAAATAATTAGTATGTATCTCAAGAGTTATTATAATCTGGGTAACTAAATAATGTATAATGATACATACTACTTCATAATCATGTTGGAAAAAATAATTATGAAATTTAAAAATTAACAGTACAAATATTTAAATAATAATAATAATAATAGTGAAGTGCAATAAAATTAAAATTTGTAATGAAAGTCAGTATATAGAGAAAAATATAATAGAGGTAATAAATAAAAAAGCGTATAATGAGAAGCTTCTTGGTTTCCAAGTTATCGTGAAGGATAGTTGAATTGGTCGCCGATCTAAACTTCTCGAAGATTCCGAAGATCATATTTTAATTAATAGTATACAGTCAGCAGTAATAAGCATATAATCATACCGATAATATCGAGGTACGGAATTTTCGCAAATATAAAATAGAAATTTCCCAAAAAATTAAGTGAAATCTGTAAATTTCGCAAAAATTTGCATATATTAGATATATCAAATAAAACAGCATTTTATACCCTTAACAATATATATATATATATATATATATATATATATATATATATATATATATATATATATATATATATATATATATATATATATATATATATATATATATATATATATATATATATATATATATATATATATATATATATATATATATATATACCCTTAACCCTTAATATTTAATGTTAATTAAAAGCTACCATTGTTGTAATTTCAACATTTGACTGTTTTAGAGAGGTTTTTCTGTCCGTAACGTCGACATTATAAATACTAAAGAAGCGTTCTGCGTCTAGTTTGACTAGCTGTTAGTTTGACTCCAAATGCTTCGTAACGCTGCTTCAGCAAAGGTTGAAAAGCAGCATTTAGTAGCCCACAGTATGTCCTCATCATTGGGATCATCATTCCTGTTTATTGATTGAAGCATTCGGCGATGAAAATGAGTCATCATTGCCTTTTTTGAATTAGCGCTCTGAAGTAAGGATTTTTTGAAAAGCTTTTGAGTAATATGTTTTAATTAAAGATGATCGTACTTGCAGCAAAAGTTGGGGAAAATAACGGACCAATTTGAAAGTAGGCTTGACTTGTTGCATTTAATCTCATGTGCAGAGAGAGTTTATTGAATCTTTTTTCAGAGGCGGCTTGTAGCATTGAATTTATATCCAAATCCACTTCTCCACAATTATTTGGGAGCAAATAAGACGTTTTTCACTAAAGCACTCCTCGATCTTTACGCAAAAAAAACACAAATTGCTATATTTCGCAAATATAACAAATTTTTCGCATAATTGTTTGTTTGTTTGTTTGTTTATTCTCTTTATTGTGAAAATGTCACAATGGGCGGGTTTATTGTCATATGACAATCTCTTATAACCAACCCTACTATGACGTGTTATATGTATGTGTGCGTGTAACACGTCTGTAAGTGTGTGCCTTGTTATTGCATTCGATCGACAGAATTGAAAATGCAATTCCGTTAATTTGATCCAAACGGAAAATGGTGACCCAGCCGGGAATCGAACCCGGGACCTTACAATGTAAGATCAGGCGACCTAACCACTATGGTGCATAATTTCACGTCTATTTCGTAAAAACGAAAATTCCGTACCTCTAATTATACTATAACTATCCATGGATAACGGCCATACTACCTCTAACCATGTTATGTTTACAAAAGCACACACTACCGCATATGGTATCGCAGTTATCTATATCGCATATGTCTCTTAATACAGTTACCGAGTCTAATAATCTTTACAAGTCTATACGAATTCATGGCTGAAATGAAGAAATTTCAAAACGTTTTATTGTGGCTACTTGGGAAATGGGACGAACGCCGCTTTGGATGAGAGTTGAGCGCACCATGCAGGCCTTTTTATATGAAATTTAATATCGTAGGTTGCGGTGACTCAATGGGCGGCTGGCTTTCTGTCGGGCCGCAGAAACATTGTCCAACCATAAACAACCGCCTCGGACACATATTACTGCAGCGGTGACTTTTATTATACAACTTTAAGTTTAACTTCCGTCCTCCTTCATAAATCTGCAAGAGTATTTTATAACAGGTTAATTTTCTAATATCGTGTAAAATTTAGTACTTTCATTATAAAACCTGGAGAATATCATTTCAATTTAGCGATTATTGTTGAGATAGTAACGATTCCAAATTATAATTAAATTCTCTGAATTAAAATCTAATAATAAAGACTCACCAGGTACTGAATCCGGGGCAAAGTTAGGTATTTTATGCCCTTATATCCTACTACTATATAAACGCGAATGTTTGTAAGAATGTATGTATGGATGTTTGTTACTCTTGCACGCAAAACTACTGAATGAATTTTGATGAAACTTTACAATAATATAGCTTACACATCAGAATAACACCTAGGCTATAATTTGTAAAGATATATAGTTTTCTATTATCATTATCACAATTTTCCATCACCACGCGGGTGAAACCGCGGGGCGCAGCTAGTATTAGATAAACACGATTTTACCGCGTGAAGATTGTAGCCCCCGACGATTCGGCAACTACCGTTGTACAAGATCTACTTGCCCTTGATCTGATAACCCTGGACAAGAGTCTACCACGGACAACAGAACCGAAACATCAGCTTCTACAATATTCACGCGGTAAATTCGTTATTACCTTATTTATTATGTCAAACAACCGCGATAGTCCTCGATTTCATAGTTTATCCCCTTTGTCGCTAAAATATAATTTTCTAAAAAAATATAGAACTTTTATCGTTATCGTATAATTATTTCAAATTGACAACATAAACCCCTTAGTGTTTGTTGTTATACGAGATATTTTAATCTAAAGCGTTGAGTGAGTGGACGTTTGTAAATTTTCAGCGTAGCAACCGCACTAGTCGACGCGAAGGCGACCATGCATATTAAAGCAATTTAAAGATATGAAAGTCATATTAAATATGCCGCAGTGCCTCACGCAGAGAGCACTGCAGAAGATTTCACAAACACACTTTGAGAGAAAGAGAAATAGCAGAGAGATAGAGAGAGAGGAAGAGCAGTTGTGAAAATACGCCCTTTTATACCGCCTTAGGTAAAATACCAAATTGTTGTGATAATGCCCTGGTCATTAAATAGAAAAAGAAAAGAGATTCCCTAACTTTTACAGTAACTATATCTGAGTTGTATTAACATTATTAACCACTGGTAGTCATAGTTCCAAATACCAATTCTCTTTTGCATGTGATATATCTATGGAATTCTAAAATATAGATTACCTCTAAAGACTTCTACGGAGACAGCCTTGTTTTATTTAACGAAACATCATTAACAATAATCTTGATTACGTTCTTCATACGTTTTAGACGAAAAAACTTAACAGAGAATATTTTATCGTAGCATAGAAATTGTAACCTATATTTTAAATGCCGTAGTTGAATAAATAATACGACATAACTTTCATACACAAGTCCGAATCTTCATACACAATATAACCGATCTCTTTTCTTCGACATTCCAGGTGCGCTTGAAACCTTCTGCTTTAATTAAATGCTTGTGGCTACATTTCCTCGTTGAATATTTTACTTATTAGGTTATGAAGTATGTAGGCGTATATGTTTATGCCAAAATAAAATATATGCGACACCCCTGCAGTCCTTGACGTCACCGTCGGTACAGAACCGGGCAACAAGCGATCCGTCTTACTCATTGCTTTGATCTCATTAACAATTACCTCTAAAATTTACAGCAGCTGCGGCCCTGCTTTAATATATTACTCTGGGTAGTAACAGCGCCTGCAACGAACTGGTCATATTCTATAAATTTGATGTGAGTACAGTGCACAAAATTGGATATTTTACTAGCTATGACGTAAGGTGCAAAACGTGCATGACATTGGCTAGTTCGGCTATAAATGTAACGTTCAAAAGCAGGAGAGTTAATATTCAGCTGACTGGCTATTTACACTTTTACTGCTTGCAATATTTTGCAGACGGTTGTTGCTTAAGCATCATTGACGAAATAAATATATTGTGCATACGTGTGATATCGTGCGTACGTCCCTATCAATAGCGTGCAACAAGGTTATTGTTCAAAGAAAGCTCCAATGATTATAAAAGTACTCGTTGCTAATAATCATTTATATTATTATTATTATATATTATAAAGACCGATTTGACTGAGGGAAGGTTGACTCACTTCGGAGGAATCTTCCTAGGACTAAAAGTTTACTTTTTATCATACCGCTGACTTAACCACCCTCGCTTGCTTGAATCCATGTAGTTAGTAACCCCATAAAGTGGAGTTGTTTTTACAATAATTTTGTCACAGTATATAATATAAAAAAGTAAAGATAAAATCACTTCAAAAACACAATGTATTTTCTAATTTTGCTAATCGGTCAACTCTTTTCCTTGGTATTTGTTTTTGTCGCGAATTATATTATTATTTCTTATTTTTCCGCTCGATTTGAGTTAACCATTTTTGTTTAGACGCTTACAAATGCTAAAATTGTCTCTAACCAATATTGGTTAAGGCGCTCCCCGCTGGGTAAAATGCCAACTTTGTAATATTTATTCATTATTATCTTAATTGTTTGACGAGATAAGGTTATAATGTTTTATATGTCAAATTTCAATGCGATCATTTTACAGTTATTTTTTTTACGATCCGTATAGTAGTTTAAAAGTTATGGTAATTTTTCTCAAGGCCATCGACTTCACGCGCGAAACTGTTCCGCGCAGAAGTGACGGCTAAATGTTTACCCCGCGATAGTTACCCCCGCGATACTCTGCTATTTTAAGACATCTATGACAAAGGTAAAAGAAAGTAAAAAAAACATATTTTTTTTTATATTCACTAAAATAGGTCATAGAGTATGTTTCTGAAAAGAAACACAAAAAATTAAATAAATCCGAAACTTTTGATTTTGGCATTGCGTAAATGTGGCTCTATAGATAGCAAATAATTTCTTTTACAACGTCCCTAAGAGTATCTATCTTATCGAAAAGTAATATCGTTTTTTATATAAAATTTAAACAAATACATTTTTTATGTTTTTATTTTTATCAATGTTTTTTCACCTCCGTTATCAAAAAACCTTTCGCTATTTATTGTGCAAATTTTCAATGCTGGATCGATAAAAATCAATTGGTTTCTGAGCAAAAATATCTGGAGATAGCATTTTGTATATATTATTTTTTGACACAGAATCGTAGTAGCAATCAGAACAAATCGAAATCCAATAGGGCAATGTCGGGCGCATACGGGGGTGAGGCAGTACCTCTCACCCCAATTCATATTTTTTTCTTTGGTTCGTCTGGCGTAGTGTGGTCTTGCATTATCGTGTTGTAGAAAAACGAATTTCTGATGATAGTTGCTGGACACTTTCAATTAAAGATTGATTTACTCGATCCAATTGTTCAGAGTAATGGTCTGCATTCACTATTCTGTCCATGTTTCCGCACTTCAAAGTGAACGATTCCGCTTTTTGTGATCTGGCTTTCTGAGATGCACAGAGGAGAAACGATTTTAACGCCTCTGCGCTACAGCCAGCTAACGACACTATGTAGATAAATAAGGGGCCATGAAGTTTGGGGAAATAGGAGCACTTCAAAAAAAATGCAATTACACTTGGAGTTCGACACGGCGACTAACGTACTAAAATGCATCCGAAGCAAGTGCAAACATAGAGCCATTGTTGCTTTACACAGGACAGTGCGAATTTCCTTTTATTTCCTTACGTGCTGCCGCACTGTGGGTGGAATCTGTTCTAAGAGGGACTTAGGAACTAACTGTCTTTTTTCACTGTTTTCTTAATGGCAATGTATATATCTTATTAACCTGAACTTAACGTCCTGCATATTAAACGTGTCCACAAAAATGCCACCTTTCCAGATAAATGGATCTGTAAAATGTTAAACATACATATTTTAAAGCATATTTTTTTATTATCTTAGGTTATTGAAAGCCAAATTTTACACAGAATAGATTGCAAAACTTCATAATGAAGCAAATGATTACTTAAAAACTAACAAAAGTAGATTTTAAAAATTGATACCTAATTAATAAATTACCATAATTTACTAATATTTTCTGGGTTTAATATTTTTTACGATCCGATGCGTAAATAATCTATGTATTGAATTTTGATCAATCCCGTTTTAAAACCATTTTATTCCTAATCCTTGTCTACTCTACTATCGTTCTGCACATTGAACGTGTGCATAAAGTTGGAACTCTGCAAGCTATGTATATGAATGGGAAAAACGATTAAAAATTAATATTTGAAATAGTTTTTTTTATTATCTTAGTTTATTGAAAGCCAACTTTAACACGAAATAGTAAGTAAAAATAATTACTAACACATATAATTACTTACACAATTCATAGATTAATAATTTTTCATAGTTTAATTTAGTTATTCATAGTAAATTAGGGTATTTTTTTGATTAGATATCTACATTCAAAATCTACTTTTTTTAGTTTTGAAGGAATCATTAGGGTTATTACCGTGGTTTACTTACTATTCCGTGTAAAATTTGGCTTTTAAAAACCTAAGGTTAAATAAATATACTTTCATGCTAGGTGATTTTTTCCGGATACTTTAATATAAAGTACGATAGTAGAAAAGACAAGGATGAAGAAAAAAATGGTATCGAAACGGGATCTATCAGGACAAAGCAACATTCACCTCTTTTTGATCCGTCCTATACAAAAAAATAGTTTTTTTTTTACCAAAGTATTTACCCAAAGTTTTTAGGGAAAAACACAAAAGGTCAACTTTTGTTAAGGTTAATAAGGTCTATCCATTGCCATTAAGAAAACATTGAGAAAACAAAGCTGGTTCCTAATTCCCTCAAAGTACACTTTCGACCCACCGTGCGCCGCCAGTCGCCGTCCTCGCCTACAGCAGTCGGCTCTCTCCAGTTGCACACCAATTTGCAAAATTAAAAGGCAAACGGCAACATGGCGCGGAATATTCTCAGCGCACTGGCCAAATTGTAGTTGCGCCTAGTGAGAAATAAACGTTCATTTGCAAAGAAATGAAGCTATTTCGACTGTATTGAATACGCGGTGCAATTCCGGATTAATCTGAATATGGCAAGACAGAAATCTGCGCGGTTATATTATAAGAACCAATTCTCAGTCTAATATGAAATGAGTGGGAAACGCACCGATGTCGAAGCGGACCGAAGATTTCACCGGTACGGGCAGTTTTTGTCGCAAGTATTCAAATGCAAAGTTGAGTCAAAATTTCTAGTCAATCGACCGCTTACTTTTCGAGGTTTGCGATAACACCACACATACGCAGGCGAAATTGTCTATTTATATAAAAATGGATGTTGGTATATCTGTCTGTCTGTTCGAGCTTAATAGACTCCGAAACCGTTTGACCGATCACGATGAAAGTTGGCACATATATATTTTTTTCATGAAGAAGGTTTTTATGTTATCAGCTTTGTTATAATTTACCACTAGATGGCGCTGCAGCACATCATTTTCTATACCGATCAACCGATCGCCATGAAGATTGATATACACAGACATTTGAGCACGCGTAATATTTTCGCGCTATTAACTTTATACGAGACGCGCTATTAACTTGCCACGAGACGGCGCTGCAGCACATCAACTGCTATATTTTTTAACCGATTGCCATGCAAATTGGTATACATAGACATTCGAGCACGCATACTATTTTCGCGATATTCACTTTGTTTCAACTCGCCGCCAGATATCGCTGCAACACATCAACTGCTAGCACCGCTCAATGTATTGCCATGGAAATTGGTATACATACCTATACATTCGAGCATGCGTAATATTTTCGCGCTATTGACTTTGTTGTAACTCGCCACCAGATGGCGCTGCAGCACATACCGCTTATATGCAGCACATACCACTACTATGCCGCTCAACCGATCGCCACGAAAATTGGTATAGGTACATAGACATTTGAGAGGGCATATTATTTTTGCGCCATTAACTTTATTGTAACTCGCCACGAGATGGCACTGCAGCACATCAACTTACATATATACCGTTCAACCGAACGCTGTGATCAAACACGTAGGTATTTGATCACGGATGTAACATGGACAACGCCGGGTAATACCACTAGTTATACATAAAATATATACATCTGTGTCATGGCTATTAAATCATTAATATATTTTTAGGGTAAGTTTTTTCTAAAATTGGATAGATTTGTTAGTCGCAAAATTATTACTGCATTTTAAAGTAGATGTTTTTGAAATACGGCATCCCTACTTAATTGCGCTGACAAACGATATTAATCTATTCTATATTAGCTTAATTCATGAAGAAATTGCTTTCTTTATATAAAAAAAAAGTTTAATAATACAGAGGACTGTATAAAGCGGTAGCTAGACTTGTTAATTTATAATTTAAAAAATAAATAAATTGATAGTATTATATTAAATAATTAGATTTACAATTTTATATGTTCAATAATTTTATATGTGCTATAAGAATCAATGAGCGATCAGAATGAGAGAATGGAAAAATAAAAAAAATAAAAGTGAAGTCACTATGTCTTAAATACTATCACCTTAGAACAGATATACAATATCCACACAAATGTATCTTATCTGGTTCGCAACAAAAAAATGTTAAAATATTATTATTTATACTTTTGTTATTTTTTTTGCTAAAATTAATTTTCTGATATTGAATATACATATATAAAAAAAAAACGACTGCCCACGGAATGTAATGATGACAATACGCAGCGTCCTGATCACAATGTCTGAATGACTGTTGGCAAGCGTGATAGAGTTTCAGTTTTATAGGCTTGGTCGGCCATCCCCTTGAGCCAAACTTGTCGAAGCAGAAGCTTTCGCATTTTTTCGAGTCCATTCATCGATGTAGATAAGGGCCCAGATTACCCTATCACTCGCGAAAATGACCACTTCAATGCCAATACGGATCGCCGCCAGTAGTAGTTTCGCGAGTACTTGCTGGTGTGAGCGATCCTGCGACGAATGTTGCCGAGCTATTCTCTCGCATACTGTTCAATATATTGCTCTCTTTTTCTCTGTCACATGTTTTTACGCGCAACGGATATGCCCGAACTCATTTGTACCTGAGGGCATATCTATGCCTTATTAGTATCCATAACAACGTGGACAACCCGTATTTCACACATAATCTATATTTTCACGTACCACCACGCGTGGCTCGCTTTCCCCGTACCTTCGAAGTCCCGCGCGTCCGTACTAGGTATGCCCAGAACTCCATCATGTACCGCTTAATGTCAACTTACGATAATCATTTCCAGAATATCGACCTATTTAACATGAAAGAGAATAAATTTAAGCAGAGCATATACTTAAAATTAATCGAAAATGCGACATAGACATTTCTCATGGGATACTTATGTCTTAGGGACTGTTTGGTTTTTCATTCTTTGTTCTTTATCTGTATGATAGGTTTATATGATGAAGTAATTTTTTTGTACTGCACATTATTGCATAAAATCTATTGACACCCATTCCTTTCTTTTCCTTTCCTTTCCCCTCCGAACCCCCAAAGTATGCACTGTGCGTATTGGAGACTTAACTAACTAAAACTATTGTTGAAAGCATGTCATCGGCCAGAAATATTGTATTTAATATAATTGTAATATTTTTGTAGCGCTGTGTGTTTTCCCTGTTAAATAAATAAATAAATAAATTATCGATGGTCCACCTAAAATTTTACGGTTAAAAATCCTTTTTTTTTGTTTTTATATCCGAAAGCCTCATTGTAAGGTCGTTTCATGAATGTTCCCCCTAAATAGGAAGGATACGTATTTTTAAGTTCGCCCGGTGGCAAAAGGCGACATGATTTTTGTGTCGTGCTGCGGGCGTTTGTTTTCAGGCTTTCAGCGGCGGGCCGCGCGAGTTAAATGGCTGGAATAACACCCCATAAATAAAAACCTTTATATCGGTGCCGCGATGCATTGTGTGCCCGCGGCTACGCGGCCGTGCCGCTGTACACAGCGCGACATTTTTGCTTGGCTACAGCACCTAGTGCGCAATGCGTGCCTATTTGTTCACCTCAGCGCCATTTCCTGCCATGCTCTCTCTCATAACCGTTTATTCATGTTGTTGTTATTCAGGTTTTACCATACTGTTAGTATAACAAAGAGCGTCAATGACAGTTTTGTCAATAATAAACAAATCAGTCGATTGAGTATACGAGTATGACTATGGAAACGCTGTCATAATAAATATATCAGTTTGCACAAGGATAAGGTTTTCTATTATAAATTACCCGTCAATGCCGCAGGGCGGTGTCGACTACAACGGGTGACCCCGTCACCCCAGGCTGATATTTTATTTTTATTTTATTATTGTTAAGGAAACAAACAGCTTTTACAAAATATTGGGTACACAATTATTAAGTTTCAAAGATAATGCTAATAACATGTTTCCACTTAAACATTAATAATTTAAACACTTAACAGTTTACTATTTTATTTTATTTATTTTATTTATTTATTTTAAACATAACATGCAGAATTCATAAAATGGTCATACTAAGTAATAGTACGAAGTAAACGACGACCCACATTCAAATGACCATGCTCAGCGCATGCCCAACTAGGCCGAATATAGCCTGTATCTGGGCATACGATTTTCAGACTTGGGTGGAGAAGCATAACTGACGTATGTACTCGTACACATACATATACACATATATAGATACATAAACTTAAATACACACATATATAAATATATTAATAGATATATATACACATATATAGATACATATAATTAAATACATACATATATAAATATATTCATAGATACGCATTCACATATACATATATATACACATTTATGCAGGTATTTTATTTTTAAAAGATGATTTGCAGAAGATCATCCTCTGTCCTTGAACGACCTATATCGTCAAGAAGCCATTTTTTTATTTTTTTATTGAATAAAAAGGTACTTTCAATTTTTTTTATGTCGTCATCAAGACGGTTGAATATTTTGGGTGCTATAAAATTTAATTGTCTTTGGGCAAATGATGAATTAACTCGTGGAACGGCATAATTCAAGCCTGCAGATGCTCTTGTAGTTCTGTGTTGCTGGCTTCGTGGTCGTTTATCAAGGGTTCGATGGAAGAACATGAGTGATTGTTTCACAAACTATGAAGAATACACTCCCATAAAAGGAGGAGGGAATTGGGAAGGGGGGAGTCATATAAGTAAATACAATTTTATGTGACTACATGTTCCATAATGTATACATATTATTGTCATATATATTATTTAGATATATTCTTGAATACATATTATTAATATTATATTATATAGTGCTATTACAATGATACGTCAACACCGTCATTAATTATTGCTTTTTTAAGAGCGATAGATGACGAATTGAATACGTCAATATCGCCGAGCTGCCTATTATAAATTTTACATACTCTATAAATAAAACAGTTTTGTGCATAATTAATGCCAACCTGCGGTAGGTGGAACAACTCCGTTTGGCAAGTGAGTCGCAATGGTACACGAAAAGATACTATTCCAAGAAGATCCGAACAATCGACGTAACCTGTTAACAACTTATAAAAAAACACATCTGCACATTTTCTTCTTGATTGTAGTGATTGAAGACCATGAGCTAGCTGCTTCGCTGTAATTGGGAAAGGACAAAAATAAACGATAATTCAAATGTTTTAAGAACAAATTTTGAATACGTTCAATTCTTTTTACGTGAACATTATAGCTAGGAGACCATATTTGAGACGTATGTGATCGTTCTTTCAGTCGTGGGATGAGCGAAGAAGACTTTGAGGCGGCACAAACCTACCGTCCAGCGAATCCATGAGCTCGACAGAGACAGACGCCTTACAAAGAGGCACCGGAAAAGATAGACAGCGGGCAGCCTCGCCCCCTGTCTACCAGTTTTGGTAGGGTATCTTCGTCTGGAATTTACCATCAGGATACCTCCAACTTTCCGACTGGTCACGGGTCCGAAGTCGCTTGCGCGAACCTCTACCTGCGTATATTCAGCGGTGATTCAGTTTGGATCTATCGCGGACCAAAAGCATCTTTTATTCGGCTCTGAAGTCAGGATCGGGTAGCCTAATGGTCATTTCAAGAGTGGTTAACGACAGCTTCCTTCGCTGCCTAGGAGACAGTATAAAACCATAGTCGCCAGACTTTTTCAGCAATTAGTCAGCAATTAGAATTTTGCGCAACCGATTGGCGTCGCCAAACGGTGCGCAAACCGAGCAGTAGCCCCGGGAGGCAATCCCACTAGGAGATACCGACCCACCAGCCGTGAGGCCTGAGACGCGAGAGTCTTACCCGGGGTAGCCTTCCACACGAGGAGGCCTGAATAGGACTTGAATCGTGAGTTGGGCCGGTCCGAAGACGAAATGAATCTTATGGCCCAAGCTGCACCAAACCGATCGCTAATAAATGCAATCAGACGGTGGTATAATTGAGATAAAGGCAGTTAGCTAAGAGCTCCTGTTTCGGCTCAACCAATGCCGCACGTCATTTGTAAGGGCGTATGCACATGCGTTGGTCATTAAATAAAGCAGCCCCTTACCGGGTAAGCAAAGCGAATAAATAATCACTATGTTTATCGATAACCACACAGAAATCTGTTATTATAGTAGTCACAATAATAAGTATCAATAGAAAATAGTTATATATTTTTTAATTCTCTTCTCAACCTTAAGTTTTGTGACTATAAATTCGATTCAATATTTTGTAGGTAAAAATCTTTATAAATATTTTGAGTTTATTTTCAGATTTTAGATTGTTATTTAAAAATAAAATATTGTTCTCAATTTAAATATTATAGTAAACAGACCTAATTAGGCAATGGCTGTACTAAGAACGACTTATACTTAATTAATAAAGTTGTAGATCAGCCTTGTAATTAATTACTTTTTTAAAATAAAACTCATAATATATTGTATACATACATGTAGTAATTAGATACCTACGAAATTGATACATACATACAATAACCAATAAATTTATATGATATTTACAATACAATATTCGTATTAAATTAAATTATATTATGGTTGTACTGTGTAAATTAGAGATTTTGTTTTATAAGTATATAAGAGGTATTGTTTTATAAGTATAATACATTTAACTAGAGTCTGCTTTCTTGCCATGTCGATTATTAAAATATTTTTTTCAGCTTGTTCATCTTCGCTGTCAATTTGGGAGCCAGGTAACCGAAGTGCCTTTGGGCAAAATATGTATTTCTGCGAAGTATTAATTATTATATTTTGTGGAATTCCTTGTCGGGATGTTAATCATGCAATTTCTAGAGAGAAATTATATTTTAATACAATAATAATAATGAATTATATATAACATAAAAAACGAATTTACCGCGTGAATTTTGTAGCGCCCGATGTTTCAGCGACGTTGCAGCCGCCGTTGTCCAGGTTAGACAATTGTACAATATACCCTGGATAACGGCGGATGGAACGTCGCCGAAACGTCAGGTGCTATATCACGCTACAGTGCTACGTCATTCGTTTTTTATATTATTTATAATGTCAAATAACCGCGATAGGTTCCGATTTCATAATAATAATGAAATTAATAAGGTGTAAAATGCGAATCGGATTAGACGGAACTTTTAGTATTTTTTTTCATTACAAAAATATCACGGTAATCATAAAAAATAATAATTCAACATAGGACTTTCAGAGAATGTCTACACAGCTATGTTTTTAATTCCTAAAAAAATAATTGATTGATTGATTGAAGCTTTGCGAAACCTATATATATCCCGGTTTGGTGGAGAAGAAACGCCTTGTATCTATGTATAGCTTTAAAAAATTATAAATATCAAACAAAGAAAATTATATTGCACACAATAATATATTATCTTCAATAGGCGGACTTATTGACAATGAATATCTTACAGCCAACATTAAATGAAATAGTTACATTTAAAATTTAAAGCAGTGGCGCTCTAGCTAATAGATTTTTTGATCATATATATTACAACTGCAAAAAATATTGTACAAGTAGGATTACATTTGTATATAAGGCAACATTTGCGCTTTTCACAAACTCGCTTGCTTGCCCGACATCTCGCTGGTCAGAGAAATTAGCCGTGAAAATCACGACTGTCACCTTAATTATAAGTGGCGTTCATGGCGATCGGTTAAACGGTATAGGGGGAAGTCCCCTAACGCCGGACGGCACCTAGAGTTGTACACTAATAATATCGCGACAAGTCGCGGCGCGATCGATACAAAGACATAGGAAAAGGAAAAGCGTACGCTTCCCCGCACCCTTTTCACTTGTCTTTGTATCGATCGCGCCGCGACTTGTCGAGATACTATTAGTGTCCGATGCTAGGTGTCGTCCGGCGTTAGGGGACTTCCTCCTAGAAGTTGATGTGCTGCAGCTCCATCTAGTAATGAGTTACAACAAAGTGGAAGGAGGGGTCGACTACAACGGGCAAATCCGTCACCCCAGGAAATTTTACTGACGCGGAAATTTTACTAACTTAAACAACGCGGATATCATAAAAATCTTTTACATGAAGAAATACATTATGTGTCAACTTTCGTGGTGATCGGTCAAACGGTGTGGTAGTCTATTTAGCTCGGACAGACAGACAGAGGGTGAATCAGTACGATCAAGTAAGCAACTTTTGATAATAAATTGTGAAAAAAAATAAAAAAACAAAATAGTTTTTTTTTCGACATTTTGAAATGTTTTGTTTTTGAAAAATAATATAAAAAATATGAAGGACAATGCGCCATCTAGAGGTGGGTAAAATATCGCTAATATTGTTTGACCTACCGCTAGACACCACAGCGCGCCCAACGCTTGTCGTTTATTTAACTGCCAAGTTCCTAAAATTTGCAAATAAACAAACAAAAAATGTGTTTTTTTTTGTATTTTTTTTTTCAGTTAGTTGTCTGATCGTACTGAATAACCCCCTTTAAGGATGAAGGTTAATTAAAACTCAACCTGTATATACATAGATATGTAAAAATATAAAAATGCAAATAAAAAATATTATACGGAAAGAAATAAATATTAGGAAAACAAAGAAAACCAAGTAAAAAGCGAGAACCTTTTTAGACTATAGATCAACGAAATGGAAACGACTCGGTATACCGTTTTTTTTAACCATTTTATCGAAGACCTATAGTTTTTCAGATCTAGATAAAAGCAGTCGGGAGAATGGACCGGTGAACGAACAGTCACAGACTAGTCTCATAAGATTATTTTTAATGCAAAAAGACTAAAACCCCCGATATATGACGTCAGTGGCTGATTTTTGCATTTTGTCTTATATATTAACGATATATTATCTATAATCGGCCCGTATAGTATAGCTATTCAGCATTGCTAAAATAATGTAAGTATGTAAAAATATAGGTGATTACTCTCCGTATTATATTATGTAGTGAAAGCATTTCCTCGTTTCGAATGTTAAAGTGGTCGTCGTAATATAAGCATGACATACGGACCGCATAAATTCTTTTTATTTGAACGACCCAGGAGAAATATTCCTAAACATATTTTACGTCCGCATTTTGATATATGCCCGTTAGTTTGTATGAAATAGTGTAATTTAACTTTCCCGGCCGACCGCCCGACGAGAAGGGAAAGTATTGTGAACGTACTATGTGTGTCTATCTGTATGTATTCCTCCACGATAGCGCCGGAACGCTTAATCCGATTGAGCTAAAATTTGGTTTGCAGGCATCATTTGGTCATGGCAAGAGTTGATAAGACTGCGGTTGAAATCGATCAACCAGGGAGAGTACTAGTTATATATCAGTCTCGAAATGTTGGACGAAGACTGGAAATTTGATACACAGATGCCTTGTTGTGCCTAATTATCGTTGTAAAGTTTTGTTTGAAATATCTCACATACAAGCTGCACAAATAATATTTAAATTCCGCCATACGTATTAATCATATTAACGCCACGCCGTCGTGACTAGCCGAGGAACGTACCGCATCGCTTGAGATAGTTGAAACCCGGATTCCAAACCGGTTCATTCGCCGCCCGAGAGAATGCGCTCTTCGACTTTATTTATGAAATTATTATTCAAATGAAATCAGTCCTTAGCTACTTGCCGGGAACGTGTTGGGGTGACACAAACGCTACGCCGCCCAAGGTTAGCCGAGAAACGAACTGTGTCGCTTGAGGCGGTTGTAAACCGGAATCTAAACGGGTTCATCCGCCGTCCGAGAGTGGGGCGCTCTTCGACTTTATGTAAGAAACTATTATTTAGATGAAATCAGTCTTTGGCTACTTGACAGGAAAGTCTTGAGGAGACACAACCGATTTTTTTGACTAGACGAAGCATGTACTGTAATAATTAATCGATTGTTCAGGTGCACAGGTTACGGAAACGATAGGATTGAACATTTGTTATAGTTTATGGATATATGTTATATTGGAACTGAACGAGTGGTATGGTTGTCAAATAGTTTCATCGGGATTATTCCTCTCTCGTTCTGTAATGGCCGAATGCCGCTTGAGTCCAGACAGCTTGTCAAAGGTCGCCTTGCCTCGAGTCTCAGAGCTCTGCTTCTGACGTAAGATTCTGCCTGAGCACTTGCTTTAAGGTGCTTGCAAGTACTTTGCAACGCCCCCCCTCCCTCCTGCCACTCTCCCTCGGTGATTACCGCCAACTTGCCTTTGTCTCTAAAACCGGATAGACCACGTATATACGAGCATAATTATAACTCCACCCCTGCATCTGATAGGACTCCGAGCATAATCTTCATTAGCACACCGAAGACTGATTTTACATAACATTTATTATGGTTTCCTATGCTTGGAGTAAATTGAATTTATCGAACGCGAATGGCTTGATAGAAATTGAGATTTTTGCTACGCGTAACCGACACTAGGATGCTCTATTTTAAAGAAAATTATAAGGTGTTATAACGACCTCGACATAAAAAATACGATGTTCTTTCAATATTACAATAACGTTGAGAGTTGATAAACGACATCGATGAAATTAATTTTCTTTTATGCAAATACAATAATAATAAATGAGCATGAAATACTCATTTACGACCACCACTATATATATATATATATACTAATTTTTCGTATTTTAAATAATGACAGGCATCTGCAGTCACTTATGACTATTAATTTATCGAGTGTGTTACAGTTAATAATTTCTGCAATGCAGTAACGCAAAATAGGCGAATTGCTTTTTTATCCTCCGATTCTTGATGATGCCCAAAGCAGCGCATGTTGAAAATTTATAACGATACTTCTCTCTATGAGCCTTCATGTTTAATGTCCGTATATTTGTTTATCTCTGGTTTGGACAATATCGAGAATCGCATAAAAAGAAATTCGCCTGTTTTGCTTTTCAGAATCAGGCAGGAATCACATAGGTTTAATGCAAATTATCGACACATTGTCGCCGTTGTTCTTAATCGTATTTTCGCTCCCCCTAGCAAGTGCGATGGATCGTTTTCGTAGATATCGAGCGGCCGATTCAGTACTGTTAGGGAATTCTGTAGTTGCGATACCATACGTCAACGCGATACGACATTAAATTCGATATTGTCCATGATCCGACGATTTTACTGATTTGCGATTCTGAATTCAATTACTGATGTCATTGAATCGTCAGAAATAAGGCTAGGACAGACGAAAGCATATGAGATCACCATAAGTCGCTCATCGTCGAGTGACGACAATCACATATCGATAGGTCGCTTCAGAATTCCTAGTATTGGCTCGATCTACTATTATTGTGTCAACAGTCGTTCGATAGGGTTAGTAGTGTTTTATCGGCATTCGGTCTAACATATTCCATTCTAATCGGCGTCGATTAGGTGTCAATTTATTATTTTTACATTTAAAATATACTATCTTTATGGCCAAATGTCATATTATTCATTAGGAAATTCAATTTAAAAATGACATTTTTTGGGCTTACTATAATTTTATTAGAGTATGGAAATTTTGTTTTTGGAATGGAATGACAGTTGTTGCGCATCGCTTCTATAGGTTGTTCGGGTTAGTAGCTACTATTTAATTTTCTGTTGGTTTTTTCATAGCAAAAATTGAAGACCGTTGTATTTTAAAAAAAATGTCTGATAAAATTCTCTGAGTAACTTTATTTAGACTTTAATTTGGTTTCCGCTTGAATATTATATTTTTTACAACATTGCTCGCCAGACGCCATACTGCGCCTAGTTGAGCACGTATTTCCTATAGCGAATCTGAACGAGATACCTCATGTTTGCACTTTGAATCTCGCATGTTAATTTATAAAAGGAAAAGCTTTAAGTGAATCTTCGCTAAAGAAATTACTCACCTCTTTCTAAAAGTAAGTTTGATTTTACTTAGAACAAAATTAAATTAATTAATCGATGAAAATATGATATGCTCCCGGTTTTCGAAGCCGGTCAGTCTGTTCTACTTCCTTTATAAAAGTCTATATATAAAAATATTTTTTCTACAATTTCTCTAAATGCAGTTGTAGTATATGTTTTCACTTACGAAGGCAACCACCCTTAATGTCAACCATTTTGCCGATACTTTAAAAATGGTACTATTTATTGTTAATATTCAATTCGGTCAAGTACTAAAACCGCATAACAATTATATTAATCGACGTTCAATGAAACGAAATATTAGATAGCTTTAATAAAAAAATGTTGGCGGGAATATAGTGAGGTAGCGGGGCATAGCGGGGCATGGCTCATGCTAGCATCGATTGATCGTTAGTTGACGCGTGACATTCACGAGCGATCTACGCCATTTTGCGTTTACGCTATATAAACAAAAGTCTCAAAAGCAGTGATTAAAAAAAACACGTGAAATTAAACAATAATTATTTCGCAAACCTAATTATGTATTGTGGTGTGTAATAATTCGTTTTGTAGCAGTTGCCTTCTGCACTTGTTAATTAAAAATGCAAGATTGTGAAAAAGGTAAAATGGCTTCAGTTTGTGTTTGGTTTTGAAAGTATCACTGTGGCATACCACTTTACCCCCATATTCAGGGCACAGCGGGGTAAATGCCACTTTATATTTATGTATCACATCTCGTAGATTTCATATCGTATTCCATAAAAATATATCCATATTCTTTCGCAATGCGTTAAACTATGATATTCAGTTCAAATTTGTAGTTTAGTCATAATGTTTTATCTTATAGCTTTGTTTGAGTTTAACGTACCCTACTATGCCCTCTATTCCCAAAGGAGTTAATCGGGGGCGGTCAAATAAGTAACACTTTTTGCAATCCACATCTCACAAAATTTGCATTGTAGCACGACGCATCTAGAGTAGTTCCGCGAAATAATATAAAACGAAATATCCCGCGGAGAGACACACGGAGCAGACGGTAGCGCAAAGCTACTTTCGTTGTGTAAAAATATACGATCCTGATTTCATATGCATTAGTTCTGTTCAGCTAATATTCGTCAGCGCGTATCTATACGCAAAGGATAGAATTTCTCTTGGTTGGGTGAGCAGAGGGTGTGGTCAGCGTTGCCCCGCGTCAAATACAGGCGCTCCGCTCTCGAAAATTCACACTGGAGTGGCGGTTTAATTTTGGCCTCAACTCAAGTGAGATATTTCGGTCAGTGGTCCAAACTCGACAAAATATATTCGCGCGGTACCCAATTAGAACGATGGCCAAATGGTTGTGTTTATCGTTCAATGAGCATACTTGTAATAAGGCGAAATGTCCTTTCATTTGTAGGATTTCTAAAAGCATGTTTCGCGAAACATGCTCAAAGTCCGCAACTTCAGACATACTTAATATATTCTATAGATCTCAAAGGAAAAAATATCAATAGCAGTGTTATTACAGTTGCTTCAAAATATTTGCTTTTATAATAATATATTTTTTTGACAAAAAGGTCAAATTAAAAGCAAATATTTTGAAGCAACTGTAATAACACTGCTGTTGCTATTTTTTCCATTGAGATCTATAGAATATACATATGTATGTTTGAAGGTAGTATTTAATTAGACCTAGATATTAGTGTATCTTCTAAATATATACATTCAGCAGTTATCAAATTTAAAGTTTTAAAAAACACCGAAAGCATTCGGGTACACAGTAATTTATATATATATAGTAAGTTTCATATTTTATTTTTATTATTTAGGTTATTATACTGCAGTTACAATAAATGTAAAACTAAATACATTAATAATAATAAACAAAGGCTAGCTAGGTAAACAAAACGAATTAATAAATGGATCATATGAAGAAAATGACTTATATACTAATATTTATTTGGTGGGTAAAGTAATCGTTCTAGAAGTGGTAAATTAGGAAAGCTAAATTTGTGCTTGCGTAATTGGGAGTGCGTGAATCTGTACGAATGCTTGATGTGGGTAGTGTATGTAAGTCAATTGTGGTGTAGGCCTAACATGTGGTGGTAAATCTAATTTTAAGTTACTTTCTTTTATATTATGTACCTATGGCTTATAATATCGTCTATGAACAAGAAGCGGTACAATATCCCGTGTATTCCTTAACTCCCTTAATCCGCCAGGCATACTTATTCTTTTGTTGAAGTCGGAGTACCGATATTTTCTGTGAAACTTTATTCTGCCAAAATTATGCAATGATACACGTCTGTAAATCGACGTCTCAAAATACACTACAAATCTGTGATTTAGATGCGACTATTTTGACTGACATTTACACAAATACCAGCGGAATAGTCATCTTTAATACCTTCTTCACGGCTGCGCTATTCGCTCTTAGAAGACTGTGTGCCTCCTATATAAAAATCCCATCTCATTGTCACATAAGGCAGTTTAAATAGATAGGTATATCTTCTGCCTAGTCCTATAGATACATTCAACCCAATCTAACATCTTCGTGCGGTGGCGGAAAAAATATAATCACAACGAAATTTCAACAACACAGAGACTTTCAAGTTATTATTATTAGGCAAGATATTATTATTATATTATATTGTATTACATACAGGTATTGTATTAAATATTTATTGTATTGCGATATTGTATTACATACGTGTAATAGTGGAGAGCTTACTTAGAAATGCCACCTTAAGAGTGACGGGTCATCACCGAGATTTCTCACATAGCGGCAGGTAATAATGACGAAAGGTATTTGGATAAGATCCCTCTCTTTATCTCACCTACCTTTTGTGTTCAGAAGTTGGTATTTTTTCAAAATAGCATGTCATACCACCTGTTTAGTTAAGTCTCCATTAGGTATAGTAGGGCCAAAATGAACGTGCACTTGGAGTCATAAATCATTAGTCCGGACGACGCGCGTTAGGATGTCCAACAAGTCGACGTTTCTTATCGATAATTTACTCAAATCAAATCAAATCATTAATTCTCTTAAAAACTTATATGTAGTTGCGTAGACATTGCGTATCATTGCTTACATTTATACTTCTTACATTATTGAATTCTCTATAATGTTGCCAAACAAAATGAAAAATATTTATTTATAGAATGTCGTACAAAACTACATCGGTATTTTTTTTTATAGAAATCGTTATTTAACCATTTTTAAACAAATGTGGATGGAGTATCTTGATTTGTTATTTTAAATGGCATTAAAAGTGAAATTCTTCGTGTCGCTTTCATCACTATCATTATAATGAGCTTTCAGGGAATAAAGGGAATTCAAGAGAAATCAATAATGACTAAGTCAAAACATTACAGTCTTGCGAAATACATAACTGATGGATTGAAATATTCTTTTAAATAAAAGTAGCGATTGCAAAATATTTAACGACCAAATTCAAGCATTTGTGTCATTGTCACCTAATTAAATGTAGCTCTGTAATCAATTGTAGTTTGCCGGCAGTCAGTTAGAGTTTGTCTGTCGAGCAGTGCGGTGCAGTATAATTTCTAACAGTGCAACTAAGGAGGATTTATAACCCACAATGGAGACATTACTTTGTAACGTGGAATTACTAAAGTTGAAGGGCGATATTAACACACAAACTCGGTGTCTTATCCATAACGTTTTGACATTTTTTGACGAACTTAAAAGAGACCATGCAAAAATTTCTGTCATCAATCTTAATAAACCTCAAGAAATGACGGCGTCAATTTGTGGAGTATCTTTGCGGACTGTCAAAAAAATAAAACAAGAAGTTTAACAATCAGGGCTGCCTACTACACCAAGAGAGACGTTTAAGAAGCCGGCAACTGTAACCAATTTAGATAACTTCGACATCGATGTGCTGAGACGTATCATCACATCATATTATGATAACGGAGAATATCATACAGTGGACAATATACTCAACAAATTTAAGGATGCCATACCTGGATTTAAATGCGGTTCCATGAAAACCATTTTACAGAGTATAGGTTACAAATATCGAAATGGCGACGACGGGCGGAAATATTTAATGGAAAGGAGTGACATTAAGTGTGCCAGAATGGAGTTTTTAAGAAAAATGCACAAACTAATTACCACCAATGATTCTCGATCCCGATTTTACCACGATGAGACCTGAGTTAACCAGAATCATTCAAGAAGACGTATGTGGTACGACGAAAACGATGAAGGCGGATTCAGAAACCAGAAAACCGGAAAGGGATTTAGGCTTATTCTTTGTAATGCTGGGTCTGCAAGGACTGGTTTCGTTCCAGAGGCTAAACTGTTGTTTAGAGCGGTGAAATCTAAGAACTCAGACTATCATACAGAAATCAATGGTGACGCATATATGGAGTGGTTCGAATTTCACTTTATTGTTGCATGTATACGTTAGTTTATATTTACGAAAAAAAATCTTAATAAATGAGTTTAAAACTAACTAAACCAATTATTACAAATAAATCCATCGAAAATTTTCATCATAATCTATAATATCCATCGATATCTCTTGGCATCTATATCGATCCAACTATCGATCCATCATAATCCATCGATATTCCATCGATACATCGATAATCCATCGATACTGCTATTATTATTTTTAAAACACGCATCCCCATAGTGCGAGCGAAAGACAGCGAGTGTGAGCGAGAGGTCCGGCCTAATGATTTATGACTCCAGGTGCACGTTCATTTTGGCCCTACTATTATCGGTTAATTATCGATACAGTAATTATCGCATACTACCAGATTTGGCCAGTTGTCTGAATATATATTGTTGCACAATTCTTGTTTTGGGCTGAACAACGCAAGACAGATAATATTAAATCAGTGAATGCATATGATATCCAATTATCCATTTGGAATTATCAATTGCAAATTTGGTCAAATAACTGAAGAGAATAATATTGCAGACTGATAATATTTGATGTTACTGTGGCGATTTTCATTTAGAGATTCACGAGCAGAGCATTTATGTTAATGGCTTATTAAAGTATTTCCGACTTCTTGACGAAAATGGAAAGGCAATCTCAAAATCTGTTTTCCCACCAAAACCTTTTTAAAAATCTTTAAATATTTAGCACCCTAAAAATCCGAGTATTTTTTCCTCATTTTTAAAAGCAGGGACGTTGAAAATGCGGTATTTGACGAGCTAAAAAGGAAAAGGAAGTCTGGCCGTGTTGTGCTCGCGTTAGCCATGCTAGCGTTACGCCAGTTAGCACTTTGTTAATTGGTTATACTCTTGTAAGTGGACGCGGAAAAACAACTGCAGGAATATTAAGCAACCGCCTTTGAGCCCTGGAGGCCGCGGAGGCGCATACCATTATCCCGGATGCATGCGCCAAAAGTGAATGTGGCTTCGTTTCGCACAAAACAAAATAGAGGAAATGGAATTGGTGAAATTGCGAAATGACGAATATGCGAGACAAGGAATATGATTTTTCTGGAGGCTTTGTATATTGAAGACAACTTTTAGGATTGTATACCTGCACCTGATTCAAAAAAGTAAGCCCTTGCTGATTCATGGCTTTAACAAAGGCTTTTGTGAGTATACTTCTCAGTGACATATTCGCTGTTTAGGACAATTAGTGTAGCTAAAGTGTGCGTGAAAGAGGCCGAAGAAGTGTTTGCATCTTGCTCATTATAAACGCCATCCAATTTTTCTTTATGGATCGCTGACAAATGCTGTGTATAAGTAATTTTATTATAATGTATACCGGCAGCTCTCAACTTAGGTCTGGTGAAGAAATTGCTGATCTGAAAGAGTATGACATGATAATCGGTAGTAGGACAACCATAAACTGGAGTATTTGTTCTTTGTGGTGTCTTACACAATATATATCAAGACTCGCATCGAGATCAAGACTCGCATCGAAATTGCACGCAGCGCCTTTGGAAAAAAATAGGAAGTCCTTTGCAATCGAAGCCTGAAAATCCCCATTCGAATACGTCATACCCAGTGCTACATATGGCACATACTTCTATACGGATATGAGGCATCGACTATGAAGGGAGACCTCAAGAAACGTATAGAAGCATTCGAGATGTGGGCATACAGACGTATGGTATCGATATCTTGGACTCAGAAAGTCACCAATGAGAAAGTTTTACGACGCGGACGTGTCGGCCAAAAACGCAAGCTTTGGCAGACCATCAAACAACGCAAAGCTTCATACTCGGGTCACGTGCTCAGGCACGACAGTTACGAACTCCTGCAACTAATTATGATGGGAAAAGTTGCACGGAAGAGGAGATCTGGAAGGATATGGAAATCTTTTTTGAGGAACATTCGAGAATGGACCGGGATTACGAGTGTCGCCGAATCGTTTTGCCTGGCGAAGGACAAAAAGAAGTATGCAGAGCTGAGTGCCAACCTTCACTAGTTGGAAAGGCACCTTAAGAAGAAGAAGAAACGAAACGGATAATATACATATATATATATATATATATATATATATATATATATATATATATATATATATATATATATATATATATATATATATATATATATATATATATATATATATATATATATATATATAAAATAAAATTAGTAAAAGCTACTTGAACAGCAGCGAAGGAAATCCCAGCTTGGATTGGGAAACGCTTATGTTTGAATGAGATATACTTACGGATGTGCACGACTTTCGATTGTGCATGTTAGTTTATGGGTCCCTTTACCGTCGACGAACGATCACTCATCATCCATATATCTCAAAAATCAAGCTTTTCCTTTTGCAACACAAAATGCCTCCAATTGAGGCGAATTAAAGCGAAAAAACTAAAATAAAACACTTTGATCACATCGGCAAGGCCGTTTCATAAATGGAGGATGACGTTTCGAAATAATTCAAAATTTCGGACGTTTCCAACATTTAAAATATGACATTATTAGGCTGCGTTAGTTATCAACGAGCCATTAAATCGAAATAAAAATATATAAAACCTCCAATGCACAATGAAATGAAAGAAGATACTTCGATCTTAATTTCTGGCAGAGAAGTTTATACTAAAGACTATATAATAATATCAAAATAAGGTAAACTTGTATAAAATTGTATAACATTAGCAAATGTATAAAGAAACATGTTAGAAAAACTGTATAATATTTTTATATTTGATAAGGTTTTGTAAATAATCCGTTAATAGGATGATGATTCGCAGTAAAATAAAATTAGTAAAAGCTACTTGAACAGCAGCGAAGGAAATCCCAGCTTGGATTGGGAAACGCTTATGTTTGAATGAGATATACTTACGGATGTGCACGACTTTCGATTGTGCATGTTAGTTTATGGGTCCCTTTACCGTCGACGAACGATCACTCATCATCCATATATCTCAAAAATCAAGCTTTTCCTTTTGCAACACAAAATGCCTCCAATTGAGGCGAATTAAAGCGAAAAAACTAAAATAAAACACTTTGATCACATCGGCAAGGCCGTTTCATAAATGGAGGATGACGTTTCGAAATAATTCAAAATTTCGGACGTTTCCAACATTTAAAATATGACATTATTAGGCTGCGTTAGTTATCAACGAGCCATTAAATCGAAATAAAAATATATAAAACCTCCAATGCACAATGAAATGAAAGAAGATACTTCGATCTTAATTTCTGGCAGAGAAGTTTATACTAAAGACTATATAATAATATCAAAATAAGGTAAACTTGTATAAAATTGTATAACATTAGCAAATGTATAAAGAAACATGTTAGAAAAACTGTATAATATTTTTATATTTGATAAGGTTTTGTAAATAATCCGTTAATAGGATGATGATTCGCAGTAAAATAAAATTAGTAAAAGCTACTTGAACAGCAGCGAAGGAAATCCCAGCTTGGATTGGGAAACGCTTATGTTTGAATGAGATATACTTACGGATGTGCACGACTTTCGATTGTGCATGTTAGTTTATGGGTCCCTTTACCGTCGACGAACGATCACTCATCATCCATATATCTCAAAAATCAAGCTTTTCCTTTTGCAACACAAAATGCCTCCAATTGAGGCGAATTAAAGCGAAAAAACTAAAATAAAACACTTTGATCACATCGGCAAGGCCGTTTCATAAATGGAGGATGACGTTTCGAAATAATTCAAAATTTCGGACGTTTCCAACATTTAAAATATGACATTATTAGGCTGCGTTAGTTATCAACGAGCCATTAAATCGAAATAAAAATATATAAAACCTCCAATGCACAATGAAATGAAAGAAGATACTTCGATCTTAATTTCTGGCAGAGAAGTTTATACTAAAGACTATATAATAATATCAAAATAAGGTAAACTTGTATAAAATTGTATAACATTAGCAAATGTATAAAGAAACATGTTAGAAAAACTGTATAATATTTTTATATTTGATAAGGTTTTGTAAATAATCCGTTAATAGGATGATGATTCGCAGTAAAATAAAATTAGTAAAAGCTACTTGAACAGCAGCGAAGGAAATCCCAGCTTGGATTGGGAAACGCTTATGTTTGAATGAGATATACTTACGGATGTGCACGACTTTCGATTGTGCATGTTAGTTTATGGGTCCCTTTACCGTCGACGAACGATCACTCATCATCCATATATCTCAAAAATCAAGCTTTTCCTTTTGCAACACAAAATGCCTCCAATTGAGGCGAATTAAAGCGAAAAAACTAAAATAAAACACTTTGATCACATCGGCAAGGCCGTTTCATAAATGGAGGATGACGTTTCGAAATAATTCAAAATTTCGGACGTTTCCAACATTTAAAATATGACATTATTAGGCTGCGTTAGTTATCAACGAGCCATTAAATCGAAATAAAAATATATAAAACCTCCAATGCACAATGAAATGAAAGAAGATACTTCGATCTTAATTTCTGGCAGAGAAGTTTATACTAAAGACTATATAATAATATCAAAATAAGGTAAACTTGTATAAAATTGTATAACATTAGCAAATGTATAAAGAAACATGTTAGAAAAACTGTATAATATTTTTATATTTGATAAGGTTTTGTAAATAATCCGTTAATAGGATGATGATTCGCAGTAAAATAAAATTAGTAAAAGCTACTTGAACAGCAGCGAAGGAAATCCCAGCTTGGATTGGGAAACGCTTATGTTTGAATGAGATATACTTACGGATGTGCACGACTTTCGATTGTGCATGTTAGTTTATGGGTCCCTTTACCGTCGACGAACGATCACTCATCATCCATATATCTCAAAAATCAAGCTTTTCCTTTTGCAACACAAAATGCCTCCAATTGAGGCGAATTAAAGCGAAAAAACTAAAATAAAACACTTTGATCACATCGGCAAGGCCGTTTCATAAATGGAGGATGACGTTTCGAAATAATTCAAAATTTCGGACGTTTCCAACATTTAAAATATGACATTATTAGGCTGCGTTAGTTATCAACGAGCCATTAAATCGAAATAAAAATATATAAAACCTCCAATGCACAATGAAATGAAAGAAGATACTTCGATCTTAATTTCTGGCAGAGAAGTTTATACTAAAGACTATATAATAATATCAAAATAAGGTAAACTTGTATAAAATTGTATAACATTAGCAAATGTATAAAGAAACATGTTAGAAAAACTGTATAATATTTTTATATTTGATAAGGTTTTGTAAATAATCCGTTAATAGGATGATGATTCGCAGTAAAATAAAATTAGTAAAAGCTACTTGAACAGCAGCGAAGGAAATCCCAGCTTGGATTGGGAAACGCTTATGTTTGAATGAGATATACTTACGGATGTGCACGACTTTCGATTGTGCATGTTAGTTTATGGGTCCCTTTACCGTCGACGAACGATCACTCATCATCCATATATCTCAAAAATCAAGCTTTTCCTTTTGCAACACAAAATGCCTCCAATTGAGGCGAATTAAAGCGAAAAAACTAAAATAAAACACTTTGATCACATCGGCAAGGCCGTTTCATAAATGGAGGATGACGTTTCGAAATAATTCAAAATTTCGGACGTTTCCAACATTTAAAATATGACATTATTAGGCTGCGTTAGTTATCAACGAGCCATTAAATCGAAATAAAAATATATAAAACCTCCAATGCACAATGAAATGAAAGAAGATACTTCGATCTTAATTTCTGGCAGAGAAGTTTATACTAAAGACTATATAATAATATCAAAATAAGGTAAACTTGTATAAAATTGTATAACATTAGCAAATGTATAAAGAAACATGTTAGAAAAACTGTATAATATTTTTATATTTGATAAGGTTTTGTAAATAATCCGTTAATAGGATGATGATTCGCAGTAAAATAAAATTAGTAAAAGCTACTTGAACAGCAGCGAAGGAAATCCCAGCTTGGATTGGGAAACGCTTATGTTTGAATGAGATATACTTACGGATGTGCACGACTTTCGATTGTGCATGTTAGTTTATGGGTCCCTTTACCGTCGACGAACGATCACTCATCATCCATATATCTCAAAAATCAAGCTTTTCCTTTTGCAACACAAAATGCCTCCAATTGAGGCGAATTAAAGCGAAAAAACTAAAATAAAACACTTTGATCACATCGGCAAGGCCGTTTCATAAATGGAGGATGACGTTTCGAAATAATTCAAAATTTCGGACGTTTCCAACATTTAAAATATGACATTATTAGGCTGCGTTAGTTATCAACGAGCCATTAAATCGAAATAAAAATATATAAAACCTCCAATGCACAATGAAATGAAAGAAGATACTTCGATCTTAATTTCTGGCAGAGAAGTTTATACTAAAGACTATATAATAATATCAAAATAAGGTAAACTTGTATAAAATTGTATAACATTAGCAAATGTATAAAGAAACATGTTAGAAAAACTGTATAATATTTTTATATTTGATAAGGTTTTGTAAATAATCCGTTAATAGGATGATGATTCGCAGTAAAATAAAATTAGTAAAAGCTACTTGAACAGCAGCGAAGGAAATCCCAGCTTGGATTGGGAAACGCTTATGTTTGAATGAGATATACTTACGGATGTGCACGACTTTCGATTGTGCATGTTAGTTTATGGGTCCCTTTACCGTCGACGAACGATCACTCATCATCCATATATCTCAAAAATCAAGCTTTTCCTTTTGCAACACAAAATGCCTCCAATTGAGGCGAATTAAAGCGAAAAAACTAAAATAAAACACTTTGATCACATCGGCAAGGCCGTTTCATAAATGGAGGATGACGTTTCGAAATAATTCAAAATTTCGGACGTTTCCAACATTTAAAATATGACATTATTAGGCTGCGTTAGTTATCAACGAGCCATTAAATCGAAATAAAAATATATAAAACCTCCAATGCACAATGAAATGAAAGAAGATACTTCGATCTTAATTTCTGGCAGAGAAGTTTATACTAAAGACTATATAATAATATCAAAATAAGGTAAACTTGTATAAAATTGTATAACATTAGCAAATGTATAAAGAAACATGTTAGAAAAACTGTATAATATTTTTATATTTGATAAGGTTTTGTAAATAATCCGTTAATAGGATGATGATTCGCAGTAAAATAAAATTAGTAAAAGCTACTTGAACAGCAGCGAAGGAAATCCCAGCTTGGATTGGGAAACGCTTATGTTTGAATGAGATATACTTACGGATGTGCACGACTTTCGATTGTGCATGTTAGTTTATGGGTCCCTTTACCGTCGACGAACGATCACTCATCATCCATATATCTCAAAAATCAAGCTTTTCCTTTTGCAACACAAAATGCCTCCAATTGAGGCGAATTAAAGCGAAAAAACTAAAATAAAACACTTTGATCACATCGGCAAGGCCGTTTCATAAATGGAGGATGACGTTTCGAAATAATTCAAAATTTCGGACGTTTCCAACATTTAAAATATGACATTATTAGGCTGCGTTAGTTATCAACGAGCCATTAAATCGAAATAAAAATATATAAAACCTCCAATGCACAATGAAATGAAAGAAGATACTTCGATCTTAATTTCTGGCAGAGAAGTTTATACTAAAGACTATATAATAATATCAAAATAAGGTAAACTTGTATAAAATTGTATAACATTAGCAAATGTATAAAGAAACATGTTAGAAAAACTGTATAATATTTTTATATTTGATAAGGTTTTGTAAATAATCCGTTAATAGGATGATGATTCGCAGTAAAATAAAATTAGTAAAAGCTACTTGAACAGCAGCGAAGGAAATCCCAGCTTGGATTGGGAAACGCTTATGTTTGAATGAGATATACTTACGGATGTGCACGACTTTCGATTGTGCATGTTAGTTTATGGGTCCCTTTACCGTCGACGAACGATCACTCATCATCCATATATCTCAAAAATCAAGCTTTTCCTTTTGCAACACAAAATGCCTCCAATTGAGGCGAATTAAAGCGAAAAAACTAAAATAAAACACTTTGATCACATCGGCAAGGCCGTTTCATAAATGGAGGATGACGTTTCGAAATAATTCAAAATTTCGGACGTTTCCAACATTTAAAATATGACATTATTAGGCTGCGTTAGTTATCAACGAGCCATTAAATCGAAATAAAAATATATAAAACCTCCAATGCACAATGAAATGAAAGAAGATACTTCGATCTTAATTTCTGGCAGAGAAGTTTATACTAAAGACTATATAATAATATCAAAATAAGGTAAACTTGTATAAAATTGTATAACATTAGCAAATGTATAAAGAAACATGTTAGAAAAACTGTATAATATTTTTATATTTGATAAGGTTTTGTAAATAATCCGTTAATAGGATGATGATTCGCAGTAAAATAAAATTAGTAAAAGCTACTTGAACAGCAGCGAAGGAAATCCCAGCTTGGATTGGGAAACGCTTATGTTTGAATGAGATATACTTACGGATGTGCACGACTTTCGATTGTGCATGTTAGTTTATGGGTCCCTTTACCGTCGACGAACGATCACTCATCATCCATATATCTCAAAAATCAAGCTTTTCCTTTTGCAACACAAAATGCCTCCAATTGAGGCGAATTAAAGCGAAAAAACTAAAATAAAACACTTTGATCACATCGGCAAGGCCGTTTCATAAATGGAGGATGACGTTTCGAAATAATTCAAAATTTCGGACGTTTCCAACATTTAAAATATGACATTATTAGGCTGCGTTAGTTATCAACGAGCCATTAAATCGAAATAAAAATATATAAAACCTCCAATGCACAATGAAATGAAAGAATTGGAGGCATTTTGTGTTGCAAAAGGAAAAGCTTGATTTTTGAGATATATGGATGATGAGTGATCGTTCGTCGACGGTAAAGGGACCCATAAACTAACATGCACAATCGAAAGTCGTGCACATCCGTAAGTATATCTCATTCAAACATAAGCGTTTCCCAATCCAAGCTGGGATTTCCTTCGCTGCTGTTCAAGTAGCTTTTACTAATTTTATTTTACTGCGAATCATCATCCTATTAACGGATTATTTACAAAACCTTATCAAATATAAAAATATTATACAGTTTTTCTAACATGTTTCTTTATACATTTGCTAATGTTATACAATTTTATACAAGTTTACCTTATTTTGATATTATTATATAGTCTTTAGTATAAACTTCTCTGCCAGAAATTAAGATCGAAGTATCTTCTTTCATTTCATTGTGCATTGGAGGTTTTATATATTTTTATTTCGATTTAATGGCTCGTTGATAACTAACGCAGCCTAATAATGTCATATTTTAAATGTTGGAAACGTCCGAAATTTTGAATTATTTCGAAACGTCATCCTCCATTTATGAAACGGCCTTGCCGATGTGATCAAAGTGTTTTATTTTAGTTTTTTCGCTTTAATTCGCCTCAATTGGAGGCATTTTGTGTTGCAAAAGGAAAAGCTTGATTTTTGAGATATATGGATGATGAGTGATCGTTCGTCGACGGTAAAGGGACCCATAAACTAACATGCACAATCGAAAGTCGTGCACATCCGTAAGTATATCTCATTCAAACATAAGCGTTTCCCAATCCAAGCTGGGATTTCCTTCGCTGCTGTTCAAGTAGCTTTTACTAATTTTATTTTACTGCGAATTCATCATCCTATTAACGGATTATTTACAAAACCTTATCAAATATAAAAATATTATACAGTTTTTTCTAACATGTTTCTTTATACATTTGCTAATGTTATACAATTTTATACAAGTTTACCTTATTTTGATATTATTATATAGTCTTTAGTATAAACTTCTCTGCCAGAAATTAAGATCGAAGTATCTTCTTTCATTTCATTGTGCATTGGAGGTTTTATATATTTTTATTTCGATTTAATGGCTCGTTGATAACTAACGCAGCCTAATAATGTCATATTTTAAATGTTGGAAACGTCCGAAATTTTGAATTATTTCGAAACGTCATCCTCCATTTATGAAACGGCCTTGCCGATGTGATCAAAGTGTTTTATTTTAGTTTTTTCGCTTTAATTCGCCTCAATTGGAGGCATTTTGTGTTGCAAAAGGAAAAGCTTGATTTTTGAGATATATGGATGATGAGTGATCGTTCGTCGACGGTAAAGGGACCCATAAACTAACATGCACAATCGAAAGTCGTGCACATCCGTAAGTATATCTCAATCAAACATAAGCGTTTCCCAATCCAAGCTGGGATTTCCTTCGCTGCTGTTCAAGTAGCTTTTACTAATTTTATTTTACTGCGAATCATCATCCTATTAACGGATTATTTACAAAACCTTATCAAATATAAAAATATTATACAGTTTTTCTAACATGTTTCTTTATACATTTGCTAATGTTATACAATTTTATACAAGTTTACCTTATTTTGATATTATTATATAGTCTTTAGTATAAACTTCTCTGCCAGAAATTAAGATCGAAGTATCTTCTTTCATTTCATTGTGCATTGGAGGTTTTATATATTTTTATTTCGATTTAATGGCTCGTTGATAACTAACGCAGCCTAATAATGTCATATTTTAAATGTTGGAAACGTCCGAAATTTTGAATTATTTCGAAACGTCATCCTCCATTTATGAAACGGCCTTGCCGATGTGATCAAAGTGTTTTATTTTAGTTTTTTCGCTTTAATTCGCCTCAATTGGAGGCATTTTGTGTTGCAAAAGGAAAAGCTTGATTTTTGAGATATATGGATGATGAGTGATCGTTCGTCGACGGTAAAGGGACCCATAAACTAACATGCACAATCGAAAGTCGTGCACATCCGTAAGTATATCTCATTCAAACATAAGCGTTTCCCAATCCAAGCTGGGATTTCCTTCGCTGCTGTTCAAGTAGCTTTTACTAATTTTATTTTACTGCGAATCATCATCCTATTAACGGATTATTTACAAAACCTTATCATATATATATATATATATATATATATATATATATATATATATATATATATATATATATATATATATATATATATATATATATATATATATATATATATATATATATATATATATATATTTTATTTTATTTATTTATTTATTAAAGGTAAAGCACAAAATATAATTTACTGCAGCATTACAAAAAAAATAAATGTGTTTGGACCAGTAGCGAGCGCGTATATATATATATATATATATATATATATATATATATATATATATATATATATATATATATATATATATATATATATATATATATATATATATATATATATATATATATATATATATATATATATATATATATATATATATATATATATATATATATATATATATATATATATATATATATATATATATATATATATATATATATATACTCGTATATGAACCCTGAAAACATGACACCTTTTTTTTAAGCGGTCGTGTAAAAAAAAGTTTTCTTTTAGTCGCTTTGTGTGAGAAAGGCCTCACTGAAGTCGTCTGTAAGTAGACACCCATAATAGGTACTACGAGTGAGACGATAGGTAGTAGGATAGATTGTAGCGCTTCATCTATTTCACTCAGGGTGAGCGCGCCTGTGTCAATTCCTGTGAGCGGCATCGATGAATTATGGACTGGAAATATCCACTCGCGCTGCGGACGCTGAGAGAACGGAACGATCCGCCCGAACCAGTCCCAGTGAAAGCGGAGCACTTAGCGGCTCAAAAGATGCGAAGACATCGGAGAAGTCCGCGTCACGTTTGAAACTTACTTGGTAAATACGCCACTTCACCACCCCACTTATCAAATTATAGTAAATTCAAGCATTCGCATAGGTAAGTAGAACAGTGATGACGCGAGTATAAACAACATCGTTTGTTTTGAGAGCAGGGCTTGAAAAGTTTCCAGCCTCATTAACTAAAAGGTAGACAAAAAATTCTTTCGCCATCTGATGTTGACATATGCCTTGAGATATGTAAACCGTAAAAAAATCGATTTAATATGGTTATTATTTTGCCTATGGCACTCTTCCAAAGTTGTCAGCTGATATTTTCTGTTGTACTGCAACAGACATGGGAGCTGTTGCAGTTTGTCGGGTCGGCCATACTCACGCATCAACACCTATCCGGCGGCCTCCACGCAGAAGGGAGAGCCAGGGCAGGATGCGGGCTAGTCTTCCATAGGAATCCACCTTCAGGCGCTCCTGTACGGTTTGCGCACCGTGCGGCGTCAGCCAATCGATTGTGCACTCCGACTAACATCCGGAGGAGTCTGGGAACAGTAATGTTTCCTATAGAGGTGGTTGTTAACCATATGGAAACTGTTCTTAAACCGAATATTCGGCCACCCGATTCCGGGTGAATAAGCTAGGCAAAGGATGCCACGGTCAGCGATAGATTCGGTAGAAACCATATCACCGCTTCATAAGGGAGAGGACCGCGCAAGCGACCTCGATCCTGTAACCAGTCAGGAGGTAGGAGGTATCCTAAAGGTTAATTCCATACGGAGATATCCTTCTGAACTGGTAGTGAGCGGGCGAGGCTGCCCGCTGGGTACCTTTCACGGTGCCTCGCCGTAAGGCGTTGGCCTCTGACGGGCAGGTGGCGTAACTAGACTGTGGATTGTTTTTCGTCCCAAGTCTACTGCGCTCACCTCACGGGAGACAGAACGATCAATATCGTTAAAAGTTTCTGAGGTGACGGGTTCGTCCGTTGTAGCTGACAGCTCTAGTTGTCTGTTAACAATGGAAACAATTGAGTACATTAAAAAAAAAAAAAATATCATCAAAATTGTCCTTTGGTGTGGTAAATTCTAAAATGAGCATTTAAAACACACAACCTCACTGCTCAAAACACTGGGTAATACTAACATCGCGTGATGTCACCGATTTGCAGAGATTGGTATATAGTGGGGGAGTGGTACCTCGTTTGAATCATCGTAGCTTTCTTTCGTCTCGCTTCCAAATACCATAAATCGTATTTTTTTTCGCCCGAAACATTCGGGAGTGATCTTTTCTGATGTTAAAGCTTGCCCGAGTTATCCCGGGTGTGGACATTTTCGCACATAATAGCAGACAGAGTATACTCGGGCGTATTCCTTAAGTGGTTAGGCAGACTTTGTAGGTCTTCGGTAGAGCTGGCCATTAGAAAAATACAAAGATTTAAATGAAATAATCCTGCAGACTTCAGTTTTCAGTACTTTTTTTTCTGGGTGCTTTTAACAGCTCCTCCAAGCTGTTAAAGCACGTAGGCATACAATTCTGCCGTACAGATGGGCTATATATCTCTATATCCTATCCGGCGGTAGTTTGTAAAAAAGCCTTCTGATTAATATGGTCGAAGGCGCGCGCTCCGTGCGTCGATTGAATCGCAAATGTCATGGAGGCTCCCTTACAGGGCCGTAAGCCCGACAAAGGCCGCCGCCGCAAAAGGAAAATCACGAAATTGCCGGGGCGAAAATTTCAAAGTTTCTTCGCCTTTCACGCTCGCGCATTTCCCTTCGAGCAATATTATTGAATGAGTTCGCCGCGCCGATCTCCGTGCATTTCTCCGCGCGGGATACTTTCGCCGTTACGCTCGACGATAACAATATTTTCGGGGTGCGATTTTTTCCTTTTTTCTTTAGCAGCCTACCAACTGACAAGGAGGTAAAGTATTGTGAACGCACCCAAAAGACTGATATATATATATATATATATATATATATATATATATATATATATATATATATATATATATATATATATATATATATATATATATATATATCTATATATATATATATATATATATATATATATATATATATATATATATATATATATATATATATATATATATATATATATATATATATATATATATATATATATATATATATATATATATACATATATATATACATATATATATATATATATATATATATATATATATATATATATATATATATATATATATATATATATATATATATATATATATATATATATATATATATATATATATATATATATATATATATATATATATATATATATATATATATATATATATATATATATATATATATATATATATATATATATATATATATATATATATATATATATATATATATATATATATATATATATATATATATATATATATATATATATATATATATATATATATATATATATATATATATATATATATATATATATATATATATATATATATATATATATATATATATATATATATATATATATATATATATATATATATATATATATATATATATATATATATATATATATATATATATATATATATATATATATATATATATATATATATATATATATTATATATATATATATATATATATATATATATATATATATATATATATATATATATATATATATATATATATATATATATATATATATATATATATATATATATATATATATATATATATATATATATATATATATATATATATATATATATATATATATATATATATATATATATATATATATATATATATATATATATATATATATATATATATATATATATATATATATATATATATATATATATATATATATATATATATATATATATATATATATATATATAT